>JAMXBB010000009.1:105048665-105446870 GCA_024138015.1 Lumnitzera littorea | reverse complement strand
TATATATATATATAAACCGTAAAATATATATAAATAATGGGAAAATGAAAATAATAAAGGCAATAATAATAATAATAACTTAAATAATAATTTTTAAGATGTTTTTATATTACAATTTAAACTACAAGTCACAACATCCAAAATGGATCTCGTTTCGAGAAAATATGCTCGAAAACGATCAAAATGGACTATAAGTTTATAACAATCCGAGCTAAAACGAAAAAGTTCTAAAATACATAAAGGAAGTTTCGTAACTTACAAATACCGAGAAAATAGTTACTATTAACTCCCTTGAGTATGATAAACCCTATACATATTATACTTGAGTTATATTAGGGGAAACTAGATTAACTACAATAGATTTTTAGTTAACTAATAAGTCTGACTTTACAGAATACTTATAAGTGTTATTATATTTTATGTGTTCAATATCGAGTTCTGGAAACTCCAAAGGTTTGGAGAATGAACAATAATCCAGGTGAGGGAGTTCTAATGACCTGCTACTTGCTTGTACGTGTTACTTGTATGATGTTTTGCTGCTTGTTGTTACTTGTATGTTTGAATGACTATTTTGCTTGTATGTCATCATCTGTGTGATCAATTTTTTTTTAAATTGATAAATATAAATATCTGACCCAAATAACCAGTTCTATTCATCGCATGTCTATGACTTAGTAAATGTATGGATGAAGAGTACTAGCCTTACAAAATGTTGAAAAGGGTATTTTTGGAAAAAGGTTTTCTTAATCTTAAACGTATTTTGTACAAATTTGATAAAGGCCGTGGTGGCAGAAATGGTATTTTATCATTAAGGCAAAGCTAGAATGAGTTCTCTACCTGATAGCGAGAGGACTCGTTTTATTGTGCCTGTAAGGCCTTAGTTAATTTTGGCTTGTGAGATGGACTCGCAAGTTGTGCCCAAGGGGCCTTGGAGGGTGAATAGTCCTAGTTTGGAATATCCCTATTTGAATTGAAATTTTCTTTCTTGGTTAGGGTAATAGTCGAGTGCAGCCTAAGGGGTGAGACCCCTAGGTAGTCTCATGCGGATAAGCTGAGGTGCCCTGTGCGAGTAAGTACAGGGAATAATCGAAGTGTAGATGACGTAATTCTACACCTTCTATAGTTCTGGACTCCTATGGATGTGTTGCTTGCATTTATCACACCTGCATTCATTTTGTATATAGATAGCTTGCTTGCATGTGTGATAATAATGTGTGATAACTTGCTTGAACGATGGTAGTGAGGAACGAACTCACTGAGCTGTTATATGCTTACTCCCTCATAGTTTTTTTTGCAGGTTCACTTATATTGGGATTGGGATAAGTTTCGAGTGCCGAAGATGAGATGAAGATATGTATCTTAGTATTAGGAATAGCTGAGTACTCTTTAAATGATACATAAGCAACCTTTGTTGATAATTTAATCTTTCTTGTATTTCTTTTATAATGTTGATATATCATATTTTATTATTTGGTAGAGGATACCGATTCTCTACGGTTCTGAGGAACTGTGGGATATTAGACACTTATAGTAATTTATATTTATATTTTACCGTAAATTATTTACTTAAAAATCAGTAACCATTAGTGATTAATCATTTAGAGTCTTATAATCTTTGACTTGCAAGGCGATTTTCATATCATGGGTACATACATATTATAGAAATTTTAGGTAATCCTACTAGGCCTCGTGTAGGGTCATGACAACCACCTTCTACTTGAGGCCATGCTTTGTTCGTTGCTTTAGGTCTACCAAGAGAGATGATATTTAGGCAATATATATAGAGACTCGAGTCCTAATATACCTAAATACTTTTCAACCTAGGAAAAGATAGGTGTAAAACTATGCTATATGTAGTTACTAGTTGATTGTATACACTGTTTGCATTGCATATGCTTGTATATGTATTCATATGTTTAATAAACAACTTGCTTGTTATTATTTGATGGTAATGTAAGAAGGTCACTCATCAAGCTAGATGTAGCTTAACCCCCAAATATATATATATATATTTGTACGTCTTACAAAGTTGGGGTTGAGTTAGGATTTGAGTGTAAAATGCTCTATTAGGGCAAGAAAGTAGAATGATAAGTTTAGAAAAACAAGTAGGATACTAAATTAAACTTTTAAAGTGTCTAGTGGCTTTATAATTGTCGAAATTTAGATATGCTTTCTTATTGTTTGATAAGTTATTCCAACTCTTTACGGTTCTGATAACTATGGATTATTGGATCACTTATAGTTATATATATAGTTAAGTGAATGTATGTAAAAAGACTAAGTATGATGAGAAACTTGTTAGTTAAAGTTTTGCAATTTTCAACTTATAAAGCAGTTTTTATATTATGAGTGTATATATGATATAAAGATGTTAGATAAAAATACTAAGCCTCCTTTTTGGGTGTTATAAATAAGGTGCATAATTTTCTTGGAAATTTATCAACTTTTTATGAGAATTTATTGTTCTTTGACGCAAATTTAAAATATGCTATTATGAGAAGAGATTTGTGTAGATGTTTTAGGGTTAGGGTTGGTAAACTTGATAAAGTTATTAACTATATTTGATAATTCTCCCTATTAATGAAATTAAATATAATATTGGATGATTTTTGCTGAGGTTATATGATGGATTCTAGGGGAAGTAATGTCTAAATGCATATTTTACCTTCTTGAAGTTAGTTTTTTAATTGCCTCACTTTCTTAATTTTATTTGGGTCTTGTGATTAATTTTAATTAATTAGCTTTAGAGTTTTAATTTAGCTTCACTTACTAAAATTTTTCGATCATTTAATAGAGTTAGAGTTAGTAGTAGTACTTGTAGCCTCTAAAGGATCAACATTTAAACTTATATCCGCTATATTAAAAATTGCTAGATGCACTTTCCTCTTATCATTAACCTTATAAGCTTTAGCTCTCTTCCTTTTGTACAAGTCCACATCCATTTAAAAGAAGCCTAAAATTAAAAAAGAGAGAAAAAAAAAAAAAAAAAACTTTAAGCTTATAAGAGGCACAATGGAGCTTAAAAGACCTCTTTTAGCTCTATCTTTCATGGGCAAAAGGATCAAATGAGGTCAAGAATGGGTAAATTGGTCCAATATCCTTGTTCTACCTCTACTAAGTTAGATTTCCCTAAAACTTTCTTAAATTGTGCCTTGTTCCTTAGGCCCTGTTACTAGCCCAATAAACTAATTTGATGTTAAATTAATCAAAAACCTGATTATCGAAGTGACCTTTATAATAATTATATTTATTAAGGATATTTTATATTACTCAAAATAAACCAAAAAATAAGGAACCATGAAACTTTGGACCTATCATATATGTATTATAGGTGGTTTCTCAAGATGGGTAAAATGTTATACCTTACAACTTACTCATAGAAGCAAGTTCTAAAAATTTTAAATTGGAATATGATACAAGTAATATTCACCTTAAAACCTAATCAACAATACACGTGAGAGGCTATAAGATCCAATGGATTTTAATGAACACTTAGTAACTTAGACCTTCATATCCACTTTTCACTGCATGTGAAATGGTGTGGTTTAACTAATAAAAAGCATCTTATATGTGGAAACCGCGTGTGACGACATTGATCATCTACACCATAAAGTCAATGCCTTACGAGAAACATATTTATATTTTGGCGACAATGATTTTGAATAACGTGTTTGGTTATCCTGTGAGAAGGTTTTCTATATGCATTCATTCTATCTCAATTACATCACTATTTGTTGGTTAATAACTGAACCATAAAAAAATCTTGCACGAGTAATCCTTTGATTTATTTTACTACGGTAGCAACCCTACGACACTGATTTACATGATCATGCATAAACTTCAAGATGCCGACAAAGCTAGTGTTGTAAACAATTAAGGCGATAGAAATATACTACAAGAGTGCATGGTGGCACATTGGGTAGCATTATATCAAACCTTCTCACCTTTAGTGCACGTCAATCATATTTTATTTATAACAGAATGAATATATCAAATTTAACCTATTGACTCGTCTCTACCTTATATTTAGTTGTTTCGTTCAAGGCCATAAAATTTCATCTTTAATGGTTAAGCTTCTAATTAAATGAACCATAAGTTTTGTAGGCAATGAAAAAGAATTTGATAGTTTTAAGCAATGAAAAATTAAATCGATGAGAAAGCCATTGTGGATCACAGTAAATCAAAAGCTATTTTGAGATAAGCATATGGACGATAGAACTTCTCGTGCGGAGATAAACTCCAAATACATCATTTGTCATCTCTACTACTTAAAAATATGCACGCAATTGCCAAATCGCTTCTAAAACCCAATAATGACACCAAAAGGTTATGAAAGGCAACGGTTTATTTGAGGCTTTAGTCACAGTGTGGAGATCATACATATAATTCTAAAATTAGGGGGAGATAAAAAAGACAGTTAAAGAGTTTTGAAAGTCTATATACCTTGCGAATAGTTTTGGTATGTATTTGCAGTTAGCCTATAAGTATACAATAGCTATTTTGCGTAATATTCAACTAGAATATTTATTCCTGAAAATAACCGGAATACTTGCTATTTCGCACTTACTCGTATGTTAGGATAATAAAGATTCAGGATCAATGAGATAGGAGGTCATACCATGTATGAAACTTCGAGGGTGTAAGTACTTGATATTTGGGTCTGAATCTTACCTTGTAACTACTTGAAACCAGCCTAGAACCTACTATGAGACCTAGAAAATTATCGGACATCCCGTGAAACTTGTAAAACCTTTTACTAATAACAATATTACTGGATAAACCACTATCATTTGTAAAACAAAGGTCAAATTGCAAATACTGCCCCTAACTTTTGAAAATATGGACATAAGCCCTCCCCTCAAAAGCAATGTTAAATCCTCAAAACTATAACAATTGTGGTCCTTTCGGTAATGGTTTCGGATTTTATCAATGGCTTGAGAGATACATACATATTAAAGTCATAAGGAGATGAAAATAATACTTTGGGAGTTTAAGAGATCAATATGTAGATGATAATTAGTTTTGGAGGTGTATTTGTAATTATCCCCCTAAACAAAAGAGAATGCTTGTATTGAAGTTGCTTTTGTCCCCATCATTAACATTAGTCTATTAGAAGTGCAAAAATAGAATAAACTAAAAGCTTAATTTCATTAATCATGTTTATCGTTAGGAGGTTTTGTTTCATAATTACCTAGATGAATGAACTTGCAAATTGAGCTAATTTTGCCATTAACATGGTGGTAACTATTGAGTTAAGTCAATTAAATCCTAATTATCTACACAATTTAATTATTTTCGTTAATAATATTTTACAAAATATGTATAGTATAAAGTCTAGTAAGAACAAAATACATGGTACATTAGATTATAGAAGTCGTAGTATATATGGTATAGATTTAGGCATGTTTCAAGGTGGTGTAGGAGATTGTGCCATATATCTCATCTTATCAAGTGGATTTTGAAAGTTTTAGATATTGTGATAGTTAATTCATTCCTTGGAACCTATTTGATTGTATAGAATTTTACATGTTCCAATATCCAATTGGTTTTGATGAATACCCATGTTGAAAGTGATTTCTCCCAAAGGACATAACTGATCTAAACTAAGTAGTATATGACCCAACTATTTGTTCTCTCTCTCCTTTTACATTATGTCTGGCCTTCTTTAGGTCACCTTTGATATGTTGACCAGCTTGGGGAAGTTTCTAAGCTAGACATGTTCAAGTAGTAAAAAATGGCCTGACTAAAGTAAGTTGGATTGGCTTTGTTCAACTCGGGGTAACTACCTATAGCTTAGCTTTTGACCTCGTCAACTCTAGAGGATTCAAATTCAAACTCATGGCGCCAACAGTTAGGCCCCTTGCCCTAATGACTACTCCTCAGCTGCCATTACGTCAACTATGTTCCTCATTATTGGGAAGTGGTCTTAGATTTAAACTTAACACACTTGTAAGATTTTGGAGGTAACAGTTACTAGATTCGAACTAACCCTTAGCTATAAATAGATCTTAGAATGCACCAATCAGGTTCTTCTAGAAACTTTTATTCACTCTTCTAAACTTTCTCTTATCTTAGAACACTTAATTTAACTTAAGCATCAAAGTAGCTATACCGGAGTTACCTTGACACCCCCTATAGGCTAACCTTCTTATTCATCTTACAAAACAACATCGTATGTGCTAAGTCCTATTTTGATTTTCCCTAATTTAACTTTTATTAAGCTAAACCCACTTAATCAAATTACTCAATATCAAATTAGGGAAAAACATTTTTCTTTAAAAGATATTTTAGAAAGGCTTTTTTAGAAAATAACTCGGAGTCGTAAATAAGTAAAAATTGGTAAAAAAGTAAGATTATTATTTTTTGAGTGGAATAACCCTAATCAAGCCACTAGTCTACAAAAACCTTTAACCAAAAAATTAGGCTTAGAGTAATAGGAATCAAGCTACTAGCCTTTGACTCGTAGTTGAGCCTAAGAACTGGAAGGCTTAGTAAGGTGGATTCTCTTACTCTAGCTGACTCCTATCGAGGTTGAGTACTTCTTTGCCGACTTACACTTTATGCTGAGTTGAATGACTACCTATCTCTCTATAGTATACTAACTTGTAGATTACTCACTTACGCCCGAGTCGACCAATGATTCAGCATCCTCCTTATCGAGAAGTCAAGATAGAGAGACTCTGGACTAACTAAGCTACCTTTACTCAAACAAGCTAACTCATCGTATTTTTTTGTTTACATCTTCCAATAGCATCACCAATATAGCATTGCCACGTATATAGAATCATGTGTAGAATCCGTTACACCAATGATTATTTTCCCTGAATATTCATTTTTACCCTTTTGTATCTTATACATTACTTCCTTAAGAAATTTCCTTTCTATCTTTTCCCTTTTAGGCATGTTGTCCTAAATTCTCGAGTATATATACTCTTTATACTTGTAGTTGTAAACATTAGATTGTTTACCATCAATACACTTGAGTGTTTTCTGTCCCTATGTAAATACTGTCTATTTACTCTCAACATTACTTTTATCCTAACCCTTGGGTAAAAGTAGGTGACGAGTAACCTCACCAGACTAATTCATACGTTATATCGATTTGTGCCATGAATCTTCAAAAGTTCCATTGGTGCATTATATCTATTAGGGTCATTCATGGGTTTTTGCTTACTTCTTCATTTGCGTTTGTCCTTTCGCACATTCTCCATCAATTCCTCTTTCAAGCTTTCGACAAGCTTTGAGGGGATAATAAGCATGGGTTTGGACCTCCAACGAATCGGATCGTGTTGCTAAGATAGATAGTAGCAATTCTAACAATCTCTAAAGCATTTTAAGCATCGATTTAAATGGGAAATTCAAGTTTTGTGGTAAAGTTATTAGTAAAACTTAAATTGGGAATGGTGTTTGTTGGTGTGGTGTTGATGGGTTTTCTATGTATGTGGCGTTGGTGTTTGATGGTCGTGATTGCAGTATTTATTGTGGTCAAATTAGTAAGCAAGTGGGAGAGGGTAATGGTTAAAAGAGAGGTTGGTACGGTGTGTAGGTGTATTGGTCACTTGTGGTGTTGAAGTTCTTTGGGTTTGGTTCGTAGGGTAGCTGATACAAGGATGGTATTGTTGCGGTGGTACGCATTGGGCCTTCTCAGGTTATGTATTGAGGTGTATGGTGTGAGCGTAGGGGTTGAGGAAGGTAAAGGAGAAGGTCGGGTTCGATTGTTTAGGGTAGTAGTTGGCTTGGTCATAATCGCGTGACTAGATAACGCAAGAGTAGGTCAGGTATGTGTTTCGCGCCTAATGTTGTTGAACCACGGTATCGAGGTTAGTAGAGCTTAGTTAGGTCGACTAGAATGTAGAGCACCCGAGTTGTATGGGAAAGTGTGAAGGAGTGGTGCTACTCGTAATTGTGAGTGCTATGTACTGTGTTCAGGAGTATGAGAGTAGTCTGGCGAGGGGTCAAGAGTGGAGAGAGATAGAGGTCATCAGATTGCTATTGCATGCTACTGTAGTGGTTGTACGTAGGTGGTGTACAGATTATGTTGTATTGTATATTAGATTGTAAGCGTAAGTAGCTGTTGTTGAGTGAGGATTGATGTAGGATAGTATCAAATGAGGATGGAAGGCTATGCAATGTATAGATGGTGGCCGATGGGTGTAGTTGAGAGGAAGTGGTCAACAATAGGTCATTGGTTGAGTACTATGGATGGGACATGGTAAATGAATGTAGGTTGTTGCATGAGTTCAGGATGGAGAGTTGTAGCTATTGGTAAGGGCGTATTTAGGTACTATTGGATGTTAGGCGGTTGTCGAGGCTTGAAGATGGTTAGTTTGGTTAGGGATTGTATCGTAGCTGGGAGTTATAAGGTAAAGGATTAGAATAGGCAAGTGAGGTGGTGGGAAAGAGGAAGATCGATAGGGGGCTTATTAGAACAGGATCGTAATGGGCATAATGGGGTTATGCATGATGTTGGGTGTTGCAATAGTCACACATTGCTATTGAGTGAGGCTAGAGTAAGGTTGTTGTATTTGGTTGAGTAGGATTTATGCTAGCCGAGTGATGAAGTTAGGGGGTTCGTTATGTGTTGTTGTGGAGTAGTTGCTACAATACGTATTGGGTCATGTTTAGAGATAGTGTTGTTGGTGCAAAATGGTTCACTTATGGTAGTTGCTACTTGCTAGGATTAGGTCTATGTGATTATCATAGGTCAAGTGATGATGGTATTTATACCAGTGTATACTAGGTTGGGCAGTATACAATCGCGTGTAGTAGTTGCATTAGGTGTGTACTGTGGAAAGCTAATAGTGGAGAGAGGAAGAAAGACGTTATGATGAGTGAAAATAAGTCAATGATGAGGAGTAGTAGGCTATTGACAGTAGAGATTAAGGGCCGATCTTTTTTATGTGATCATCCTTCCTCCTTTAATAAAGTGATGAATTGAATTTGTAAATATCTCATTTTTACCCTCCTTTAATTTTAGAATTTTTTAAAACGAGGTAAAAGGATCATAATTTATAAAATTTAAAAAATACAAAAAAAAAATAGAAAATTACAAAAAATAAGAAAATACAAAAAAAAAAGAAAATTAAAAAAAATACAAAAAAAAAGGAAAAATCATTAAAAAATGGAAAAATTAGATAGAGGATTTTAGGGAAATTTAGAAAATAATGATAAATTATAATAAAATTTTAGATAATTTAATTTTTCTTTTTATATTTAAGTATTTTTAGAGTCTCTTGGGCTTATATTTGAATATATCCTAGGTTGACCTAGTTAATATATACAATTTAATTACACATATAAATAAGGTATAGGCTATTGGCCTAACAATTAAGCACTTGGACATAGCATTGCAATTAGCTTGGAGGTCTTCGGTTTAAACCTCACCAAAAGCATAAAAATGCCCTTTGATTTTTTTTCCACAACACACACGTGACACATTGCCATGTGTCTTAATACGTGGTGCTAATTGATTAAGCAACAGTTGATGTGGCATCACGTATCCTTAACATGTCAATAGCCCTTGCTATGTCAACAGCCATATGTCACGTCAAGATATGTGGTACAATCTTACTAGATAACATAGCTGACATGGTGCTACGTTAATACTTTCCTTTCTCTTTCTCATCCTTTTCCACATTTTTCCTAGATTTTCTTGTGCAAAACAAGCTAGTTTGCCATCTTCAACATCAATTTCAAACCTTCTTTTATTGCAATTTCGCCAAATTAATGGTAGATTTGCAAACTAAGCATGGCATAGTTTCATTTTTTCCCAAAATCATGTCCAAATTTAGTTCATTATGTGTTAGAATTTGCATTGAAAATAGGAAAAAGTGGATTTTGTGAGTCAAAAGTTCAATGCGATTCAATTCAATTTTCAAAGTTTTAGAACTTAATTCGTGCTCGAACAATATAAATGAAGGGTTTTAGGGAATCAAGAAACACACAATCATTAGAAAACCCCTCTCTCTCCCTCAATTGCCACCTTTCTCTCTCTCTTTGATTCTCTCTCCCTAGCCACTCTCAAACCGCGCAACCATCTTAACCAGAATCCCTATAGCCTAAGCTCCCTAACTCGACCCTTATTGCTCCTTGCCATAACCCCTAATCACACCATATTACACCACCGCCAAACCCTAGTCTACAATAGCCTTCACTCTCAAACCACCACTTTTGCCCCTACCTACGCTAAACTAAGCTCAACACAAACCTCACTACGTTCAACAAACTAAGTCCTAATACCTTTTCACCTCTACCAATCGCCAGCCACTCAAACCCAAAACCATTGTCGGCCATCGCTTCAACCACCGCTCAAACACCACCATTGGGTAGAGGCATTGAACTTACCCTATCTAACTCCAATCTAAAATACATAAAATAAACCTCCCCCACTCATTTTGGTGAGTGAATCAAGCTAGAGGACTGCTTCTAAGGCTACTACTATCTCAACCTGTTGCTCAACCTAACTTGCTCTAAGATTCGACCCAAAGATCAAACCCAACTTGAGAGTCTAAGCCATAACCTGGTCTAACCTTTATATTGTTTTGTAAATTATTTATTTATTTAATTGATGTAAATTTTTATGTAATTGCAATCGAAAAGAAAGAAAAACAAGAATGAAGAAAAGGAAAAAGAAGAAGAAAAAAAAAGGGGGGGTTAGTTTAGTTTTTTTTTTTTTTTTGTTAATGCATAAATAAAATAGATAAAAATAAAATAATATTTAAAAAATAATTAAAAAAGTGTTTTATAACTTAGAAAATCCACTTTTCAAATAAATAAAAAATAAACCAACCCATTTTCCAAATTAGAGTTTTTTTTTATTTTTAGAAAATAAAAATAAACTAAATTTAGGACCCTTTTAGAAATTTTCTTTAAATAAACTAAATCAAATAAAAAAATAAACCCTACCATTTTCTTAAGGTAAATACAACTAACATACTAAAATTTTACAAAAAAGAACTACATATATCTGATCTTAAATAATGGGTATGTAGGTATCTCCAAAGCGATGTAAAAAATGAAAAAAAATTTTCCATTTTAGTTTAAATTATTCAAATTAGTCTAATTCATTAACTAATGATTAAATTTCATTTTATAGGATAGTTTTGAAAGATGATTTTAAAGGATTAAGTATAAAATTGGAAAGTTAATAGTACTTATAAGAGTTTAAAAAGCTTAACCCTTGAACTCAATCTTTTGATTCTCAGAACCAATTTATAAATTTGGATTTACCAAAAGACTAATAGATTTGGTTATAATTTAATTCTTTTTCCTGACTTTGATCAATTGGCAATTTTGAAAAAATAAAAAAAATGATTTTTTTTTTTACTTTAGTCAAGGGTCAGTATTAAACAAGTAGGGTTTAATATTGATTGATTTAAAAAAGAATCATTTATAAAAATCAGGAAAATTTTAGGCTCAACAAAATCTATTTTTGATACCTTTAAGAGAAGACTTCAAATTTTTGTTTTTAGCAAATCTTTTCAAAATGAATGTTAATATACATCTTTTAAAGATTTAGTTATTTGAATAATAACTTCCTAATCTTTCAACCATATCCATAAAAATTGACTTAAGAATTGATAAAATATGTTGTTATCTTAGCTTTTAGAAAACATACTTAGTTTTCCTTCTCATTATAGGCATTTTCTTAACCAGATTTTGAAGAAGAGAAAGTGGTCGACAAAAACAAAAGTAATGCACTTGGCGTATGACTGGGATTCAATCTTGCAACCTTCTGATTCTCCTTACAACAAGCCTATGTGCCTAGCCAACTAAACTAGGTTTTTTTCTCATTACCTTATTCAATATGTCTACACTTAAACTACAGAAACTGGGCCCAACCTTTATTTTATTTTTAAATCCAAGCCTAACTTGCCTTAAAATGACCTAAGCCTTTTGATATAGCCCAAAAAATATATATGCTAAATATATTTTATCACCAGTGTTAAATATAATCTTATTTTTAATTAATCCCATTAACATATTTTTAAATTGGATAAAAATCCATTTAAATATTTTACCAGGATATTTTTCTAATGAAGCCTAAAAAATTTTGAAGACTCTAATTTTATTAAATCATATGTATACTTTTGACTATTGCTTAACTTAACTCTAATTGATCGATTAATTTAACTTAGACTTATTTGACAATTTGTATTTTTCAATTTTTTCTTTTGTATTTTTCAATTTTTAATTTTTTTTCTTTTTTTTTTAAACTACTTAGTACACAAACTTGTCTTCCCTTCATTAAAAATCCTTCACTCAAATAGAACCTATCAACTACTCCTTTAATGTTGCATTTAGCCACTAAGGGTCCATAGTACGAATTGCACTCATACCAATTGGGCAAGGTATCGAACCCAAGTATCTTAGCTTGTAATGTGGTAATAAGAATATGGCTACAAGAAAGGGCAAGTCATCGAGAGAGTCTCTATTAGCTTCGGAGGTGTTTAAGGGACTAATGGTCTATATAGATAATAAACTCTCTCAGTAGCAAATAACTTTGCTAGTTCTAAAAGGCTTAGACAAGAGCATAAAACTCCTTGTCATATGTCAAGTAATTTAAAGTGGCACCTTTGAGCTTCTCACTAAAAAATACAATGAATCAGCATTCCTGTATAAGAACAACACTAATACCTACTCTTGAAGCATCACACTCAAATTCAAAAACTTTCTTGAAGTTCGGTAGGACAAGTACTGGAGTAGAAGTTAGCTTAGACTTAATCTTATCAAAACTACTTCAAGCTTTCTCGAACCATTTGAATTCAAAGTTCTTCTTGATTAGCTTAGTTAGTAAGGTAGCTATGGAACTAAAGTTTTGAATGAATCTTCAATAAAATAAAGCTAGACCATGAAAAATCCTAACTTCTATGGCACTAATCGACATCGACCATATGAGAATAGCTCGAGTCTTTTCATCTTCAACTTTGATTCCTCCTCTAAAGACAACATATCCAAGGAATACTACCTCGCTTTGATGGAATACACATTTCTTTAAGTTGCCAAATAATTAATCAATATAGAGGATATCAAATACAGATCTTAAGTACGTGACGTGAGAAATGAGGTCGGTACTATATACTAGAATATCATTAAAGTAAACAATAGCACATTTACCAATCAATGATCTTAAAAAATGATTCATGAGTCGCATAAAGGTGCTCAGTGTATTTGTAAGACCAAATGACATCATTATCCACACGAATAGACTATCATTTGTTTTGAAAGTAGTTTTCCACTTGTCTCCAAGTCCTATTCAAATCTAGTGATAGCTACTCTTCAGATCAACCTCAGAAAATATTCACACACGAAGCAACTCATCAAGCATATCATCCATTTATGGGATCAAATATCGATACTTAATAGTGATCCTATTGATTGCTCAACTATCAATAAGCATTCTCCATGAGCCATTCTTCTTTGGCACTAGGATAACCAACAAGGTACAAGGGCTCTTGCCCTCTCAAACATAGCAACATTCAATCCACTCATCAACTTGTTTCTTTAATTTGGTTGCTTGCTTAGTATTGAGTCTATAGGTAGGTCAATTAGGTAGAGCAGCTCCATGTTAAAGCTTAATTCAATGCTCTATGTCTTTTACAGGGAACAAACCTCTCGATAACTTAGCAAGAAATAAGTTGGCATAACCTAGCAACAATGCCTGCACCTCTACAAGTAGGGCTCTAGTCTCCTTCAACTAGAGGAATCTTATGACCAACAAGAGTATACATTCTTCCTCCTTGACATATTTAGAGAATTAAGCTAAAGAAATCACCAAGGACTTCCTCTATAACGATATGAAAATCTTCTTTTCTAACTCCTGAACTTCTCTAAGGTTCATTAGGGTCAATACAACCTTATTCTCATCCTTTTAGAACATATAAGTGTTCCTATATCCATCATGGGGTACCTTACAATCAAAGAGCCATAGTCAGCCCAAGAAAATGCATGAAGCACATAGAGGCAAGATGTTACACAACACTTCACCCTTGTGTCTATTACTAATAATAATCGGTACTCGAACTTGCTTGACAACAAGTAGTCTTCCTTTCTCATTAAGCCAATGAATCTTGTAAGGCTTAGGATGAGGAAAAGTCAGTAATTTCAAGGCATTTACCACTCCTTATGCCATGACATTGGTACAACTCCCTCCATCAATGATCAAAGCACATAGATTTCCATTTACTTAGCAATTCATATGGAAGAGAATCTCTCTCTGTTCATTTTCACTAGCAACATTAGTACTAAGAATTCTTTAAACAACTAAATTGAGGTATTAATCTCTTGATTCGAGTTAGATAAGGGCCTTTGGATCTTGAAAGAACTCGTCAAAACATAGCTTGGCATTTTTCTCAACTTCTCCTTCATTAGCGCTTTCTACTTCAAACTAGAGGTTCTCTCCCTTGATGATCATAACACATTGGTTCAAACATTGACTTGCCACATGTTCGAAACCTAGACACTTGAAACACTTTATCTCTTGAGTCTTCCTTCCTGAGCTTTGACCTTGATCCTTCTTCGCGTCACTCCTCGACCTTAGTCTTGTCTCGAGCATCATTAGGTCTGGTTAACATTGGCCTCAGCGATCCACCTCGAAATAGTACTAAGTTTAGTCATATCTAAGTCAACTTAAAGTACCAACTTTGCTCAATAAGGCAGGTCGGTTGCTCAGTACTTAGCTAAGCTAATTTTGCCTCTGTCTTTCATCCCTTTATGCTACTCAAATGGTCTTATCTAGAATTTCAAGCCTCTACACTTCCACTATATTGTCAATCTCGGATCTCAACCCAGAAATGAACCATGCTATCGTTTATGCTTTGGGCTCATCAATATCATAATGGATCATCAACAGCTGGAACTCTCAAACGTATTCATCCACAAATCAGCTTCCCTACTTGAGTTCCTAAAGACGTTGGAAGGTGACTTGTTGGTAATGTTTTGGCACAAATCTACTCCTTAGAACTCTTTTCATCTCATTCTAAGTTTTGACTTCACGTTGACCACACTAGTGTACATTCTACAAATTCTTCCCCCACATTGTAGCATATTTAGAAAATTCAAAAGCAGATACTTGAATATTCACTGAGTCCTCATAATCATAGAAGTCAAATATCTTTTCAATCTTCTCCTCCTAGCCCAGGTAGTCATTAACACTACCAGACCCATTAAAACTCAGAATCTGCACTGTGAGATATTCAACTCCTTTAGGGCCATGGAGCTCACACTCTTCAAATCCTTCATACTATTCCTCTTCCTCCCTATACTCTTTAACTTCATCTAACTCAAGTCTCCTTCTTGCAAATCTCTTAACATGTTAGGGTGGAGCTGGGTTCACATTCATAGCTTTCAATACTCTTTACTCAGTTACTTGTCTTCTAGGCCTATCCCTTACTTTTAAGCCTTGTACATCAACTCTCTCTTATGGTTTAGTTTCTACAACTCTTGGTATAGATATAGCCAAGTTGGTTACGATAGTAGTAAGGTCTTGCAATTGTTCATCAATAATTCACGAGGTTTGTTGAGTAATACGAATGCAACCATGACCATTACTCTTGGCATAATTAATCTCTCCTTGAATATTAAGATTCTAAATTCTCAGTACAAAACTTCTGGAAGTCTACTACTCCACAAAAGATTAGACACAACTTTAATAATGTGATGTCATGCAATGACTTAAGAACTTGCTCTGTTTTTATACTAAAGAACAGAGTATAACAGAATACATATATACTATAACAAGAAGTAACTACTACAACACTTAGCTTTTGAAACCTTAAGATTTAATACCAAAATTATATGATGTGCCTAAGACTTGAGTTGATCACTAAGACTTACTGTAAGAACTGTAATCAAGTGGATCCCTCGAGATATCGAAGAAAGAGGGAATGGATAGGTTAGCAATATGGTAACTTACATGAAGCTACTCGGAGGATATGATGCACTAGTGAACATAACACGACTCAGTATTTCTCTTGATGTTATACACAAGCTAATATAAGGTCTACTAACTGCTAATTTTGAGCTATTCTGCAAGATTAAATAAGAATGTAAGAGAAATGTACTCGAAGAAGAGTATCTCGTAAGAACAAGAATATTCATTAATTGTAAGGTATGTAAGATGATCACGGCTACAGTAAAGAGGGCTATTTACAGTAAGTCCTTAAGGCAATGATATAATAATAGAAAATTACATAAAAGACAATATAAGAAAGAAATTCCTAATGTATACAAAAAATGGTAAATATGACAAAGGACAAAAAGAATGCAGTACAAGTGTCAAAAAAGTAATAGACAGGTGGTGGCCTATCAATGGGTTCATATTCTGAAATCTTGGGGTGCCGTAGCTGAGCTGAAATGATATAAGGGCTGCTGTTGTTGAATTGTGCTTAAAGCTACTGAAGTCATTGAATGATGATGCTGTTCTGTAGACTGGAAGAGTAGGGTTTGACGTATAGTGACCTCGAACTCAATACTCGATACTTAGTAAGTTGACTTCAACACTCGGCAGGTCAGTGACTAAGCAAGAGTTCGAGAAGAACAGAGTGTGTTCGAGTTGGGCCCTTAAAGAGTTCGTTTATAGTTCTTCCACGTATAAGAGCTCATTCTCAGCATGTTGACAAGGGAGTATCCTCCTTGTAAAGGATTGTAGGCCTTAGAGGCAGGCACAAGTGAGGGGTTTGGAAGTCAATGTTCCATTAGTTTCTTACTCATGACCTCATCTAGCAAAGTCAAAATAGCTTAATTCTTAGTTAGGATGATAGATGAGGACCTCTTCCTGATATAGGTTTATCCCATCCAACACTTTTTATGATATTAGGCTCTTGTACTCCGGGCTCTCCTAGATGTCCTTATAGGCTTTGTCATTAGCCTTTTTGGTAAGATAAGTCCTATTCCTTTTCCATGGCAGCCATTTTCATCTTCAACTCTTCATATGAGCTCTATAGATGGGTGACCTCGTTGTATTTGCTCTTGAGGGTCTCCACCTCATTTTATGCCCCTTGGAGGTGGGATACTAACTCAAAGCATTTTTTCTATTCTCCTACTAGAGCTGTTTCTTTCTCTCCTCTAAACTTGGCCTCTCCCTCATCCTTTTCCTTCTAAATCTTGAGCTCCCTCTCCATCTTTTCCTTTTCTTCTTCAAGCTTAGCCTTCTTAATACCCCCATCTCTCTTGGAGGTTCTTCCTTTTGGCCTCTACTCAACAATCATCATTAGACGTAGGGAATATCTTACATCACAAAGACTGCAAGTAGTTAAGTGTAGCAAGCTATTAGATATAGAATTTTGGCAAAGTTAGATAATATTTGTTAAGGGCTGAACGTCTTAAAGTAGACAAATTCCCTTAATCAGCTCTAAAGCAACTCTACCATTCCCTAAAGCATGGTCGGCGGTGTTAACGTTCCAATAGGGAAAAAAATTGTAAGACCCCAATATTTTGTTTCTTAAAAGGGGTGATGGAGCTTAGTATTCTACAGGAAGCCTCTCTACCCTTATTTGAGTTCTTAGAGTTGCCTCCTGGTTTATCTTTTTTGGGGGATCTTCCCCTTCTTAAGATCTCTTTCTAGTAATGGGCAATCATAGGTACCAACTCACTTCCTTAGTTTGGTTACCTCAATGACTTTCTCTTAGCAGCAGCCTTAACCTACTGGATCTCTGTGTTTCCTTTTTCTTGATGAGTTTCTTTAGCGGCTTGTGAAGTGGTGGATTTTGCCACTAATTTCACAAGAGCCTTTCTCGCTACTTTTGGTGGTGGTTTGGTTAGGCGTTCTATAAGAGCTTATTGAGTAGGAATTTTCTTAGTATCATCTTTCCTTTTCAAGCAATTGGCCATCAACTCCGTAAATAGGTTTTGGAGTTGTAATATTTGATGACATATTTGCAACAAAATATTTAAAGATTAGGTTGGAAAAACATCAAAATATAAATAAAAGGACTTATAAACTCTGTGTCGAGCATGGGCAAGGAAGACCACTCAACTTCCATAATAGACGTGAAGGCCCCTCCTCTTATAAGTCCTTCTTAGCATGGTAAGATTACATAAATCTTATACCTTAGTCAACAACAATAACTTCATTAGGGCCTTTAAAATCCCTATCATGGGTAGTACTATCACCTTTAGCCACTTTCACTTCATCTTTGGGAACATTAGAGCACGAAGAGTTTTTGGAGATTATGGTGCCTGCATCCTAAAGGAACCATCTATAGTTATAGGCCTCCATCATCATGTCATGAGCCTTCTAGTCATTGGGAAGTAAATGTTTAATGTTTGATAGCCTAATCGAATGACTCCAAACAGTGGGGAAATCAAGGCAAGAAGCTAATCTAACTACCTATTTTTGTTTCCAATGGTGAATTGAAGACTCTAATCCCACTAATAATTTCTTATGATGTTAGGCTCACTCATAAAACCAGCCATCCTTTTTTTTTTCTTTTCAACGTAAAGAAATGCCTGAACAGAGTAATTATGGACCTAACTTCTAGATCCTCGCAAAACACTTAAAGGCTACTAATAACCTATAGGAGTTCGAAGTGAGCATGGATAGACATATACGATGGCATGTGAAATAAGATTTTTGGAAAAGAGAAAAGGGAAATCTCAAATTGACCAAAAAATATTTCTTGAGGAGAGCAAACTCCTTATCCCTAAGTATAGTAATGCACTTATGTGGTTGGGTCCTCTCGATTGTCTGATCTTAGGGCATACCATGGAAGTTGAGCCTTCAAGCGTTGCACTCATGCTTATTTACTGTGTTAGCAATGCCATTAGGGCTCATGTCATATTCAGTACCAACATATAAGAAAAGGGCTCGTGAATTTCTCTCATTATCTAAAGGATATTCATCGAAAGAAAGTTTTCTAACCTTCTACGACCTAAGGATGCCAACCCTGACCAATCTTATCAACCCTGATAAGTCTTGAGGGCAATCATCAATATCAGACTCTATCATGCTGGGAGGTTTTTTGTGAGGAGGAAAGTTCTCGTACCCAATGCATGGTGGATAGTTTTAGGATCGATTGCTATGTGCATGCTTAGTTATTAGATTCAATGGTCAACATTGTGTACCTTAACAATGCAATTGGTAAGATAGGAAATAATGGGAGAATGAGCAGTGTTTAAACTGAGTAACAAGGAAAATTGGAAGAAGGAGTCGCATAAAATGTTGAGGAAATTAGTAGTAAGAGAGAAGAAGAAAAAAGAACTTATTTATTTAGTATAAGACCATCTATAGCAGTTATATCCATTTTACTAAGTTATTTAGTAATTCCTTTTAGCTATCACCTTGTTTTATCTAATCTCAATATCGAGGATTTTTTATGGATATGGATTGCCATTTCAATTATTGCTCCTATGATTCCGATCCATAGTATGCTCCTATCCATAAATTCAAAAAATGACTATCATGAATGAAATAATCCTTTTTTTAAATCCCCTCTCTAAGAAAAAAAAAAAAAATAGGAACGAAAAAATAAAAAGATCTTTTTATTCTTTCATACATTAGTTATGGCTTTTTAGGGATCTATATAGGTTGTAGTTAATAGTTAACATGATCCATTCGATCAAGCATGTATTGCTTAGATTTGACGATCTCTATTGAGTGGTACTTTTAAGAGGCACATAAGTTGTGACATAGCTATGCAAATTTCGATAACGGGACATGAAATGTCATGTTGAAGGGTATAAAGCTTCTCCAACACCTCAAGCAAAAAATATAATATTGTTCAAGAAGTACCTCATTACCATAATGGACAAGGTTAGTATGAGGAGTTTGGAGTTCGGATTTAAGTGCTAACATATCTCCTAAAACCATTCTCCTTAGTGAAGAACTTAAATCAAGGCACCTAAATTAGAGGAAAACTTTGGTACTCCCCTTGATGTATCCTTCAAGCGAAGTCAAGGAGCAAATATTGATAGTGATTTCTCCCAAGGGACATAACTGCTCTAAATTGAGTAGTATTCAACCTATCTATCTGTTCTCTCTATCCTTTTATAGTATTGTTGACCTTCTTTATGTCACCTCTGATATGTTGACTAGCTCAGGGAAGTTAGTAAGCTAGACATGTTTAAGTAGTATAAAATGGCCCGACTAGAGTAAGTCAGATTAGCTTTGTCTAACTCAGGTAACTACCTACAACTTGGCTTTTGACTTAGTCAGCCTTAGAGGGTTCAAATTCAGACACATGGTGTAAACAGTTAAGCCCTTTGTCCAAATAATTGCCCTTCAATCACCATTACACCAACCACATTCCATAATATCAAGAAGTGGTCTTAAATTCAAACTTAGCACATTTGCAAGATTTTGGAGGCAGGAATTACCAAATATAAACCAACTCTCATCTATAAATAGAGCTTAAATGCAACAATTAGGTTCTTCTAGACACTTTTATGGACTCTTCTAACTTTTCTCTTATCTCAAAACACTTAATCTAACTTAGACATTGGAGTGGCTATGCTAAAGTTGCCTCAGCACCCCCCATAGCCTAACTTTCTTCTTCATCTTATAGAATAATATCATGTAAACCTAAAACAAATTTCAAGTATTAACAACCCATATTCATGACAAATATTATAATATGCATGCCTAAAGCATCTCTAAAACTCCCCAACACACTATGCACATAGAGAGTTAATTTTGATAAATCTTTGCTTTATCATAATCTAAATATTTGACAAACATGTACTTAATGGCACCAAAAGATCTACTTAATGATGGTGAGTACTCTAGGGAAAATCCTCTAAGTATCAAATCTAGAGCCCTTAAAACCATCGTTAACGTCATAGTCTTTATTTATAGTTGTTTTAGTAAAAGTTAAAATTTATAGAAGCTAAAGTCACGATTTAAGAACCTAAAGAGGTTATTTGTACTTTGATTGATTATACAACCAAATGAGTTTTTATCTTTTGTCCTTTTCCAAATTTTAGCTAGGGGTAGGTGGTTTCTCTTAGGTGGTGGATTATTAAGTTTACTAAGTATGTTTTGATGATAACAAATACTAATAAAGCTTATCAAAAGCATTAACCATAACATGGATGAAATTGACACAAATATAGAAGGATCTATAGTAAGTATAGAAGCTAGTCATGGTGTAGAAAAAGGGCATCTAATGAATATAAAAATATCTAAGATAAAAGGTCATTTGATGGACAGAAAAGGAGATATGGTCAATATAGATGTTCATAGATTGAATTAAAAGGCATCCTGAAGACAATAACATAGAAGCTTCGAAGATAAACACAAAAGGTAAATTTAACATGAAGTTTTAAGCATCATAACTCATAAATCTTGGAGACAAGTTGATTCATTTGTTATTGAATATCTAGCTTTACTAATTGAATACATTTCAATAATATATTTTATTACATTTCACTACATAAGTTAGATTCAAATCAAATAAGTTTTTCTTCATTTTAAGGCCCTTCAATCGAGTTTAGTAGGTTAAGGTCAATTTAAATTTGATGTGAACATGTATAAATGGCAGGTTTTCCAGTTACACTTAAAAAGGGTGTAACTTTTGATCCAAGAGGAGTTTTTAGGGTTTCTTTTTACATATAAATACTTTCTTTCCATCTTTTGTTACTCCCTTATGAACAATTATTTCAAAGTAATAACGACTTTGAATTTCTTTTAATTCTTTTCTTTGCAAACATTACATCAAAATTAGTATAATTTGTTCCATATTGGTTTTATTAAGCTTAACTTATTATTATAGGATTAGTTGGCAATATGTTTGCTGGTTTTGTGGAAATTAGATTAGCATTTCAAATATTATTTTACAACTTATGGTTAAATCTAAGCTAAAAGCTTAAAAAGGCTTGATATAAGGTTATTTCTTATATTAGTCGGATAAGATTATGGAGTTTATCGAAATAATATCTCAAGATTTTATAAATTGTTTATAACAAATTGATATCAAGCCATATTTTTGAAGTTTCAAAATTTAAAGAAATTTAAGACAAGATTGGATAAGGTTTATGATCTATTCAAGGAAAACAAAGTGTCGATTTTATTCGTTGAACCATGACCTCAACGTAGGAGTTGTTATACATTTAGTTGATTTTTTCTAATTCAAATTACATTTGAATTATGAGATTATGATTCCTGCAAGTCATTAGTGCATGAAGCTTTGTTTTAAATGGCTTATATTAGTAGTGATACTCAATGGATTATTGAATATTATATTATGCATCAGTTATTTGAATTAAAATTCAATGTAAGAGTTGAATACTTTCACTACAAAGTCAGATCAATTTAAGGAGATAAA
Source organism: Lumnitzera littorea (assembly GCA_024138015.1). Classification (NCBI taxonomy): domain Eukaryota; kingdom Viridiplantae; phylum Streptophyta; class Magnoliopsida; order Myrtales; family Combretaceae; genus Lumnitzera; species Lumnitzera littorea. Next base: position 105,424,611 of record JAMXBB010000009.1, on the reverse strand, counting down.
CAAAGTTGTCGCATTTAAATATATGTAAAGTTATTAGTAAACTTTAAGATCATTTAAGTAAGTTTAAGCTACAATTTTAGAGGACTTTAAGAAGACTTATCGGATAAGAATTAGTAAAATTGAAGAGATATTTGTGCAAACTCTAAGAGATCTCATTTTAAATTCAAATTTTATTTTTCATATAATTTTTCATCTACTTTTTCAAAGATGAAGAGAAATATAACCTAATTATTTCAACAATGGTCATAAGCTCTACCTTTTTTAAGACACATTTCCTCTAGGCATTAGATAGTTGAAGTATTTAAAAGTACTTGAATCTAAAATATAAAGAACACAACTCTATCAACTATTGTAAAGTGAAAAAGCAAAATACAAGCAAATGTTTCTTCTATTATTTAGTGTCAACACAAAAGTTTAGCATTACAAATAGAAGCTTTACTTTGTACATTTTTTTTTTTTAGAGGGCTCTACTTTGCTTTCCTTATTTTTCTTCTTTAATCCTTTGTGGCAGATTTATTAGTTTTCAATTTAGTTTTATGGGAGCTAGGAGAGTAGACTGACTCGTAAGGAAGAATCACTGTATATTATATTGTTGTTTGATTCTCTAATCCCTTATCTATTTTTTTTTTTTAAACAATATGTGATACTTTTACCATAAAATTTGTAAGCAATTAATGATGGGATTTTTGAAAAGTTAAAAGTTTTCAACAGCCATCATATTCAAGAACCCCACACATACTCATACACACATACACATGCACACATGCATGCAAATTGCTTAATAAACCAACATTAGTAGCTACCTACCATCATAGGTGAATTTCCATCCACCAGATATATAAGGGGCATTGTTGGCCACCTTAAGGTAGTGCATGCTCAATGACCACCATAAGGTAAATATATTAGGTGTGAGCTCCCTAGTGGTAGCTAGTTACCCCTATCTTTAGAAAGGTAAATTACGACATTCTAAGCTTTGGTTTTGGATTTTCCATCCTTTTCTTTTAAAAAAAATTCCATAACTTTTACAATTTTTTATATAAAGATATAGTTAAATAAATTTGTTAATATTATTTTATTTAATTAATTACAATGGACCAATTAGAATGCCATGCCTTAAGGGATATTTTATTGTAGTAATCCATTATACAATGCACTAAAATTAAGGATTAACTCTCTTGTTAATCTGAGCCCTTTAATATAATGTATAAGATGTGCCTCTAGTCCACATACATTAAGGAGTACATAATGTTAAGCAATTTCGAGTATGACTAAATGTAACATATGATTAACACATAGCACATAATACAGTAATAGTGTGGGATATGGCCACACAAAATAGTCTATAGTTACTACAATATTAATAACACAATAGATTAAGCAATAGTCCCTAAGTTTGCTACTGGTCAACAAAAATTTAACTAACGACAATTTAAATATATATGAAAGTTTTCTCATGTTCTCATCTTCTTACAATCTTCCCTCCTAGCTACTAATATTTGACATGGCTCTACTAAAAAATAACCATATAGGCTCCTATAACAACAAAATATCATAACGTTATAAGTTACAACTAGTTTAGTGATATATTCCTCAAACCATACTATTCAAGCAAATATAAACAAGTTAATTGGCAACCATATGCAAAACAAATATATACAGTTAATTGAAAATCATATATAGCTTAGGTTTTGTACCATTCGTAGCTAGGGTTAGAGAATGTTCTATACGTTAGATCAAGGTTCCAATTAATGTACCTTCTAAACCTCCAAATGATCCCATAATGTAACCATGATTATTCTTTTCCTCTTTTTTCTTTTTTTCTTTTTTCTTGGTTCCTAAGCTTAATGCCAAGGGTGTGGAGGTGAGGAGTGTACACAATCTCATTCACCCCTAAGAGGTGGCCTTATGGATTTGACCATAATCAGGTAAGCAATGCCTCCTAGAACCAGTTAGTTCTAATGGATCAGGGCAGGGCCACGTTGTATGAATACATCATATAAAAGCACAATCAAAATATGATAAATAAATAAATATATGTAACGGCCCTAGCAAGACCGTTCCCTAACATCTACGTAATGTGACGGTATTTATACGTATGCAAATTTAGGGTACACATGATCATTTTAATTTAATGAATTGGATAGAGTTAAGCCTGATTCACATTAGGTGGCCAAACAAGCATTACAAACAATTGTAATGCTAACAATATACATTAATACATCAACAATTTGATTTTTATATTTTATGGTGTCTTAGCACACCAATACATATAGAAATCAACCACATGTTAGTTGCCTAAATACCCCCAAACAATCATCTATTAAAGATCCTCTAATTAATGTACCACTACGACTACAAATATAAGTAAGTATGGAAATCATTAGAATACTCACTCAACTGTATCTTCCTACCAATCATAGTATTCCCAAAGCAACTCAAAATCAAGATCAATATCATTTGATAATAAGATAATAATATTACTAGTAAGTATTAGACAAACTATCCAAATATCTAACTTATGTTCACTACAAAATTCCCTATTGCCATTAGTTTTGTATTTTAGCCATAAATTTTTCCACTTTAACTCTATTTTTCATGTTCTTATAGTTGTTTTCATAGGTTTTTTGATGCAATTTTACATGGTGGGGTCCATTTTACATTCAAGGCCCATAAGTTTGGGTAAGGGCTTGATCAGTTTCATTAGTCAATGAGTTGGGCTTATTTTGCCACTTCTTGATGTTGTTTGTAGGCCTTGACTTATAGTTTTACATCCTAGCCAAGTTTTATCTTTTATCAGGGTTTTAAATTATGTTTGGACTTTAAAAAATCAAATGGCCCACTATCATTTTTGGCCTAACTAGCTCTTTTAGTTCTAACGATCATTTTAAGCTAGTTTAGTTGGTTTAGGTTCTAATCGTGGTTTGGGTCGATAATAGGCACTTCTAACCACTTATTGGACTTTCAATTAATATTTTTTAGCTTAGTTTAGCTATTGGTTAGAGATGTTCCTTGGGCTCCAAGTCACATTTCTAAGGCCTTTTGTGGTTTTAAGCCAATTTTCATTACAAAGCCTTAACTAATGCATAACCTAATTATTTGTAATAATTCATTAATCACTCTTAATCAGGTTTATATGTTAAGACAAAAAATGACCAAACCTAATGCTCTCATTCTGGCATTGGTTCAAGGGTGGTTTAGGGTAGTTTTGAGCAAATCATTTGCTAATTTATCATTAGCTTCCTCTAAATGGTCCTATGAGAGAAGGTAAGCTAAGACTACATAATAGAAGTTAAATAAACTTGACTTTCGCCTATGTATTTTCACCAAGGAAGAAAACACACATAAGCTTCACATCTTGTTTCCAAACCCTTGAAAATACACTTCGATCTTTAATACTAATTACCACCTTATCTACATATGACATGTTAGTAGTCTTGTATCTTCATTCTATAAACCTAAAATCTAAGTTTACATATGAATAGTATACATAGATGAACAACTCAATACATGCTCTTACTATAGATTCCTAAAGATATAAGAAAACTAGTCGAGAGAGTTGGTTAAACTCCCACTAGTGGCTTGAGCTTATTGTCTCTCTGATGTGGTCTAAGCACTCCTTCCTTCAAGCTCCACCAAAGGCTCCTCTAGCTTCTATGTTGACTAATTTTAGTGCAAAACAAAAGGGAAATGAAAGTTGAGAAGTGGAGCGTTCCACCTAAGTTTGTTGGTGGTAAGGTGTTGTCATTAGTGGAAAAAGTGGTAGTTAAAGGATTTACAATAAGAAGGTTAAGTTAAATTTAGTAAGAGGACCAATGGTAACTTTTTGTGGAATATGAGCAATGTAAGGCTAGGCCCAAAGTGGAATGATTTGGTCAAATACTTGCATAGTTAGGTAACTTTCCCATTCGAATGATAATGCAACCGTAACTGGGATTTGATTAGGGTAATAAGGTGGGTTTGGTTTCTTGAACCAAATGCTTTAAAGAAAATCGACTAGTCACATGCATAGGACATATGTAGTGCTAAAGTTAGGAGTAATTAGGGTTGTTTTGTATAGTATAGTTTAATTAAGAATATTGATTGGCCATGATTGATTAATTGGCACTATCTACTAGTTTACATTAGTTATTGTAACTTGATTATGTGATTTAGGGTATTTTAGAATTTAATTGACTAAATGAATTGCTTAGCATTAATAAATAGTTATAGCTGATTAGTCATGGAATTTAGAGTGCTTTTTTAGGTTTTTCGTCTTTCATTAGGGTTTTAGAACTTAAGTTAGGGTTTTTACATTAGGGTTTCATGTATAGGGTTTTAAACCTTGGCTTTTGACCTAAGGATCTCAAGTTATGTTTATCAAGTTTGGCTTTAAGTTACTGATTAAGGTTTTAGAGTTTGATTAGGTTTTTTATTTTAATTTTTTATGTTCCAAGTTAATTAGCCTTACTAATTCTTAAAAATACTGTATGAATACTCCTCATTGACTTTGAGTTATATTTTAGATAAGTTATAAGGTCTCTACAGAAAGTAACATGTATCATGTGGCTAGCATTGGTAAATAGTTATAAAACACAAGTTTTATGTTGTCAAAAAGAAAACACATTAGTCACTTGTTTTTAAAAGCCCCATAGCACACATTTTTGTAATTTTCTCTTCTTATTACAATAATTTACCTTAGTTTGTGTGTACAATTACCCCAACCAAATACATCACAATGAGATAATTACACTACCACCCATGTTATCTCTACACCATAATGTACATAAAGTATCTATACAACCAGAAGACTTGTGACAATCCAACTATAGTATAGATGCACATACAATGGAAAAAAAATTATATACACTGGACAAATTAAAGACACCTTCACACACATCTAATTACTTAATACTATACCAAATATTACTACTAGTGAGGTGTTCAATTATATAACCACTTATATCAGAAAATGTTAAAATGTTCCTCTATTAAGTCTTCTACAATTTACTAGCATATCTAATCTAACCTAAATCACAAATCTTACAAGCATTCAAAGGAAATCTAAAGCATCTTGAAAAGGCACAAACTGTAGGGTGTAAGTAAATCAACAAGCTTAATAAGCATATAAGCACTCAATATTGCATACACAAGTAGTAATAAAAAATTCTCAAATAATTATTATATGCTATGCTTGAATAGCCATATAAACAACATCCATATATAGGTTTCCTAGTCCCAAAATGAAGTTAAGGAAAATACCTCAACTTATTCTATTTAAAAGGTTTTAAGAGTAAGCCATAATACCCATGGTTTTAGTACATTAGATCTTAAGTGACATCTTTTACATCATATGATGGCTGTAATAAGCATTTCCTATACATTTAGATGGTTGAATGGCACAACATATAGTGTGATAAATATAAATACATGAAGAGGAAAACCTGTACTGTTGTAAAAGACTGTCAATACAACTATACCATAGGATATTTATAGTCTTATAATCCTAAAATGAACAAGAAAATTGAATAAAATCTAGATCTTAGTAAATCAGGAATGAAATAAAACTAAGGTATATTTTTCAAAAATACCATTGTGTCTTCAATAGTCACGTATCTTACTAAAACATGCAAATTTGGTTTCACAAATATTTCCAAATGGCAAAGCCATTTATTTTAAGTCAAAGTATACTCAAATTGGTGTTTATTGACTCATTATCGGTTCTATAAATCTCCATATATGAAAAGTTATAGCCTTCAGAAGTTGACTAACGTATCACTCAAAAGAATAGGATTGTGCTTCTGAACTCTTGTCTTTTGACGACTTCTAGACATCTCTAAATTTCTTTTAGATCTAATAAGTGATGTTTCTAACCATTCTTAGACTCACTTATGAATGAAATTGACCAGCTTTTGATTTCTTCCTTCCCTTCTTCTGTTAATCCAATTAATCCATGACTTATAGGATTAACTCATTCGCTTCATTGAATCCCATTAGCGCACTTCCCATACACTTAGGTAGCCATGGCTAAACAATTCTTATATTCTCATGTAGACGAGGCCCATTACACCTAGAATTATCATCAACCCACCCTTAACCTTACTTAATCCTCCTCCACCCTAAAATAAACCCCACCCCACACCCCCCCCACCCCAACACACACATACACAAACAAACCCAACACTTCAAAGCACTTAGCTTTCTTTGTAGTCAAGAGAAGGCTAATATCATCCAAGGGTGAATCTGAGTCATTAGCAAATAAATATCAAAAATAAATTTTTGAGGTTTATGTGGGTTAGAATTTACATGTAAAAGAAATATACATATATATTTATGGTTCTTGTCATCATGCAATAGAAAATAACAATTATATGAACAAATTTAATGTTATATTTAGCATATTAATATGGAAACTAAACAAGGTTTCATTAATCAAGGAATTAATATTACTCAAGAAATGCATGGGGAAAATTAAGTTGAATTTGGAGGAGAAACCTTAGTCGAAAATCCTAAGTCCTTTGATAAAGTCAATCTTAAACCGGTAGAGTCAGAAGGTGAGTAGGAGAGTATGACTCACTAGAGTGAGAAAAAGAGGAGGAAAACTTAAAGAGGAAAGAGTTTTCAACCAAGCTAGAATGTCGCATTTGAGAAACCCCCTTCACTAAAACCAAGTTATAGTGCCAAAAGAAGCTACAATCTCAAGGGTAAGAAAATTTCTATAAAAGAATCTTTTTATCTGGATTATGAATTTTTTTTAGAAAAATGGCTTCTTTTGGTATGGATTTATGGATAGAATTAACATACAAAAACTTAATAACATTAGAGATATTGTGTATGATGAATTGGTTGATGAATTTCATAAGAAGTCGGATTCAAGACATCAAGATATATGGAGATCATATGTGATGAATAAGAGAATAAAAATATCAAGTGAAGATATTGTTGAATGTTTCAATCTTGAAGAAGAATTTGATGATAAGAACTTGTTAAGGATATCTAAGTAAGAAATCTTTATTAAATTAAATGATAGAGTAGATATGTTTTAGCAATAAATTTAGGCTGCTAATTAGATTTCTTCACAAATTTATGATTGCTTCTTTTTTTCTCCCAAGAAAAAGGTAGTTCTACTACTATTTTAAGGGAAGATGCCTATGTGAGTTTAAGGATGTTAGGAAAGAGAAAGGAAGATGTGGTTAGTTAAACTATGAGACATTTTTGGCTAAATAAGGAAGGGAAACCATTTAAAAATACATAAATGACCCTATTCAAACGTAAGAAAGTGCATTTTCCTAACGATCCTACATGTCCTTTATATCCTACTAGATTAGGAGAAAAGATTTCTAAATAAATGAGTATCAATGTAAGGGATAAACTCTAGTATTCAAAAAGTGGAGAGATTTATGTACACCTATCTATTTCAAGGAAGAAAGTTATTGTAGTTGAGGAAAGAAGTAAGAGGGAGCATTGAGTTAAATTTGATCAAGCTAAAACTAGGAAGAGGAAGAAGGGAAAGGCTGTTGATTTGAGTGAAAAATAAAAGAAGAAGAGAAGAGTAGATAAGAGGTTTGGGGTTGTGGCATTCAAAGAGGTTATTGAGAATGAGTCAATGAGTCAGTAAGAGGAAATTGCTAAAGAAACAAGAATGCCTAAACATGATAAGTCTTCTAAATTTGTGGAAGAAGTAGCAAAATCCATGAAAAATATAGTTAATAAATTCATGGAAGAAAATTTTATTTATTTGCAACTATTATTCAAGAATTAGGTTAAAGAAGCTTTGTAAGAGAAGTCTAACATTCACCCTCGACCTAAGTATGATCATCCTAATCTTGATAAGCATCCTGCATCACCTCCACAATCTAATCCAATTCATGATACTAATGATCTACATCGTATTCCACAACCTAAACATGTGGAAGAACATCATCTAAACTTGTCTCACAAAATCCACAGGTTCGATAAACTCTCTTTGCACCATTCCAAGAACTTACTCTAGGACCACATTTTGCTATTGGTTCTAACACTCCACCAGGAAATCAACCAACCTTGTTTATCCCTACAACTATTCCCATTGATCGTAATTCTCCAAGATAAGATGTTATAACTTATTTTAGAATTTTCAAAACTTATGCAAGGAAGAAGATAAGGAGATTCAACAAACAAAATCTTATCTTGTGTCTCTTCTTAGTCATGGTTGTTATCTTGTCAATCTTTTATGTTCCGTCACAATCTATCTAGCTAACATAGGTTCCAGAGTTAATTATATTTGTTCTTGTTATCATTTCTATTAAAGTCTGATTGTTTCAATAGAATATCAATGTAAACAAACTCATGTTATTGATGAATTCAGTAGTTATATTTCATTCTAATTATCTCTTTTTGCCTTGTAACATCTATTCATTTCAATTTTTTTTTATATAAACATATTTCTATTAGTAATCACACATCAAGGGGAGTATCATTTAAATGATGATTACAAAAAGGGGAGATAAGGACCAAAAATAGTTAGTTTATGTTTTTCTTAAAAGTTTCTGATTATATTTGTAATGTATCAGATGATGATAATATTAATAATCTATACCTTATAAGATTAATGGTTTGATCATATGAATTAAAATATTAAATTGGAATTTGAAATTGTTTTCATAGAAAGGTGTTTTATTATCATAAAAAAGGGAAAGACTATTAAGTTCTATTTTCATAAATTTTGATAATAACAAAAAGAATGTGTTTGCTAATATGTTTAAATAGTGTGCGGGATATTTGAGCTAATAATAGCAATGAATTTTTAAGTTATGATATTAATTAGAGAGTTGCTCAAAGACTACAAGCTGATCTCTAGGACTTAGTCAAAACTTAGATTTCATCTATATTTTGCAAAAGCAAACTCTATATATGGTTAAAAACTAAGTTAGAGGTTTTGTTTAAAAAAAAAAAAATTAAGAACAAACTATTTCACAATTTATGCACAAGTTGAACAAGACCCAACTTCACTTATTTAAATATATCAGAGAAATATGTTCAATCCCATTCCACATAAGTTGGATCAAAATCCATGGGGATCAATCTTAATAAAGGAGGAAAAATATTAAGATTGAATTTTTTATATCTTCAAAGTTACAAATTAGTTTCTACTTCAAATAAATGGAAACCTATTCAGTTGTTACAAGTTGTTTCAAATCAAATTTGAACAAGAAGATGTTAAAGACAATATTTACATGAAGTGTTCTCGTCCCAAGATTTTTTTGAAGGAAATTACATAAGTTTCAAGCTTCATGTAAGCATTTGACTATTTCAATATGCAAATGATTGGAAGCTTCGTTGCTGCTAAAAAATTATAAAGTTACAGCAAACAACATATTGAAGATTTAATTTTCAAATTAAATATTTCAGAATGTGTAATTATGAAGAAGATAGGGATAAGCCTAGAAGATAAGGATCAAGTTTGAAAAAGATTTAGATAATGCTTAGAGTTTAAAAAAAGATTTGCATGAAACTTGTTACTCATATATCTTCAGATTTGTTGGACAAATTTAATTTGAGTTTCAAATTCTAATCAAGATGAGCTAGAAAATTTGGAGAAGATTATCATCAACATTAAGCTCTATGTTTATCATATCAACTACAACAAATTGATGATTTAATTTTCAAATTCAAATTTGTCAAATCTTGTGTAAATCTTTTAGAGAAATAATTTCAAGAATTCTAGATCATTTTATGAGCCAAATTCATTAAAGTTATCAACAAAGGAACCGGACTTAATATCTACAGAGTATAAGAAGATAAGATTTTTCTTTACAAATTCAAATTAAAAAACAAGAAGATATTCTCCAAGAATCAAGGAGCAGAGTTCTAAGAAGATAAGGATCTAGCTTATGAAAAATTAAAAAAAAATTAAAAAAATTAACTGTTCTATCATCTTTGTATATAAATAGAACTAATTCCAATCAAAAGAACACTTTTTGGAAACTGAAAAAAAAAAAATCATCTCACGCAAAAGCCTATACTAGACTCAGACAGAGACTTCACTAAAGCTTCATATTCATCTTTTCTTATCTAAGCACTGAGCAAATTTCTTTGAGAGTTTCATTGTACTTCTCTAAATTACTTGTATACTTCAATGGAAAGTATTTAATTGTTTAAGTGTTGTATCAGGTCAAGTGCAAGCCTAGATAGGTAAAGTAGAGACTTGTTGAAGTCAAGGGTTGGCAAGCTGTTGCAACTACTCTCATTTGAATTTTTGATATGGTGGATTAGTAAAACGACACTAATGAGGAAAACCATGTTTCCAGCAATAGAGTTGAAAAAAAGCAATAGACATAAGGCTAAAACCCTTTAAATTCTTTGCCAATTCTCTTTTCCCTGTTCTTTTTATTTTTGCTAAATATTTAATTTATTGTCCCAACGCATATAACTATTAAATTACCATGAATCACATAATTTAAGTTATTAAGAAGGGCTTCTATTTTATAAACTTGAAAAATGTTTAAATTTTCTAAAAATATTAATTCACCTCTCTCGATATTTTACATAGAACCTACATAATTCAAGAGGCATCTATCTCATTAAAATTACTCATAAAATGGAACAAGGTTTCATAATGCCAAAACTTAAAAATGAAATTCAACTCTATAGACTTTAAATGCTAAAAAAAAAATTACAAACCCTATCTATTTGCATTACAATGAATAAACCTTTACATAAAATAAATAAAAAGATGAAATCATTAAAAATAAAAATAAGATATGAATTAAAAATAAACTTAAGATTAAGAGTTTGTAGCATGAATAACAAAAAGCTTTCCAATATATATATGTAGTCCAAACTCCTTAATTTAAGGAAAACTTGCTTTATTTCCTGGCTACAAATGCTCTAAACCTTTTATAGACGCTAAACCTTTTTGGTAATTTCTTAAGCAAATATTTCTACTCTAAAGAGGTGCTCCAAACCATTTTAAATGCTTCAAAACCTTTTTTCCTACAAAATTCTTTAGCATATGGTAGTCACAAATATCCCTTTCTTCGATCCCATTTCTTCCTACCTTCAGTCCTAAGCAATATGGGGCCTCTCAACCCTAAGGACCTCAGTTACTCTCGTTTCCTTTCCCTTAAAGAGGATTTAACCTGAATATTAAAAGGGAATAGTATGATGTTTCCCCCTCCAAGATAAATTGTCAACTTGTAAAACTCCAAGAAGAATATAATATAACAACTCAAAAAAATATGGAACGCCACCTTTGATGTATACTTGTTCCATTCATTATGTAATTTATCAATCAAGTTCCCATAAGTCTACTAATTATTGAAAAAATTTAAAAAGACGATGCTATGGATGTGTCTTATGACATTCACTAAGTTGAACTTGTGTAAATTGTGCTCATGAATTCTTGGTGTTGATTCATATTGATATCCTTCACTATCTTTATGCTTAGTTCTTCAATATCCTAAATACAAAATTCATTAATATCATATGTAAGTACCTTGGGAACCTTTTCAGCAACCTCCACTTCCTTTACATTCTTACTATCTTCAATAAGCTTATGTGGAGCCTCTATAACTTCCAACTCATGTTTAACCTCATGATCAATTGATGGCTTTGAAATTTCCATCTCAATATTCTTAGTCTCTAGAGAAGATCGATTCTCATCTCTCCACCTCTGTATTAAATTCTTAACCCTTTTTCTTTTAATCCTCTTTAGACTTTATTAAGAGTTGAAGGATATAACACAATTTTCACTTCCTTATCAAGGCAAATATCTAATGTTCAATAGTTTGTACCATACATCACTATAGGACTTCTATGGTTTTTTTAAGCATATATCACAATTATGAATATGAGCAACATCAAGTGATAGCTTATGGTAATATTTATTACCTATAAAAAAGAGTACTCTAGCTTGTCTTATCACTCGAATCTCCTCATTATGGAGAAAGGATTTTGTGAGTAATATAGATAATATGTTACACACGTGTGATAGGTAAATACCAATAAGATATTGACATATATATACCGTATGGAAATTACACATGGTTTGATTTACAAAATTTTCCTTCCATTAATGTTTATTTTATTGGTATTTACATACTATATATACATAATACCTCGAGATTGTAAAACCTATCAACAATTTGGCAAGGCAACACCTAGTGATGTCTTTCAACCACAACTTTAAAAACCAATTTGGTAAGGCAACCACAAACATGGCATAATAGAGGTTCCTTTTCAATCCTATCAACAATGTAAAATATTTTCACCACATCATGAACTAAAATTCTAAACAACCCACTCATAGCAAATCTACAATTTCACAAAGAACTAATCACCATAAATATCAATCTTAGTACTTATAATCACACGTCACAACCTTAAACCCTAACTCTGTAAGATCCACGCCAACACTAAAATTTTAGTGGTCAAGATCACAGAGTTATGAGACTTAGCAAGATGAAGTGTAAAAAAATCAACTCTGATACCAAAAGATAATACAACTCAAAACCAAGGTTAAATCCAAGTCACTAGATCTTAAAGCATAGTGAATATCATGATTAAATGTTTTAGGTTCTTAAGGTTCAAAATTTATAGGAAAAAGAAATATATATTTGTTATGGTTTTTGTCGTTATGGAATAGAAAATAACAAGGATATGAAAAGAATAAATAATAGATATAACACAATAGTATCAAAATTGACTCGAGGTTCAATTAAATTATGGAATCAGTATCACTCATGAATTCCAAGAATTAATTGGAGAAATATGCCACAAATAAATAAGAACAAAAGATGAATTCATAAGATCCATCTCATTGAAATTACTCACGAAAGGGAGTAAGGTTTCACATATCAAAAATTGAAACATGAAACACAATGTTAAAAGTCTTTAACATGCCTAAAAAGAAAAATAACAAAACCCTTGCTAATGGCACAACTATAAACAAATGTAAGTCTAAAATAAAATAAAAAGGACAAATGCATTGTAAAATAAAAATAGGATATGAATTAAAAGCAAATAAATGTAAAATTAGAAGTTTATAACATTTGTAAACACTCTATTTTTGCTCCTTTGTAATTTTATAAATTTTTACGAATAAAGATAAGGGTCTTAATTAGCAAAAAAACCAAAAAAAAAATTATAAACCTAGAAAAACACACAAAAAATAAACATATAAAAAATTAGAAATTTTGAAAAAAAAAAAGAAAAAGTAAAAAAGTAAAAAGAAAATTAGAAAAATACAAAAGAAAATGAAAATTGTGAAAAAAAAAAAAATGTTTACTAGAGTAAGATTATTAGATTTAGAATAAATTTGTATTTTAGAAATAATTAGGATTTGGGTAAGTACTTTAATCCATTAAGGTCTATTTTTAAGGGATAAGAGCACATGAATTAATTTGGGAAAGGGTCTAATTTGAATTTAATCTAACTTAGCCATTTTTAAACCTCATATACAATTTGTTTGCAAGTTAAAATATGGCACATGGCAACTACCCATATGGAAAATACACATGCAGGCAAAGAGAAGGTCTTAGGTTTGAATCTAGTTATAGGCACGTAGTGCCTCTTGCATTTTATTATTTTTTTAACTCAAAGTACCATGTGTCAGCTAGAGGTTGACATGATCACTTTCTATCTTTTGCATTCCCAACTTGATCTCTCCTCTTCATGGCCTTTTTTGACTCAATGTTCTTCATGATTTCACCAACACTTAGAGTACTTTGTATTGTAGCCAATAACTTGACTAGATTCACACATTTAGGTACTCAAATTGATTATAGAAAAGCAAGGAAAACTTTAAAACCTGGATTTTCCTTCACATTCCTTTTGCTTGATTCAAATTTGTTGAATGCGGTGTGAAGCTTCCATATTGTATTTCTAGTAAAAACCAAAATTTAGGGAAGTATTCAAACCATTAATTCAATTCAAACTGCAATATTTTTCCATTAAATTCAAAAATCAAGTCAAAAATCCATTTCCTTTGACTCTTTGAAATCAATAGGTCTCAATTGTTTTATTCACATACTTCAATCTTGGAAGCCATAAAAAGGGGTTGAGAAGCTCAAATCCATCATCAATTCCCAATCACTCAACTCGAAGACATTATACACAACTCTCTCTCTCTGTATGAGTAGCGCTCTTTCTCTCTCTAACTCATTGCTCTTGCATGGTGTGCTTCGAGCAAGAACAATCATACAGTAAATTACCCCATGAGCTGTGGCCTTCAATTCCAACTTGTCCTAGCTTCCACCACTGCTTAGGGTTTGAAGTTGCAGCTAACTATTCGAAAATACCATCAATACTTCTCCCTATGTGAAATTACCACCATAGCTAAGCTCATTCTAGTCTAAAACCCCTAGGTCAATCACCATTTCATCCCAACAACCACCCTACACAAAAACCATAATCATCGACCGACAGCTAAGTTTAAACAACCACCAAACCACCACCTTAGGCCAAAACACCTTCCCAATTAGAATCACATAAAAAATCCCATTCCCCACTCATTTTAGTATTCAAATCAACTTGAAACTCATCATCCACCATCGCTAGCCACCCTTTGCGCAAATACATGAGTCATACGTGCAACCCAACCCGAATCCATAGAACTAACCTATGTCCGGCCCTTTAACCTACGTCTAGTTCTTGTTTGGTTTTGTCCTTCCTCTTCTTTTATTCTTTTATTTTATTTTATTAACTTGTTTGTTTATTTATTTATTAGTTACTTATTAAATAAGAAAGAAAATCTCTTATCCATTTTGTTTTCTAGAAAAAGAGTTAAAAAAAGACAAAAATATGTATAAATAAATAAAAGTATCTGTTCCTTCATATCCCCTTTTCTCCTATCTTTTTTTATAAAAATGTTAAGTTTTGTTTTGTCTTCCTTCTTTCAAAAACATTTTTTTTTAAGTATACTCATATATTTCTTTTGTAAAATGTTGTCAAAAGACTTTTATAAATAAAATACTCTCACTTAGAAAAATGATTTTCCAAAATAAAAATTAATAAACGTTTTTTAAAATTGGTAACTAAGTTATAACTAATCTGTCCAGTTGATTCTAATTTAACTCGATTCCCAACTTTAGTTAGTTGACAACTCCAAATATTTTTTAAAATATATAAGAAACTAAATATTCCTTATTGTTAGTCAATGATTAGTATTAAACATAAATGGGTTAGAGTTTAATATTAATCGGATTAAAGAAAATGAATACAGAAAATTCAGGCTCGACAACATGACTAATAAAAAGCTTTAATATATGTATAGATGGTTCAAGCTCTTTAGCTTCTAGAAAACATGCTTTTTTCTGTTAAATATAGATTCTTGAAACCTTTTATAGATATTTCAAACCTTTTTGATAAGTTCCTTGGTAAACAATTATGCTCTATAACAAATGTTAAACTTTATAGATGCTCTAAATTTTTTGCTCTTACAAAATTTTACAGCATCTACTGGTCTCACCCTTCTTTCCATCCTATTCTTCATAGTTTCATCCTTGAGCATTCTTAAGCCTCTGACTCAATTATTTCAAGAAGCTTTATATGTCTTGATAATCTACTTGATACATCATTATAATATGAAAAATCATTGATTTTCCATATCAAAACCACTTATACATGGAGAGGTCGAATTTAGACATTGAAAACAAGAGGTTATAAAAACATATTAATGTTTACTAGTGATTTGCTTCAATATTGAAAATGGTATGAATAGACATGGTTTTTGTATGCATTTCCATTATGTAACATGGTAGTGAAAAAGAATTACTACCGTTGTGTTACTTAAGTTCCCAAATGATTCAAAATCCTCCATTTTCAAGACATAAGTGCACATTACATGGCTTAATCCAAAACTAATAAATTTTTTATCCATAGCATTCCAAGATTCTAATTCTAAAATATGCCTTAGCATATTTTCCTCAATAACATGCTTTTCTCTATTTTAGATTATGTTATTTATGGTAACATCTCCTTGTACCACATCATGCCAAATGCCATTTTTCTACACATAAACATTCATCATATTGAAACTATAGTATAAGTAGAAAATGGAGAAGTACCTTTTGCTAGACTGACTATTATCCTTTCTCCTAGTAAAGAATTTTTACCTTGATTCATCGTATCTCAAACATTTGTCTTGATGTCAAAAATCCTTTCTACATGGAGCCATCCAACATAAATCATATTTATATCCATTTTTATAGCATGCAACATTTTCCATCCCTTGTAATATGATAATAGCAACCTTATACACTAAAGCAATATATTCTTCATAAACTTTAGCTAGTTGTTAAAGCTCTTTATATATTACTAGCCATCAACATGCAAAATTTATCATTTATAAGATAATCAATAAAATGAAAAGCTTTGAGAAGCTAAGGCAATCTTTAAATTTGATGCTTTGGAACTTGCAAAGCATTTTATTCACATCAACATCATCATCCTCATTAGTATTTAAATTAACATCTGTAGATTCATTGCTTGTATGCACTAAACCATCTAGCTACCAATTGTTCGTGTTACCCTCGCATGTAAGACTACCATCATCAACAATGTCCTCTATTGTCAACCGATTATATCTAGTGACCTCATTGGAGAAAGTAAAAAAATTTTATCCTTAATATATTCTCATAAAATTTTTTTATTGTAAACATTTATGTACGGAGTATCCTAATGTAAATCCAATTATTATAAGTTAAAGCCATCATCATAAGGAAGAGATAAGCCTTAGTTATTCTCATTGGATGATTATTAATACTAAGGAAATCTTAACAATGAAAACAAATGTAGTCATTAAGCTCCCATGTTTATGTTGTGCAACCATAACAAAATTTCTAGAACCCTTAAATAATCGCTAGTTATATGACCTTATCGTTTACGCCATGTCTCATTCAATATCTTAGCCAATTTCATTTTTTTGTAACATTTTATTACACCTAATAATTCCCTCCAACATGACAGTAGTCTTATCTCATTTAAGAAAATTACTTTACTTGTTTGATGCTACAAATATATTTATGTTAGCACAATACCACATTTCTTGAAATACAAACTTTACATTTAACCCACTTTTAAGACCATTAAATAAAGTTACAAAAGGCTTGGAAGAACAATGTGTCCAAAGAATAATAATGATAGAAAATAAAATTTTATGAAAATCTACAAGCAACAATAGTAAGAGTATATTTTATTTCTAAGCTAACCAATAAAAACAATTCAAAATCAATTATGCCTTCTTTTCAAGGGCATGTAACAACAACCTACATTATGGACATCACAAATAGAAAATTTAAGGTTTGATAACTTGTTTTTTAAAAGTAATTTATTATATATCCCTTAATGGTCTATCTCGACACATCATTGTTAGATGGAAAGATATTTATTATTCATCTTAAAGCTACATGCACATGGAGAGATCAATGTTTTCATACCATCTGTTTACAACTATACAACTTATCAAACTAGAGGTTGTAAAAAGATATTAATGTTTACTAGTGATTTCGGTCTCAAAATAAAAAATAACACGAATAGACAGGGCTTCTTCATTTATTTTCATTTGGAACGTGGGAAAAATAATTACCACCATAAATTTTACTTTGTATTTAAGTACCTAAATTACTTGACATCATCCATTTTCAAGTCATAAGAGCACATTTCAAGGCTCAAACCCAATACTAATAAAATTTTTATACATATCATTCCTAAAATTATAAATCTAAAGGATGTCTAAGCATATTTTCCTCAATAACATGCTATTGTCTATGCTTTAATGTGTTTTTGAGAGGTCGCTTTTCTACATATAAGCATCTATTATATTGAAACTATCATGTAAGTAGAAAAAAAATAATTACCCGTACTGAATTGTTATCCTTTCTCCCAGTCAAGATTTTTTACCTTAATTCATCACATCTTGTCTTAATGTCAAAAATTGTTTCCATATGGAGTCATTTTTACAAGTATAAATTAGATTAGCATCGATTTTTAAAGCATGCAACATCTTCCATTCCTTAAAATATAATAATACCAATCTTTCACCCCCAAAAGAAATGTACTCTCTAAAAACCCTAGCTACTTGTTGAAGCTCTTTATATATCACCAACCATCCATATTCAGATTTACCATTTTTATCACAAATGATAATAGGAAAGTTTTGAAAAGTAACAGTAATCCTTATATTTGGTGCTTTGAAACTTACAGAACATTTTATTCACTTCAACTTCGTCACCCTCATGACCATTCAAATCAACGTTAGTAAATTTATTACCTACATAAACCAAGCCATCCAATTACTAATTGTTCATCTTACCCTCAAATATGAACTACCATCATCAACAATTTCCTCTACTGTCAAAGGATAATATGTAGTGACCTCATTGGAGAAAATAAAATATTTATTAGCCATTATATGTCCTTCTAAACTTATTTGATAGTAAATCTTTAGGTATAAAATATTGTAATATAAATCTAATTACTATAAGCCAAAGCACCTTAAGGAATAGATAAACCTAAATTATTCCTATTGGATGACAATCAACACTAAGGAAATGACAATGAATGTCGTCATCAAAAGCCCAAGCTTATGTTGTCCAACTAAAACAAAAGTGAGTTGCACCCTACAATCTAAATCGAGGACAGGTTTTTGGAGTTAGCTTACTCTCATAGGATTACGACCCTTTGTCTGAGTCATTGTAGTACGTGTATCACCCAAGGCATAAGGGGCATGTGACTTGACGTCATCCTTACAGATTAAGGACCTGTTCCTTTTGCATTGATGAAAAGATCAATCCATTAAGAAAGACCTGAAAGCAAGATAAACGCATGCCATCTTTGCCATATTCACTTTCTATGTCAGCATCAGATTTCTCCTTTATGCAACTAAAAAAAGCCTAACCTTTGAGGTTTGCCTTGAATATACAGGTCATTTCAGAGCCTGGGCGAGAGCCTATCTTTCAAGTCATTCTTACAACCATGGTAGCTACAAGCTAACCTATACAAAGAGCTCTTTTCAGCCCCTACTTCTAACAAGCCACAACTCATCTATTAATTTTTCAACATCAATCGATTAAGCTTAGTTTCACCTAAGCTTCATCCTAGTCATGGATAGATCGCTCTCTACTAGTTACTAGATGAATAACTCCATTTATGCCATGTCACATTCAATATCTTAATCGATTCCATTTTTTATGACATTTTCTTACCCCTAATATTTCAATTTGACATGATAATAGTCTTATCCCATTTAAGAAAGCGAACTTTACTTAATTGATGCCATGAAATATATATATGTATGTTAGCATGATGCTACATTTCCTTAGATATAAACATCGTATTAAACTTGCTTGAAAACCCTTTGATAAATGTAAAAGGCTTAGAATAACAATGTATCCAGAGAATGATGATGATTTAAAAAAAAAAAAAAAGAAATTATGTGGAAGCATATAAACAACAATGATCAATTATAAGCTAACCAATAAAAACAATTCATAATCAATTATACATCAATTACAATTGCTTTCTAAGGGTAAGCAACAACAATCTACATTATAGACATTACAACTAAAAATTAAGATTTAATAAATCATTTTTCAAGGGAAGCAAGTTATTATATGATCTTTATCGATTATAAGTACAAAAGGCATCTATTCATATACATATATATATATATATATATATATACCTAAATCTATATATATACATATATATTATCTACTAATGTAGATTTAGGTAATTTATACAAAATATATAAATGTCTTGTCCATTTACATGCATGCTTAGAGGATGTGACAACTAGTCACTTATCCTTTCCACAAACAAGGACATGTAAGGCATCATAACATTCATAACACTTTATCTCAATTTTCTTGTGAATAGCTAAAAACTAAAGAGTAAAGGTATCCCAAAGAGTAAATATATATCTTAACAAGTAACTTAAACTAATAGACTAAAATCGCATATGATGGTCATGTTGTAAAAGGAAGTAATAAAATATGTGTACATCTAAATACAATAATAATTAGTTTTTATTTTACACTTTTCAACTAACAATTTCACTCAATAAATAGAAGTGCTTTCTCATACTCTCTTGACCTACTCTAGCCTCATGGTCTCATACCTTATACACCATGAGGTGACAAACACTTGGAATAAAATACTTATCTCTAATTTTCTAGCTTATGGTAGCTATTGATGGCTACTACATGACCGCTTATCTCATATGGGCCATAGTGCTAGATCCATAACTTTAAGTTACTTTTACTAACTTCTCAACTGACATAAATGGCCACTATTGGCTTATCTAAAATTAAGTACTTTAATCCACATTATAGTAGGTTTCTCACATATTATAAGTAGGCATCATTCGTTTGACCTCCTGAAGGAATATTACTAATGGATCCATGACCCAAATACCCTACCCCATATTATAAGTAGGCATAATATGTTTGACCCAATTTAGCCACTTTATCTTCATTTTCTATCTTACTTAGATGCAATTATAAGTTGATCCATGACCCATGTTTGCTACCTCAGCTAAGCTTAGTCATTCTTTGATGAACACATTTAAAAACATCTAATAATCACAACATATAACATATAAGTCGTAATTAATTTAGTTGTATTTATCATGATTGTGAAACTAAAATATAATTTAACTACAATCATAAACAACAACTAAGCATGAATTGAAATCAAGTTCAATTAACTAAAGTAAGCAAGAGAAAGAGGTGTTGGGATGATTAGGTTTAACCAACCATTCTCATATTTCAATTGCTTAAACCTCCTCTCACTGTAAGCTTTCTTCATCTTGAATAATTTGATCAACATGATTGGAATTTAGTTGATGGAAATCTAGGTTTTCCATATTTTAAATCTAGTTCTCCAGTTCAAATTTCATCCTTTTGGTTAAGTTTCCATTCGCCCTGGCAATTGATTTTCACTTATATTAATACTTCATAGGCCTATATTAAATCCTTTATTTCTATTTAAACATGTAATTCCATTAAGCCTCTTAAAATTTCCCTTTTAAAAGCCTATCTTAGGTCCTCTTCAATGTTAAGTAAATTGCAAATCACCCTTTCATGCTTACCCCATGTGCATTCAATCCTTTGTCTTTTATGTTAAGTGTTTAGACCTCCAAATCTTCCAAAAAGGTGTTTCTAGACTTGTGAATGGCCATTTTTGCCCTTGAAGATAGAAAACAAATGATCGACATTTCAAGAAAATTGTAAATAACACTATTAAACTTTGCCTTGATATGGATATACATATTACACTTTCAAATATTATAAATAACTTTCTAAACTTTGACTTTGCTAACATCTCCTAAAATTTAAAATGTAACATAGACAACCCCACTAAATAATGACATTGGTGTGGACATACCCTATCAAATTTGTTAAAAAATTATCTATTATGTTGCCAATTTATCAAAGTTTAAATAGATAATTTACAATATTTGAAAGTTTAATAGGTGTATCTATACCAAGTAGAAGTTTAAGAGATAATTTATAACATTTAAAGATTCAGAGGTATATCAACATTGGGTAAAAATTTGGATGGGTTTATTTGTAATTTCCTTTGATATTTTTGTTATTTTATCTAGGGACAAAATAGTTAAATGGGAGCTAAAAATACTTTTGGTAAAAATTTAGGGTGTTACAAACTCAATTATAAATATAAGAATGCCAACTCTACGAGAAGCAAATATAAAAAGATGCATTAGGGATTTACTCTTAAGAATATATGAGTATCTTCTTAGAACAACTTTCAACTTTGACTAATTTATTAATTTAATTGGCTTCTCGATCGTTTTCAATCGTAAACAGACCAAATTTTTAATGGCTCGACAGTTAAATATTTCCATCATACATCAAATCACTAAATGATTTTATGTGGTAGTTTAATGCCACTAGTCCACGGACATCAAAACAAGGAGTAGTATTTCCGCAAGTTATATTATTGATAAATACGATATGGTTCCTGCCTAAAAGACATGTAAAACGGCCCGGCAATAATCCATGTTATCAGAATTATTGATACAAAGTTGAGTATTCATCAAGTGTTCCATCTCAATCGTTTTCATTGTGCTTCATTAGCTGTTAATTATGATGTCATGAGCTATGAAATAGTTTAGCCAACGAACCATGATGTTGGTACTCATGGAGTAAAACAAATGATTTTGAAAAGGATTGTCGTAAGATAAAATATCTTAGCTTAACTTTTTTATGCTTGAATATTGTTGGAACACTAGATATTATAATCGTTCATCGATCCATCCGTCGATATCATTTTAGTTGTCTGATATTTGGGGCATAACAGTTGAGAAAACACCCTCTGAGTAAGTAAGAGAGAAGATTCACGAAGAAGATTTACGAAACAATGTTTGAAGAAGATTTTGGTATTTTACTATGTACCACGACATCAACTACCATAGCATTGACATAATCACGTAATATATATATATATATATATATATATATATATGTATTTATACATATATAGATATATACGTTATCATATTTTCTTTATTATACATGTCCATTTTTTTTTAAGCTTTCAATAACTGTATTTAGTTAAATGACAACCATAGAGATGCACATGTAAAGCGAAATAAAAATAAAGTACCAAAAAAGTTAGAATCAGAGAAATTAAGCGGAACAGTTTTGGTTTGTTTCTTTTTTTTTTTTTTTTTCCTTCCTTTTATCTCACATTTCTATCAAACTTCCTCTAATCAGAGGAAAAACATAATGTAAAATTAAAAATATAAACTAAAATATAGATATGTAAAGTGAAAAAAAAAGGGGTAGAAACAACGACATGTTTTCTGTAATTTACTTGATACACAGGATTATAGAGTTTTTTTAACTCAATTACATGTGGCCATTCATATACATTTACATATGATAATTAACTATTTAACAATACAATATATAACAATTGTAATACGTTAAAAACTACAAGTGAACATGGAAAACTCCGTAGGTAAGTAATTAGATGTTAAGCAGCATGTGAACACTAGTCAAAAACCCATTCATAGGGTCACATTGCCAGATGACCATTAAAAGGTAATGAACCTTTCAATACGTAATTGACATTGAAAAGGTAAAGATATGATGAAATTAGCATAGATATTTGAGACCCCACGTAGTATATTTTGCATTCAATAGGGGTTGTTAGGCCATGAAATAGTTGAATATATAAAGAAGTTGGTGTTTGATGGATGCTCACAAATACGATTCACGTGTAGTAGACGTAACATTAATAATTTTTCTTATTTTTATTGTTTTATATCTTAATCTCATGTATAATTTAATTAAAAACAGAAAATAAGATCGTACTCAGACTCAAGACTTTCATTATCATATAAGCTTGACCAAGAATATGAGGTCGTGTCTTGTATGTTTAATCAGAAAAATGCAACCCTCTAATAATAACAAATTTAATCGGAAATCGTGCATAGATGTCAAAGCGACAATCAGCTTTTTATTGTTTTATCACGCAGAATTGCAATGTAATCCCTTTGTAAATTCACATCATCCATGAAACTAAAACTTGAGTTACCTAACCGCGGAAACAGACCCCATAACCATACAATTAGGGGTGAACTTACCTTATTTAAATCAAATTAGAATTACATGTAAAAAAATGATCCACTTGCCATTGTAATCCTAAAAAAATATCCACTTGTCATTGTAGTCATAATGCATTTTATATACAAAAGGATTTTATTAACATGTGCATCCATGATTAGAAATGTGAGCATGACAGGATGTCTATTCAAGTTTTGTCCTAATAACAATTGAATCGAGCTCAACTTCGAGTTCCTTGATTGATTAATTGATTCAAGTTTGAGTATTATAAAGTGCCGCTTGACTAGCTCATGAGCCTAATTAAGTATAAGTAGAGCATAAAGATTATTAAAGTTCAAGTTAAGTTTTAGACACAAAAAAAAAAAAAAAAAAAAATTAGATTAATCAAGCTCAAACAAGTCTAATCAAATCAACATTGGACTTGTTGAGTGTTATTTGTAGTCAAGCTCAAAATTAAATTTCTACTAGCCAAGCTCAAGTTTTGAAATTTTAGTCAAGCTAAAGCTCAAACCAAATGTTATGTTGTCTTGACTCAATTTATTTACGAACCTCTCTGCAATACTTTCTAATATTCGGTAGGGATGATTGTGAATACTCAGTATAATTTGTAAAAGTTAAAAAAAAAGAACTTTCTACCTTTTATATGAAACATATATATTAGTTGAAATTTAACATTAGTTTACGCAAAAAATGGAATTGATATATAAGACTTAAGTAAGTTTCGTTGTTAACAAAAATAAATCACAAAACAAGTATAAACAAAAGAAAAAAAAGGGTAGAATGAAAGAATGACATAATATAAAGATATGTAGTCCATAATTTTTTTCATTATGACTTTACAAGATTATTTCATTAGTAGTACTACAAGAAATATCCTTTTTTAAAATAAGTGATTAAACAATCAATTGTTTAATAATACCAATTCATTTTCATAATATTAATTATTGAAAATCATCAATAGATCATGTAACATGACTATTATTATTTACTTATATTTAATCCAATAACACCAAAGTATATTTAGTATTAACAATATAATTATCATTCATTGTATAAGTATGGATAAATAGAGTGTATTGAGAACTTATTCAATATTATATTTTAGTAAATGAAAATTCCATTTTATTAATTATTATGGAAAAACGAATAAGGAGAATGGAGATCATTTACTAACAAAACATTTGTAGTATTGATAATATAATAATTATTTAGAGTGCTATTAATAATTACTAATGTCTAGTGATTTTTTTTCTTTGAGTATGGTTGTTTTTTAATTAATGAAATTCTATTTTATTAGTTACTATGGAAAAAAAATTTTTAAATGAAAACCATTCATTTAGAGAGAGAAGCAATGCAACTTGCAAAAGTAGAGTGATTTTAAAAAGAAATGAACCCATGACCTCAAGGGACTACTATGCTTTTATCAATGGGATTATAGCCCATCATCTAATGTTTGTGATGGCTATAAGAGAGTCAATATAATAGAGTTTTAAATGGTTAGATGATAGATCGAATGCTTGTCAATGGGGACTACAAAATAACCATTATAACCTCTTATAACATCCTAGGCTTAGGATGCTATAGATCACCATATGTGCCTAATAATCTATTGATACATCGAATGTAAACTTTTGATTAAAAATTCCAAAATATCTATAAAATCTCTAAACAACTCCCAAATTTTAATTCTCCAATTTAAATCATAATGACAATTAAATAAATTACTTAAATCCATGAACAAGAAATACTTAACATAAGTTAAATTTTATCTAGCTTAACTCAAAGGTCATCTGCAATATGGAAAACTAATCGTCACCCCCAAACCTAGTAGTCTTAATGGTAGTCTGCAGCTTCAATAAATCTAGTAATTCCTACTTAGATCCTTACAATTGGAAAATAGAAAGGGATGAGCCGAAACCTAATACATGAAACCCACAAATGCATACACATTCTATGCATTATGTAGAACTTCACATACCTACATTAATGCATCATAATAGAAATATCAAATAGCTTATTTATTATCTTTCTTTATTATTCAGTTAATAACATAGTCTGGGATCATTTGCAAGTAACCTTAAACTTAAAATGACTTATGACTCCACTATCACAATTCCTAAGTCAAGACACTGGCACTGTAGCACCCATCTAATGGTATTGGGACACTAGCACTATAGCCTCTAGATACCCTTAACCTAACCAATTATGGGATACTAATACTATACTACAACCCTCGTATACCCATAGTATCTATCTCAAATCATTTCTAAGGAAGGTTCCACTAGAGATAACGTGCACCAAGGATCATCAAGGTACTACTTCAAGGACATCAATACTATGACCCTCTAAACCCAACTAAGAATAAGCCTAAATAATTATTAGTACACTTTATGTTAAACTATACAATATAAGCACAAGTAAGAACAAGCGCAACACATATTTGGGTCATAAGCAACGATTATTGCTAAAATCGAATTGGAATCACTTCCACAAAGTTTTACACCTAAATTATGTATAGCAAAAAAAAAAAAAAAAAAAAACCTTTTAGTATCTATTTATCCATTTCTTATTTGTTAACCTATAATAAGGTCCTAACTCTTCTAACTAACCTCAAGGTCTATGTTTTTAACTCTATTCAACCTTAGCACTTGTCTTATTAAGTTAGATTTTAAGGAACTAAAAGGTTTTAAGTATCTATTTTAGTCTAGGAAATAGGTTTAGAAGGTTGCACAATTAAAATAACAAGGAATGGAACATAGAAAAACAAAAGAAAAGAAGAATAAGTATTATATGGCCAACTAAGTCATGTACCTAGCTATGCTAGTTAGCACGATCACCAACACACTAGCTTTCAACGTGCCATGCACTTGGTCGTGCTTCCCTCAACAAACAATCCTCAGATCTCCCTCAATTCTCAACTCTTTCGATCCATTTTGTTTCGATCCAACTCATCCAACACTCATAATCCTACTTGTTTTGATCCTTTTTATCTACCTAAATTAATGGAACACTCATATATGTTTTTAAGATAAGAAAACAAACAACAAGAATCGAGAATGCAACTTACCCGCTAACCCTGGATAAATGGGAATTATGCTTGACACACAAAATCTATGCCATCAAATTACACATTCAAAAATCTTAACCAAACAAGATCATCCTCTTCTATTAAAGAACAAACAATTCCCTTACCAGTTTAGGGTTTACTCGAATTTCCACTTTTCGACTACTCTTTACCGAAACAGTTCTCCTCTACAATATCGTCACACCTATGTAGGAAAAATAAATAATTAAAACAATGGAATTTGACGTATGATACCTTACCTAAGTTTTGCTCTTATAAGATCTTTAGAGAATATTCTATAAAAACAAGGCACAAATGATACCTTAGGTTAGAAACAAGCTTTTTATACCTAGGAGCGAAAACGATCACTTTGCTCTCCCACTTACCCCATTAATACTTGTTAATGGCGCATCCTCTGTTTTCTTATTTTCCTTTTTTTTTCTTTTATTATTTTTATTTCATGGGTTTTATACCTCTTATATGTAAAGATATGCACTTAGCTATTAAATCATAAATGACACGATAATAGCATTTTCTCTTTACAATATAAATATAGCGTGTATTTTCTCATTTTTTTAATAGGTTTTTTAATAATTTATTTTGTTTAAAGCTTGGTGATACCTGTCAATGCTTAACTACTAATAATGCTTATTTAGGGCTATTTTTGTAGGTGATTTGTGTGATGTTTTCATGAAATTTGTGGAAATTTTGAGTGAATTTTGTACTAGGTTTTGATGGTGAATTGGATCAAATTCTGGGTAATTTGGAGTTAATTTGATGAAGTTATAAAGTTTGGAAGAAGATCCCACTCGAATATCACTTCGCATGAACATTGGTGGTGAAGAAATTAAAATAATAATGATAATAATAATTGAGGTCAGAGATGTCAATTACTCATTGATTTGACAGTTTTTGGCTAAATCACTCTCTACTTGGTCCTTTTTAATTTGTTTCCTCTTGTCCATGCCATTAGTTTCTAATAACTTATTTACAACTTTTAAATTTCACTATCAAAAGAGGAATTCTCATTTAAGGCCTCATTTGATTGTTTATTTTATGATCTCTATTTGTTTAGCTCTTTTCCATTCTACCCTTTCTTACTTCTATTTTTCTTAGAACCAAGAAACTAATTCTCCATAGCTTCCTTGAGCTGGCATCTGGCATTCATTTTCCTACAAACTCTAAATTTCATCATTTGATTTAAATCCTTCTAAATCCATTACATGATTTGCATTTAATCCTTCCTTACTTCCATTTGTTAAATGTTAGTCACTTTAACTTTAACTCCTTTCAATTGGTTTCACTAATGAAGGACCTTCAACTATGCCTTCAACACAAGAGTTTGGAAATACCTGTTCTAAGTCCAATGCAACCACATTTGTAACATAACATCTTTGTTCCCTCATATTAGAGCTTATAAAAATTATTTTCAATAGCACTTGACTGAGTGAAGGCTCGACAAAAATTTACTTAAACACGTAAGTGTGCAAATTTGCCCCCTTTAGCTTAAGCAATGCAGGAGTCAATTCTAAGCACGAGCTCTATTAGCTCACTTAGTTTTCTTATAATATCGACATCATAGTATTCTAAAGACAATTCACAAATTCCAACCCAAACAGCTATGGAGAAAAAAGTTGATAAAGATACCTTAAAATTTGGCTTCTATCTCCTGATAGTGAGAGAGTGGCCATTGATAAACCAAGGCCCATCTATAATAACAATACTTTTATCATCTAGATTTGCTAATGACACAACATAAAAGCCCACACCTATGCTAATCATTGTGAATTTTAATTTTTGAAAGACAAATTTGTAACCTAATGATGCTCCATATAATTTTTTTACCAAGGAATTCTTCCATTTAGCCCTAATTCAACGTTTTTCTACTAAGAAAAGAGAGAGTTGCTTGATACTTGGGTTAATAGAGGATTCAACGTCATTCTAGAGGGAAGAAACAAGATCTACATCATCTTGCCCTTCATCCATTACATTAATGTCATTAAATGACAAAGCATCAGCTTACACATTCTTCATATGACCATAACCGTAAACTAATAAGAGGGTTTTTGTTTTGATGGTCCTTCAAGCGCAAGATCTAAGGTACTTCTCAAGATAAGAATTGGCTTAGAGTGATCTAGGAAGGATTTAATTTCGAAGTCTTTGATTGGTTTGAATAGTTTTTACTTACAATTTAGAAGGGCGGGATTTAGGTATGTTTGGGAAGAAGATGATAAGTGAGAATGAAAGGTTCTCTAAAATTCCAATTCTTTATTTAAATTTGATGTCTAGGTCCTCAATTCTTTGAAAAATATATTTTAGGACTCTATTTTACTATTTTACCCTTGGAATTAAACCATATATTGTTTTCTTTTTAAGGTTTTAAAACAAATATTTTGAAGAATGAAAATTTAAATGCCCATTTCTTTTTCTTTTGGCCAAACTAATTCCTGTTTCAAAACTAAAGAAATTAAACTAAGACCATTATAGCGTAGTAGCATGAATATTGGTCTCATGATGAAATAAATCAAATTCAGTTCTAAACACCCCCCCAAACCAAAAGCAAAAATCATACTATGTATTGATGGCCAAAAAAGGGGAAAAAAGATGAAGAGATTTAAGTATTACACGAAACTAAGTATAAGGAGGCATATTTGCAATTTATCCCATTCTGATTAATAACTTTTATTCAACTAGAATTCTCATCATCTTATGTGTTCATATAATATTAATGCTTCTCTAAGAATCGTGAAATAAATTATCACATTCATTAATCTAAAAGAGAAGCCTAGTTAATTCAAAACATTACATTAAAGTATCGTTTGTCTAGGAAAATTTTATGAGACTGTACTAGATAAAATTTTTTGTCTAATATTTAGTTTACAATTTGAGTTTAGTTATTAAATAGAAATGGGTCTAAAATATTAAATAAAATGCTTAAAATTTGTCTCATAAAAACATGGTACAAAAGTTTACTTTACTAAACAAAAGCACAAGTACTGAGAATACAAATATAATTAAATAAATATTAGGCAATATTAAAAGTATAAATATTAGATGATATTTATAATTTATACTTTTTGTTACAAATGTAACTTATTAGTTTCAGTTAGTTTGTTATCAGACTCGTTAGCAATTGTATAAAAGTTAGGTTTCTGTTAGATAGTTTGTTATTCTCTTTTTGTTTTCTTGTTGTATATAAATAGGCTTGTATTGAGGAATGGTTAAGTAACACACAAAATTCTATTTTCTCACTCAGCCTGTCATCTTCAAACTCTTTCTAGTCTCTCGTCTTCAACTTCTTCCTATTACTTCTCACTTCTACTACTGCATTCACAATGTTATACAGAGCAAGCATTTTATCATCATATCAGAGCAAGTTTTGTAATTGACATCAATATAAGTGATTTCTCTCCTGAAGATGTTAATCCTCTGTTTTATATTCACCATTCGGATCCTCAAAGTTCGGTGTTCATTACTCCGATGTTGTCTGGCCTTAACTACAATACGTGGAGTCGGTCATTTTTGTTGGCTCTTTCCATCAATAACAAGGTTGGATTTATGGATGGTTCAATACCAGAACTAGTGAAGATAGACAAGTTATATTTGATTTGGAGCAAATGCAACAATCTAATTGTTGCTTGGCTTTTGTGAATGATTTCAATGCTGATTGCATCCACTGTAATTTACATACATTCGGAGAAATAGATCTGGGATAAATTGAAGGTACGTTTTGCTCAGCCTAATGATTCAAGAATTTGTCAATTGTATCACATGCTTAATACTATTGTTCAAGGATCAAGAAGTGTTGATGAGCATTTCACTGAGTTGAGTATAATTTGGGAGGAACTTAGAAATTTTCGACCACTGCCACATTGTTCATGTGGATCTTGTAATGGTAAGTGCTTTGACAGATTTGTTGACATGGCTCAGAAGGATCATGTGTTTAAATTCTTAAATGGATTGAATGAGAGTTTTTTCGCACTTCGATCTCAGATTCTTGTGCTTAAGCCTTTTCCTTCCTTAGATGAGGCTTATGACTTGGTTATTTGAGACAAATTTTAGAGGACTAATAGACCTAAGGATTTGGTTCTGATAGAGGCTTCTGGTATGATTAGTTTGAATGCAAAACAATGGAATAGTGGAGATGTTGTTTGCAGCTATTGTCATAAGAAAGATCATTTAAAGGAGAAGTGTTACAAACTCATTAGTTTTCCTCTACATTTCAAGCAAAATAATAATATTAGATTGCGTAATTTTAACGTTAATCGTGTGTTCACTAGATGTCATTTTGTTGATCCAATGCCTCTAGATGTTGGTTCTTGTTCCTCTGTGACTGGTTTAGATGTTGGTAATGTTCCTTGTTCTGATGCGAATCTATCAAGTTTCAATTTTTCAAAGGATCAATTG
This sequence comes from Lumnitzera littorea, assembly GCA_024138015.1. Classification (NCBI taxonomy): domain Eukaryota; kingdom Viridiplantae; phylum Streptophyta; class Magnoliopsida; order Myrtales; family Combretaceae; genus Lumnitzera; species Lumnitzera littorea. The sequence goes on along the minus strand of JAMXBB010000009.1, from coordinate 105,393,591 downwards.
CTTAGTCTATTGAGCATATTACATGTTTCTAACTCTAGTCCTTCTAGTGCTGCTTTGTAAGCATCAAATTCTAGTCCAGCAGTTATTTTGCAGGAAAAACTTCCAGACGAGGCTTCTATGAGTCATATGGCAGGTATACATAATTCTTCTTCTAATCAGAAATTTAGTAGTTCTTTTATGACAGTTAGTTGGATATTCGATTCTGGTGCAACTAATCATATGGCTAGTTCCATTTCATTATTTCAGTCTTATAAGGCTATAAAGAATAGACAAATTTTCTTGCCTAATGATCAACAGCTTGTTGCTACTCATGTTAGGACAGTGGTTTTTCCATCGGCAATAGTTTTACACAATGTGCTATTTATTCCTACGTTCAAATATAATTTGGTCTCTGTTACCAAGTTGTTATAAGACTCTAGATGTGTTGTTCTTTTTACAAGAAATGTTGCTTTTATTCAAGACTCTTCCAATCAGAAGGTGATTAGACGAGCTGAAGCAAAGGGTGCTCTGTTCTTGTTGGAGCAACAGCTTAGTTCTATGGGATCCTCTTGTGATACTGCTATTTATTTTGCTAAAAAATGTGCAAACAATACTTTTCTTTCATATGTTTTATCAGGTTTGCCTAAGAACTTTGATGTTTGGCACTATCGCTTTGGTCATCAATCTTTTAGTCGTATGGAACAAATAAGTCATATTGACAAGAGTGTTAAATGTGTTCCATTTCAACGTGTAGTTTGCCCTTTGGCCGAACTGAAGCGTAGTCCTTTTTCTTTGCATATTAAGAATACAAATGCTTCTTTTGAATTAGTTCATACGAACATTTGGGGTCCTTATGCTACAGTTACATTTCAAGGTTATCGACATTTCCTCACAATAGTTGATGATTACATACGGGTTACATGGGTTTATCTCATACATTCTAAACATGACGCTTCTATGGTTGTTAAGTCCTTTTGTACTATGGTTTCTGTTCAATTTAATTATTGTGTGAAGACAATAAGAAGTGACAATAGTCCAGAGTTCATGTTAGCAGAATTTTATGCATCCAAAGGAATTGTACATCATACAACTTATGTTGAAACTCTACAACAAAATGGTGTGGTTAAGTGAAAGCATCAACATTTATTATCTACTACTCGTACTCTACCTTACAAGCTTCTCTTCCGTCGTGTTTTTGGTGAGATGCTGTTCTTACAACTACTCACATCATGAATGATTGCCAACTGATGTGTTAAATGGTTTTTCGCCTTATCAAATGTTATATGGCAAGTCTCCTTCTTATTCTCATCTTCGTGTGTTTAGTTCGTTATGTTTTGCATCTACTCTTACAAGGAATAGGACGAAATTTGATCCACGTACACAGCTTTGTGTGTTTGTTGGATATCCAACAACTATTAAAGGGTATCATTTGTACAATCTGGTTCAATAGAAGTATCTCATTTCATATGATGTTCATTTTATTGAGAATGTTTTTCCCTTTCACTCACATTCCTTTTTTACTAAATCAACTCATGAGCCAACTCCTATTCCTTCATTTGATCCATCCTATATGGATCATTTGTTCTCTCCGTTTCCTTATGATGCAACAGTGTAACATAGTTTTACCAAAGAACTTGTAGCAGAGGAAAGTACTGCTTCTACTGACTGTTTGAGGTGTAGTATACGAGAAAGAAAGCTTCCTTCATATCTTGCAAATTATCACCATAATCTACTTTCTTCAAACTCTAAGAGTGCTATTTTATGTTATTCTACTACACATCTTCTTAGTTCAGTTCTGACCTATGATTCTTTATCACCCACTTATCGTGCTTTTGCTATATAGTTGGCTTAACATAACGAGCCTACTTCTTATAATCAGGCTAAGTCTCTTGCTCCTTGGTGTAAAGCTATGGATGAAGAGCTAGAGGCATTGAAGAACAATAGTACTTAGAGTATTGTTCCTTTGCCTATTGGTAAATGTCCTATAGGATGCAAGTGGGTATATAAACTCAAGACTAATGCTAATGGCTCTATTAATTGTTACAAGGCTCGACTTGTAGCTAAAGGGTATAGTCAAAAGGAAGGCTTTGACTATACAGAAACCTTTAGTCCGATTATTAAACATACTACTGTTTGGCTAATCTTTTGTTTGGCTACAATTTTTAATTGGCATGTACATCAAATGGATGTTCACAATGCCTTCTTGAATGGTAACTTACACAAGGAAGTGTACATAGAACTTCCTCTGGGATTATCTGTTTCTGCTCCATCCTCTTCTAGTGCTAAGCTTGTTTGTCGACTTCATAAGTCTCTTTATAGCCTCAAGCAAGCTTTACAATAGTGGAATGCAAAGCTCACTCAGTCACTTTTAGCTTATGGCTTTCACCAGTCATGTTGCAACTATTCCTTATTCGTTAAAGGTTTGCTAATGACATGTTAGTTGTTTTGGTTTATGTTGACGATATTGTTGTTGCAAGTAAGAATCTACTGCTTATTAATTAGTTCAAGGACTATATGCATTCTCAGTTCAAGATTAAGGATTTAGGACCTCTTAAATACTTTATTGGCCTTAAGCTTGCACGGTCTTCAGATGGGTTGGCTTTATCTCAGTGTAAATTTTCTCTTGACTTGCTCCCGAAGACTGGTTTTCTTAAGTCTAAATCTGTAGCTATTCCTATTGTTCCTAACCATAAGCTTTCTAAGAATGACAGTTCTGATTTTATTGATGCTTCTAGATATCACAAGGTTGTTGGCAAACTTCTATACCTTTGCATTACTCAACCAAATCTAGTCTATGCAGTCCATGTTCTTAGCCAATTTATGGACTCACCCAAACAAATTCATCAGCATGCTTGTGATCGTGTCCTTAGGTATATTAAAGGAATAATGGGATAGAGTATTTTCTTTTCCAAAAATTCTGACTTAATTGTTCAAGCCTATTGTGACAATGATTGGGGAGGTTATCCCGACTTTCGTCGTTCTACCACAGGTTTTTGTGTTTTTCTTAGAGATTCTCTCATCAATTGGAAGTCTAAGAAGCAAACAACTGTTGCACGAAGCTCAATTGAATTAGAATATCGAGCTCTTGCTGCGACTGCATTTGAAGTACTTTGGTTAATAGCTTTGCTGAAAGAATTTTATCTTAATTGTCCTCTACCAATCTAACTCTTTTGTGACAATCATTCTGTTATACATATCACTAAAAACCTAGTTTTTCATGAACGAACTAAACACATTGAGATGGACTTGCATTTTGTAAGAGACAAAGTTGTTGACGGTGTCATGTTACCTATCTATGTTTCCTCTGACAACCAGCTTGCTGATATCTTCACTAAGGGCTTAGTGGCTAATCATTTTACTTCTCTCTTAATCAAGATGGGCATAATTAACATTTACTCTTCATCTTGAGGGAGGGTGTTACAAATATAACTTATTAGTTTCAATTAGTTTGTTATCCGGCCAGTTAGTTTGTTATCAAACTCTTTAGCAAATGTATAAAAGTTAGGTTTCTATTAGATAGTTTGTTATTCTCTTTCTATTTTCTTGCTGTATATAACTAGGCTTATATTGAGGAATGGTTAAGTAACACACAAAATTCTACTTTCTCACGCAGCCTCTCATCTTCAAACTCTTTCCAGTCTCTCATCTTCAACTTCTTCCTACTGCTTCTCACTTCTACTATTGCATTCATGATATTATACAGAAAAGCATTTTATCACTTTTCAACTAATATAAAAATATAATTAAATAAATATTAGATAAAATAGAAAGTATAAATGTCAAAATACAATATTGAATCTAGTATTTAAGTATATCAAATAAGGACATCACGAATATTTTTATCCAATACAGAACAAACCAAATATGATACGATAATGTTATATTATCATGTACCTTTATATTTGTATTATGGAGTTTTCCCTATCCTATCTAGTATTAATAAGCAAATACTACATAAATCTCAGTTTTCCAATTGATGGTTTGTTTAAGTGTACCCAATTGGAATATTAATAAAATCCTTCGTATTGTATAATTTCGTAGCTAAAGCCCTCTTTGTTATGTCATTGATAAAATTTTGCGTCTCCTGAATCGTATTCCTTTATCACCGTCAAATGACAGTGCCATTCTCTGTAGGTACTGCGACACAAAAGATATTATGTGACCCAAAACCAAGCAAATCGAAAAACGTACGCTGTAGGGCGATTTGTTATCATCTAACCTGCAATAAGCTAAAGTTTTTTATTTTTTTTTTATATCATTAGGGATGGAAAGAAAGTAGACATATACGAGATCTATCTATTTTAGCAAAATATTTTGTTGATGTTGTACTATATAAGAATATGGTCTTACATATGGATCCAATTTTTTATATGTCACGTTATCGATGAATGATATTATTAAAAATAGATAAATCTCTTATCTTTCTATTGATTAGTTGTTACGAACAGGATCTAATTAGTTAAACTCTTATACTAACTTATGACATGCATTAGGGAAAATAGTAAGTTTTTTTTTTTTTTTTTAATTGGCAAAACCCAATTACCGGGGGCTGTGGGGGGGTCGCCAGCCCCAATTTTATTAATAATTTAAAATTTACAATGAAGAGGAGGGCTTATACCTGACCTCTTTATTACATATTTGACCTGCATGAAAATATAAATAAGGATGTACTACATCCCTTACATTGATATATTTGCAGAAAATAAACAAGGAAGTACTACTCCCCTTACAATGAAAATGGTTACTAGAGAGAACTAGCTGTACACTAAAATTACTACAATGCTACATACCTTCTAATTCTTTATTGAGAATTATTTTCAGATCAGGAGACAAGCCTTCAAAATGGAGTAATGTAAAATCCTCTTGCCTCCCCCGAGCATCCTTGGCTATCCAATCCGCTGCCTTATTCTTTTCCCTTAGGATGTGTGTTACCTGTGCCTTGACTTCCTTGATCATCTTCCTTGCCCATGAAATATCATTCCAGATATCCCACCTTGTTACTTCTAAAGAAAGCCATTTGGATACAACCATGGAGTCTGTCTCTATGCATATGTTCTTTACATTGTACTTCCTGCATAACTCTAATCCTTTTTTAAGAGCAAGTAGTTCAATAATATCAATAGACTTAGATTCGGTTTTGAATCCGAATCCCCATAAGAATTTACCTTTGGAGTCTCTTAAGATACCACATCTCCCCCTTTACCATTAGCGAGGCTGCCATGGTGCTCAACATGGCGCTCACAAAAGAAGTAAATTTGAAGAAGTTTTGGTCCATACCATGTTAGATTTTGATCCAACGTAATTTATATGTAAAAGAGCTTAAACTAATAAATAATAGCGACAACATGTCGGAGAAAAGGTCATGTATTTCTTCAGCTGAAATACGTTATAAGTAATGAACCTTTTGTAGAGTAGAATTAAGTCATGAATTTTAGAACAATAGTAATCGGTAATCTTATAGTTCAGTTTGGCTAACTGATGCAACACCTTGCAAGGTTAGCATGGGTTTCTCCCTTTTTTTTCTACGTTTTACTATGAATCCATCACCATGGCGAGCGGCTCCGGTGCGGGCCCCGGAAAAGGTATCGCTGTTTGTGGATCCGCATGATCTCGAACACTAAGCCGTGGGTTCGTTTGTTTGAAAAAAAAAAATTAAGGTTGGCAAGCCATGGCCATGAGCATTTGTGGCTCTATAAACCCCAGGACACAGAGAGAGAGAGAGAGAGGAGGGCTTGGTTAGGGGAAAAAAATGAAAAAGTGTCAGAAATATCATTTTCAGAAAACATGGTGAAAGAAAGAATAATACACCATTTTCAGTTATTTATAAATTATTTGCAAATTTCGAATGTTTGATATTTTTATCTGGCATTTCAATAAAATTTTAGTATTTCCAGTAACCTTTTCCTTTTCTGATCTAGTATAAAATAAAATTTAATATATGAACTTTATTACAGCCAAATTCAACTACTATTGCAAACTGGTTGAATCAACGGTGGGCAAATTTTTGGATAAGTTCGTATATTGATAAAAGGAAGAATAATTATCCTAGTACTTATAAAAAGGTGAATTTACACAGTTTAAGAAATTGAGATTAATATCTCAACCACAAAAGTAAACTATCCAGTGTAATATTCATTTAACATTGCAGCTGGAGCAGGGTAAAAACCAAAGAAGCCGTTGCGGGTCAATGAAAGTTATACAGTTTGGTCATCAAATTAAATTGAGCAAATAGGAAGCAAATAAATAAACAATTTCAAGAGGAAGAGCACGAGGCTTCTTTTATATGGGCACATATCATATACACGCTTTCTTCTTCCTCTGGAGAATTCGAAGAATCAAATCTTCGCCATATCCGCATTAATAAGGACTATATAATATATGCATGGATCGTTTATACGTATTATTATAGAATAGACGATATATATAATTACAGGGGACATGTCTCATTTCATGCGGGACGTAAAGACAGAAAACCTAAGAAATAATTTAATGCGTGGTATAAGATGGGACAGAAAGTCCGAGTTTAGATGTGTTTTGGGTAGAAGTTTAAGCGAGCAAGCAAACCAGTTGTTTAGCTTCCACTAGTTGGATAAAACAATTATTATTTCTAACGAATAATAATTAAGGTGACATCATTTACCCATATTTCCTCACTTATAATCATCTTCTTCTTCTCTTTTTAGAGTAATCCCTATCACAAGTAACCTCAAAATCAAAAGGAACTCTCCTCTTCTTCTTTCCGTAAATATAACATATTAATATCATTAAATCTTTTTTCTCTTCTCAATTATACATAAGATAACCTTAAAAATTTTAATGGAAAAATTGATATATATCTTTGTGTCTCGTTAATAGGTGCTTCCATGGTATCTTTCAAAGGACTAAGCAATCCTTCATGCTTATCGGTACTTATTATTCATTTTATAAGAAAAATAAATGCATGAAAAGATAGGCATTTTCTTTTAAATAGTTGGTATCTTCTCCATAAAATGTACAAATGTTAGGTCGGTCGCAAATAAGGCACATAACCTAATTCCTTCATTTGTTTATGAAAGACAAGGGAAATTGTAAAATCTAAAGGGGAGACTAAACGGATTTTACTAATCTTCAAAATTCGGTTTTCCATAAGAAAAAAATGTGGTTTTAGCATCCATTTGGTGGAGTTCTAAGTCCATATATGCGACAATAGCAACAATAAAGCAAATTGCGACAGACTTATAAATGGTGAAAACGTTTTGATTACCTTTCTATATAGCCTATATTAGATTTTGTACTTGTAATGTAACGGGATGTACACAAGTAATATCTACACTAGAATAGTCGCGCAACTGGGGATTTATAGTCATTTTATTGCATTGTCACTCATACTTGGAAGAAACAATATGTTGACATAAATCAAAAGTAACAACGAGGACGAATTCCCCCAAATCCCCTAACCAAAGATAATAACCAAGAACAAAATCTTAATTTAGCATTAAATGTGTGTGTGTATATATATATATATATATATATATATATATATATATGAATAACAACAATAAATTTGTTTGGATGGTAGTGAGCGTACTACACAAGTAATTTTAATAAGAGATCTAAAGCCCAAAATTTATGTTTTTATTATTATTAATATATCGTAACTATATGTGTATGTATGTATGTGTGTGTGTGCAACTTCAGAACATGATCCAGACATTAACATTAAATTAAAAATAAGTAAGTCATGTTCGTATTGGGTCAGATGTACGAAATTATTATATATCCTTAATTATTAGATCCAACCGTTTCATAGTGTTTGTCTATATATATTTATTCTATGCTGACAAGTTATACATAAAGGGCCTAAATTAACATTAATAGTTAATGTAAACGATTATGTGTTGACTGCTACTCACACTAGAAATTAACCTATGTCGTGTGCATCAATTAGTAAGGGTTCAGTTTTCAAGCCAACCAACGGATTTTCCTCTTTTTGCAAATTTCTTCTCGTTAGATTTCGTGAAGAGGGTGCTTAAGAATCTTTTGTTGTCCTTTTCTTCTTAGACTTAAATGGGGAGAAGCGGTATCCCGATATAGGCTTCTATTGGGAAATACATACATATCACACGTGTTATTATTAATCGAGAACTGATGATTATTGCTTAATCAAAGAAAACACAAATTATGCATTTATAAAATTATTTAAAAAATATAAAATACAAGTCAATAAATTACAAAAACGTACGTTTGTGCAATTTTGTTAAAGGAAAAAAAAAATGGAAAGAAAGAGAAATGTTTATATAGGTTGCTTTTAAGGGTAAAATTTTGCCGACAGCAAAATCAAAATGGTGATGAGTTTTCAGTTTGTTGTTGTATGTTAGTTTGACTATAGGTGGGCCCATGTATGCCCTCACTCGAGTTTAGGTTTGAAAGAACCACCTATCTACTTAACAATCCTTTGTTTAATAAAAATAAATAAAAAAAAAAAAACTTATTGAATTTGACTTTGTGTACAAAATTATGATTACTCAGGAAGATATGTGTCTTTAATGGGAATTTACCTAATCACACGAATATGATTATGGCCATGTAGTCTTGTTCGTCCGTACATACGTGGATGAAATCCTATGATGTTTAATGTGGTATTTTTTAGGTTTTTATGATTGAAAAAGAAAAGGAAATGTAAAGAAATTAAAGGGACATTAGAATTAATTCATGAATACAGCGCAGTAAAGATTAATTACACCCCAAATTAATGTGATATATATAATTCATTAAAAAAATAAAAAGTAAAAGTAGCCCATATTGATTTTGATACAATGCACATAATCAACCGAGAACATAACACTTGTTATTTTTCGTTCTTATTCTTATAGTTTAGTGAAATGAAGATTAATCTTTAAATAAAAATTTAGTTAATCTCCTCAGCAGATATAATAAGAATTTTGGGATAGAACAATAAAATCACTTGGAGTATCCTCTATAGACCAGTTATTTGAATAAATTAAGAAGCACACAAGATATACAAGAATTGTCATCGATTAAGATTTCCTTTGTATATTGAAAGATAAGTCAGGAAGTAAAAATATTTGGTGCACTAATTAAAGCATTATATGTTATAGTTCTTTTTTTTAATCATTTAGATTTCTTCCACAATTATAGAATCGTCTCCCCTCAGGTACCATACCTTTAAAATGAAAGAGATAGAAGAAAGACGTAATATCTCCCCACTTGGTTGAAAAAATTGAGTATAAGCTTGATTGATTAAATCTTTGTCTCTATCACTGCACTTGCGACAAATGGGAAAGGACGAGGATTACCGACGAATGCAAATTGACACTTCTCAAATGGCAGAATAGAATGTCTTTCTGTCTACTTTTATTTGGAAAAAATTAAGATGTAATATTAAACAATCAACTTCTCTAACAATACAATGTTCATATATATTGTCAATTTGATCGCAACCTCTTGGTGTCCTTTCTCTCTCTTTCCTAGAAATTTCCTTAGGTAATTTGCATTTATTGTAAATACCCTCAATATGAGACCTGATTTACATAATTAATCTAGACATATAAAAGGATAAAAAATTAAAAAAGTAAAATCATGTTCAATCGATTCACTAGGGGTCGGCCTAGAGTTGTATCAAACCATTTTTGAGGTCGGATCAAATTGAATAAGTTAAACTGTAAAGATTAATCCAATTTTAATAGCACTACTCAAAACAATCAATATATATATTTTAAAAGCATGCTTATAAACTTTTCATAATTTTTAAAAATATACACATGATCCTAGAAAACCGTTTTTTTTAGTAATATTTCAAAATGTTATGAAACTGTAAAAACACATTCTAAGAGTTTAAGGAATGTATTCACACCTAACCAATTGTTGTTCACAAATTCCTCTATCTGCTTATTTCAGAGACGTTGTCCCGAATTGTTTATCAGATATATGATAACACAACATGACATTATATAAGGCTATGTATACGCATTATCTAAGAGAGTATTCCATTGAAAAATCTTCTAATACTATAGAGGCAATTTGGTTTACTTAATGAAATATTTATCCATATCTTTAAGATGAGATACAGATTTAATTCTAAATCAGGTAGAGAGACGGTTGATACAGCGTTCGTACATAGTTTTTGTTTTGTTCAAATATTATAGATGGCCATGCAAGTGCAAGCACACGTTGACAGAGACCTTGGATTATATTTCGCACGGGGCACGACCAAACCATGAATCAGAATGTGTATATATAAATATGAATGATGCAAAGTTTTGTGGATTCAAGAATTGTAAATTGGAGCCAGTAGAGATAGAAATTTAATAAGACATTATTATAGCTACGTAGTGTTATATATATCTCTTATTTTATTAAATTGATTTATTGATCTTAATAAAAAATTGTATACTGAGTGATACGGATATGTATTAGAAGCTGAAGGAAGAAGGAAGACGCAAATATAATGTCACAACTTAACTGCTCCAGTCAGTCCTTCATCATTGAAGGAATCTCTCTCTTAAATCAAATTTCTGTTGCTTGCTTAAAGATTCAGGATCATGCAATTAGAAAATATTAACTGTTTATATATATTTATATGACTCATGAAATTCAAAGTTATTGCTATGTATAGAATTAGAATATCAAATAAGGATCCATAAAAGTATTAAATTAATTAAACTATGCTTATTTAATACTTCATTTATTCTTCGTTAATAAAAAAAAAAAAATTGCATTCTCATAACTCAAGTTGGATAATTCTGAAATAGTTCCAAAAAATGTTTTTGGCATTAGTGGTCTCTAATCACCCCCTTTTTTGTTAATTAATTTGATAACACAGAGATTGATAATCCATCTAAAATCTAGTAATACATATAATGTCATTGTCATATATAGTACAAAGGTTTATAAAATATTAATCAACCGGAACGTCGTCACACTTGACAAAAGGCAAATGTAAAACCATGAAATATTCAATATCATCGGCCATATTTTACCCACAAAGAAAAAAAAAAAAAAATCCATCGGCCATATTCTTAATTTATGCAATATTGCATAGTTTTAAGGTTTTTAATCAAATATCCATGAATTTTGGTTGAGTTCGGCAGCGTTACTTGGATTCACGAACTAGGCTTAAAAGTCCCGCTACTAATCTATGTAAATGGTGCAGTGTTATTGTACTTTTTTCTCCTCTTATAACTGTGTTAATAACCTGGGGCTATTTAACAGGATGTTAACAATGATCGAACACTTTAAATAACTCAATTCCCCACCAGGACCTTATGAGCTCGATCGAAATTATCCATTTGGCTAATCTACGGGCATTTCAATTAGAAATATGAACAAAGTTTAAAATCAAAGGGTGAAAATGATCAATTTTGAAAAATAAGAGACCACTACCAGTAACTTTATTATTCTCTGGGTGCTCCTTAACTTACTTTAAATTTTAAATAGTCTTGTCTAGCAAGTTAATTGACAAAAATCAATCAAACATTAAAATACATATACAAAGTATATTTATGCACACTAAATGGGTAGAGACTCTTAAAAGTGCTGTCTGTTGTGTTTTCCCATTAAAGGATGGATAAGGGAGACTAATAAGATGAGAAATCTATAAAGCTTATCACAAAATTGAACTACTTAGACTGAAAAATCTAAATAGGTACATAAATATGATATATATATATATATATAATATTTGAAAAGTTGATACGAGAGATAATTGTAACCGACAATTAAAAAAGAATAGCAAGTTAGTTTTGGATTATTACTGAGTCACAGACAACTAAACCAACTTAAATACACACTGTACAGATATATCGTGCTATCGCTCCAGCCCTTAGCCCTCAAATTCACATTACTTAAAGTTTAGAATGGGTCAGTTTGAATAGCAATGATCTAGGTTCAAATTATAAGAACGGAAATTACCATGCATTGTATGATGACTATTACGCATAACTAATACATAGCCCAACTTGTGTAAAAGTTTTAATTTCGCCAATAATGAAGTGTACCTAATAAGACGTTAAATTTCGATTGAAGCAAGGTACGTAGATCAAAGCTGGCCATATAATTGGGTTATTATTATTATTAGGACCATCCATGTTAATGATATACGTAAGCTAAAACAATAAAGTCCATGCAATATTTAGTGACGAGAGGGCAGTGGGTGTTGCGTGCATGGTGTGCGGTCCTCTGACCATGGAAAATGTGACATCTGTTCCATGATGCTGACTTCTACTATTTTCTTCGGTCATACAACTTGGGTATTTATTTCTCATTAGTTGTGCTTGGTGAAAATCCCAGATTGCCCTTGTGTTCTGATAAATTATTATAATTTCTACGTCGATCTATAGACTGTTTCCTCGTAAACATCATGGAAATCCAGAATGATGTGAAAGTTTGGGTTTTATAACTTTGTGGCAAACCTAATGTGCAGTGGAATAATGGAAACGGTAATATGGAATGGAAGGGGGCATCCATTAAATTCTATATTTTACATCTTGTGCATGGATTTAGTAGAGGATGGTTGAAAGCCTTGCTTAGAAAAAAAAACACCTATAAAACATAATTAAATTGAACCGTATTTAAAACAATTCGATTTAAATATTTAATGAACCATACTACTTTTAATGATTTAAGGTTTTAAATCAAACGTGTTTAATTTCAATTCGATTCGATTTATTTTAGTTTGAATTACTTTTTAAAAGTATCATTTTCTTTTTAATATTATTAATAATTATTGAAGTCTTCAACTAATATTAATATCCAAGTTAAGGTACATTATAAAAAAATAAAGTCATATAATATTATTTCAAGATAATATTGTATTTTAAATAAAGTAAAAGCAAGTGAATCAACTAGATATAATTGGTAATGGTAAAGGAAAATGAGTTAAGTGTAAATGTTAAGAATAAAATAAGTAATAACAAAAAAAAATGATAAAAAGGATTAAACTAAAATGTTAATAGGATTTAAATGTAAAAAAAATTACACATTTGCATTTTTTAATAAGAAATGGTTTGGTTCAAGTTTAAAGGGGTTCGATTTTAAGAATGTTTGGTTCAACTTGAAACTCAGTACCGAACCAAATCATAAACCATTTGAAGAACTACATTTTGTGATTTAATGCAATCCAATTCAGTTTGGTTTGATAAATGGTCCTACCAATAAGCAAAGAGGATCTGAAAGTTGTCAATTATAACCACTCTGATACTTAAATTAATGTGGTATAAGAGAGAGTGAAAGCAATGAAAATATTAAATGTAAGAGAGTTTAAGTATATTTACCTAGAGGCCTCTTCTTGTATTTATGGGGGATGAAGTGATAGCAAATTAAGAAGGTGGATCTCTAGCACTAATGGCATGCTCTAAATTTTATGGATAATGGCGGGAGGCAATTGGCACGTTGCCAATCCTGTAAACGTTACTATACATAGATTGCTTGGAACTTCATGAATTGGACTCAATTGGTGTAGGCCTCAAGGCCTAAGTCCTCAAAGGCTTGGAAACCTTCTTCGGGAATGGTCAAGAATTAAGCTGACCTCTTGGGATAGTCAATAATGATCCTTCACAATTTGACTTCAATTTTGTTGGAGACATCCATGCTACGAGAAGATTAGCTTGAAAAGGTAGGTCTGAATGGGCCTATACAACTTATAATGTTGATTGATGATTTTGGACATAGGCCTCTAGGTCAATCTAACCTACTTGAGTGTTTTCTTTTTGCCTAAAATCTATTTATGAATCTTTCAATTGGGGAAGGGTAACCAAGTTTTCAAATATGAAAATTTTCTTACTAAACTTCTTTCACGAAGTTCATATTTGAAAATTATTTTGTTAGACTGTCTATTACATCTGTTAGTTAGTTGTTAGAGTTGTTTATTTAACCATGTATATAAATGACAGCTGGCAAGTTAATTAAGAACAACGCTTATATATATTTTTTGTAAAGGAACAGTTTTAGAATAGCTTTTCATTTCCTTTCATCCTTCAGTCCTCTACTACAACTTCTTCGGTTTACTATTGAAATAAGTTTTTATAATTCCCTCATGGTATCAAAGCAAGTTATTGGGATTTCCATAATTTTTTTACCTGAATTTTTGTTCCAATTACAAAGTTTACACAATGTCTATCGCTGAAGGATTTTCCGCATCAAGATGGCTAATGAGACATCAAATTCAAATCCTCTTTATATTTCTGAATCAGACAATCTAGGTACAATCCTTGGAAATATTATTTTTAATGGAAACAATCACATGACTTATAGTGGATTAGTACAATTAGGTTTAGGAGCAAAATTGAAATTAAGATTTGTTGATGGAAAAATTACTAAACCAAATGAAGACTCTAAGGATTATACTCAATGGATTCATAATGATTACTTAATTAGATGCTAGATCTTGAATTACATGGTGAGTGATTTGTCACAAAGCTTCATGTACATGCAATCTTCGTTTGATTTATGGAATGAGATTGTTAAGCAATACAGTCAAGTAAGCGAACCTTTGATCTTTCAATTAGAGCGCAAGATTAGCAACATAAAACAAGGAAATTCACTAGTTTCGATTCATCATAATCAATTGAAGAAGGCATGGGATGAATTTTATATGTTGAATCCTTATCCAAAGTGTGAATGTGGAGTTGTGAATGATTGTAATTGCAGATTGAAGGATAAGCTTATTGATTTTGAATCAAAACATAAACTGATGCAATTCCTTATGGGATTATCTTATGTATATGAGACAACACGAAATCAAATTTTGTCTTCAAATCCTCTTCCAACTGTTAATAAGGTGTTCTATATTGTTCACCAAGTTGAAAAGCAAAGGCAAGTGACAACATCTTTAGATACCAATTCAGTTGTTCTTCAAGTGAACAAAACTTTGCTTCCTATGAGGAATACCAAGAAAGAGTTCGCTAAAGCAAATTTGAAGTGTAAATATGAAGTTTAAATATTGCAAAGGGACAATGCATACCATAGAGTCTTGTTTTGAGATAATAGGCCATCCAGCGTGGTATAAGGAAAAGCATAACAAAAGAAAGGGAAAGATAATAGCAAATCTTACTAGATTGGAAGAAACTCCATTGGAATCTAATATTGAAATGCCTGGTGCTAATGCTCAAGATGTTAATCTTCAATTATTTTAGGGTTTGTATTAGGAATTCTTAAAGTTCCTGAAGACAACTGGAGACAAAGAAGTAAATACAAGAGGAATAGTGAACTTTGTAGGTACTTTTGCTTCAACCATTGATAGTTCACTTGATGCTGTAAATGATAGTCAGCTTACTTAGATAATTGATGTAGGGGCAACCGACTACATGATACCTTATGACCATTTGTTGCTCAATAAACAAAATCTTCTTACTCCTATCAAAGTAGTATTACCAGACAATACGTATAAACTGATCAATTTTGTTGGTCAATGAAGGTCACACCATCCTTAATACTTCATAATGTTCTTATTGTACTAGATTTTAAACACAATCTTCTTTCAATTCATAGACTCCTATACAATAGTGAACTTGTAACCATCTTTAATCAAAATTCTTATTTTTTTAAGGATCGAAGAATTAGTAACACAGTAGCTACTATACAGCTTTGACATGGTTTATATATACTTCAAGCCACTAGTAAAGTTTCTTCCTCTATTTCAAGAAACACTAATACCTCATGTTCTTCTTGTACTAGACATAGAACATGAAATGCTATTACTATTGATAACACTAATATGACTTTGCTACATAATAGATTAGGTCATTCTTCTTTCTCAAAATTAAATCATCTGTTTGATTTCAGTCATGTGAATGATAAACATCCTCTTTGTGAGACTTATCATTTAGCTAAAATACATAGACTTCCATTTCCTTTACATAACAATACATTTACTTTTGCTTTTCAATTACTATATCTGGATGTTTGGGACCCTTATCATGTGGAAACAGTTCATGGTGCTAGATATTTTTTAACTATAGTGGATAATTTCTCGAGATGCACCTAGACTTTTTCTCTTACTCATAAATCCTAAGTAACCAAAACACTTACATATTTCCTTGCCTACACATAAAACTATTTCCAAACTACACCAAAATTCATTTACACAAACAATGGAATCGAATTTTTATCCACAAAAATTCATGATCTCCTTTCTAAACATGGAATTCTTCATTAAAGAACCATTATCTATACCCTACAACAAAATGGTAAAGTTGAGAGGAAACATAAGCATTTGATTGAGACTTCGAGAGCCTTAAGACTACATGCCAATTTACCAAAGTCCTTTTAGGGTGAGTGTGTTTTGACTGCCACCTACTTAATCAATTGGATGCCTACAGCTACTTTACAATGGAAAACTCTCCATGAGGTCCTTTTTGGCCATCCACCCACCTATAATCATCTAAGGGTTATGGGATGTTTATGTTTCGTAGTAAATTTTTCTCCTCATGAAGACAAATTTGATTAGAGGCGTATTAATTGTGTAATGTTAGGATATGGACATGGTCAAAAGGGTTATCAACTTTATAACCTTGAGGCAAAAAGAATTGTTATGAGTAGAGATGTCTTGTTTCATGAAAATTGCTTTCCTTTCAAAGAGTGTGAAGTGCCTGCTGCTACATTTCTGTCTGATTTAACTTCTTCATTTTCCCCTATTTGTTTTCCAAACACTCATGAACCCAGTGGAGTACAGCCTTCTATTAGTCCTCCTTCTGTACCCTATATAATCTCTTCTATTGTTCTACAGTCCATTGTTCGAACTTCTTCTAGAGCTCAACACCCACCTAAGTGGCTTGAAGACTATGTCCATTGTGTCAATGTAGCAGTAGTTCCTCTTTTTACTGATTCTTTGACTGATCATTCTATTTCACATCCTTTGTTCACAAAAGATATGTTTGCTTCTTATCCTTCTAACTATATAGCCTCTTTAGCCCAAGTTTTAATTACCAAGGAACCTACAGCTTATTTACAAGCCTTACAAGATGAATTATGAGTAGAGGCTATGAATAAGGAACTTGAGGCATTAGAAAACAATAACACTTGGGAGCTTACTACTTTGCCTAAAGGTAAACATGCGATAAGATCAAAATGGGCATTCAAAATTAAATATCAAGCCGATGGTTCAATTGAGAGATATAAAGCACATTTAGTAGCAAAAGGATACACTCAAGAAGAGGGTGAGGATTACACTGAGACATTTTCTCCAATAGCTCGTTTGGCCACTATTAGTATTCTAGTAGCTATTGCTACAGCTAAAAGTTGGCCAATACATCAAGTTTATATTAACAACACTTTTCTTCATGGATTTCTCAATGAAGAAATCTATATGAATCCTCCTTAAGGATACACAAAAGCATAACCAAGTCAAGTTTATAAGTTGATACGCTCTTTATATAGGCTTAAGCAAACCTTACATTAGTAGAATGTTGAAATTTCAAAATTCCTTATTGCACAAGGTTTTGTTTAATCTAAAAATGACTATTCTTTGTTTACTTCAATGCATGCTAATAGTTTTTTAGCTGTCCTTCTCTATGCAGACAATATACTCATCATAGGTGATTGTGAAGCATCTATTCTTGCTTTGAAGAACAAGTTCCATTAGGCTTTAACTATTAAGGACTTAAGACTTGCTTGATACTTCCTTGGTATCAAATTGTGTACTACTAATTCTGGTGTTTTTCTTAGTCAACACAAATCCATTACAAATCTTTTATATGACATGGGCATGAAAACTACTAAACCAACTCATCTTCGTTTACCTTCTAGGGTATGTCTTGATCAAAATAGTGGTGATCCTTTATCTAATCTGACTATTTATCAACACTTGATTAGGAGATTGCTATACCTCACCCTTACCAAGCCTAACTTAGCCCACCTCGTTTACTATCTAAGTCAATTTTTGTCGAAGCCTTATTCTCTCCACTTGCATTCTGCTATCCACTTGTTACATTATATCAAAGGGACACTCTCCCTTAGGCTGTTCTACCCTTTAACAAATTCCTTAAACCTACTTGGTTATGCTGATTTTGACTAGGTTTGCTTGTCCAATGGATCGCAAGTCTTTTAGAGGATTTTGTATTTTTCTTAGCAAAGCCTTGATCACTTAGAAATCTAAGAAATATCATACAATGCTTGTTTCCTCTACTGAAGCAGAGTATCGCACAATGGCTATTACTACTTGCGAACTTAAGTGGATTTTTCATGTTGCGTGCAACTTAAAAGTTTTCTTGCCAACTCCCTTTATGCTTTATTGTGATAACAAAGCTACCACTTCCTTTGCTAATAATAAATGTTTACATGGCCAGACTAAACACATCAAAGTTGATATTCATTACACTCGCGATCAAATTGCCTAAGGCTTCTTGAAGACTCTTTATGTTCCTTCTTATCTACAATTGGCCGATATCTTCACCAAACTTGTTACTGTCACATAGTTGCATTTCTTTCTATCTAAGTTGGGTCTCAACATTACCCCAACTTAAGGAGGGGGGCGTAGCGGTGGTGGTGGTGATGGTGGAGGTAAGGGTAGGGTGGGTATTAGACTGTATATTACATCTATTGGTTGGTTGTTAGAGTTGTTTATTTAACCATGTATATAAATGACAGTTGGCAAGTTAGTTAGGAATAGCACTTGTATATATATTTTGTAAAGGAATAGTTTTAGAATAGGCTTTCATTTCCTTTCATCCTCCGGTTCTCTATTGCAACT
This sequence comes from Lumnitzera littorea, assembly GCA_024138015.1. Lineage (NCBI taxonomy): Eukaryota > Viridiplantae > Streptophyta > Magnoliopsida > Myrtales > Combretaceae > Lumnitzera > Lumnitzera littorea. Next base: position 105,374,927 of record JAMXBB010000009.1, on the reverse strand, counting down.
TCTTTAGTTTACTATTGAAACAAGTTTTCATAATTCCCTCACATTTGTCATATATATAGACACATATTTCAAAGAGGAAAAAATTTTCATTTTTAACTCTTATTAAATGATTTCAAGAACCTAACTTTCTCCCTTCCCCACTCTCTCTTCTTTTAGGGTTTTCTTTATAAATAAAACCTAAGGGCAGTGACCAATGAATTTTGGCTACCTACTCAAATCGTCAAGTGTAATTGTTATCTTCGCTATTTAAGTGTTACATCAAGACATCAATTTAATTCACATCCAACAATTTGCGGTGTCGCACTGCATCAAAATCTTAATTTCTGATCTAGGTTTTTTGAAAAAATTATGCACTTAGGTTCTTTTTTCAATTGTTTTTTTCCTTTTATCTTCCCTACATGTGATTTTCATAGTTAGAATCCTACATTTCGTTCTGATTTTGTGTAATAATATTTTTTGGGTTGATGTCACCAATATCCATGTAGGAAATGTGATCGATTTTGGATGGGACCTTTGATCCTTCATTTTTAGTAGTTTGCATTATCAGTACCAAGTGTGCTTGTGTTCAACATACTTCATTGAATGAAATTTGTGTTTTTTGAAGGAAAACGAAAAAAAAAAAAAAAAAAAGCATTAGTGCCACCTCTTATCATTTTATAAAAGATAAATAAATAAGAAATCTATATGTATCTAATTCAACAATGTAAATTATCCGTCTTCAAATGCTTAGCTAATAGAGTGCATCGTAAATCTCATTTCATATATAAAAAGTTAAACTTCTCCTTTTCCAATGTGATTATATATTTGATGTCTAATACGTCCTCTTATTTGTAAACTAAACTTTGATTGAAACTTACAAATCACTCGATTAAACATGGGTGAAATGGATTTCTACAACTTTGAATTCAGGACATTCGTTATGCTCTAGTACCATGATAAGTTTTTAGAGTTACAACCAACTAATTAGAGTTTAAGTTTATTAGATTTGGTGCAACTTTATATTTATAGGTAAATATCAGATTCACAACTAAATTATCTGAAAGTTTAAGATCATATGTATTATGTTAACTATTATATTTATTACTCAATAATTCCTTCACATGTGAACTTGAAAGTTGACATGGCATATTACGTGGAAATAATTTAAATGGAGTTAAGTGTTAAGTATAAATAAGAAAATGGCACCATGGATCTAAATTCAACATCGTATCAAAGAGGGTTAATCAATAATTATAAGATGGAAACATTTTTAAATTCATAAACTTTTTAGTATTTCTTTTGTACTTAGTGGTACGTACTTCCCCTCAATTGCTAGAATTATTTGATTGTAGCTCCTTAAAAGTATCATTTAAGTAAATAAGCATCCTAACTATGAGGGGTTAAACATTTAAATCTTCTACTTTGATAATATGATAAAATTAACTTTAATAATGAACTTATTTAGCTAAACTATACCCATCAAACTAAGAATTTTGCCTCAACATGTGGAGAAAACATAAGATCTAATATGGAGCTCGAATGTGGATGAATACACGTAAGCCTATCACACAAACACACGGATATTACACATCAAATGCCTCACACAAACTTAAGGTTCATATGGTATGATGCACGAGCTACCTTGAAGGCTTCTTGCCATTAGCTCTTGCTCAAGTAGAACCTAGATAAAAGAAATTAAACTAAATTTGCTAAGGAAACACAAGCACAAGGGAGATAAGAGGAATATTTTATCACTGATAATAATATCATGCAATTATTACATCAATAGGGATATATATCACCCATTTGGGGCAAATACTAAGTTGTATCAATTTACTAAAATGGATGCTATGCTAAAAACAAATTGCAAAGAATGTACAAGGGGTAAATTCAAGAAAAAAATAAGGAATATCCTATACGATAGTACAATATCAAGTGGATTGATAGACACATATTGATAGCTCATTTTATGGTCCCAGATGTTATGGGGTGAGCTTTTGGACGGGGAGGAAGTGATTGGTCGGTAGCTAACACTCCTATGTAGAGAGCGAGACCTTGTGTTTGTTGTTGAGCTAGACTAGTCGGGTCAACATCTTATCAAAGAGCTTAGCACTAGACAAGCTAAGTTATTAGTCTGATTAGCCAAGCTGTTTGCCATGTTCCCTCCTTGGATCCAAACCAGTCAATACTCTAAGGTTCTGATTCCTAGTCAGCTTAGTGGTAGTATTGAGTTCCTCAACCCGAGAGATAGTCAATCGCTTGTAAGAGCTAAGGTACTCCAATAAGAGAACTCGGTAGACCAAGGTGGCAAGTTCATAGGCTCAAGACCATGTGATTGGACAATGATTCCTATCAAGATGTTTAGGGTTGCTATATCTTATCTACTAGTAAGCTAATGAGTATTTGAGGATTATTTTGATATGATTGTCCAATTGTTTCAAAAATGAATGGTGATATTGCTACCAAATTATTATCAAGCATGGAAAGACCTATTACCAATAAAAGTTATCTTTAATGAACAACTTTACTACTCTCTATTTATTTCAATTCAGAAAGTAAATGAATTGTAAAACTTGCTTTTATTGTTTAACTTGTAACTCTTACTCAAGTGTTCAGCATTTGTCTAAAAATTATTGCAATAGGAATAATATGATTCCTAGTTTTAGTCCCGTACCTTTGCTTTTCTTATATATTTATTAAGTTTATTTTTTATGTTTTATTCAAGTTTATTCTTAAGAGTAAAAATAATGTGATTTAGTGCAATTTTTATCCTCGAAACATTGTATTCGTAGAGTTCTTAAGCATCCAAGGTAAGATGCAAACCCATGCTTAAACAAAGTCATATTCACGTGTCATTTGTTTTATTTGGTTATTAAATATATTAAATATAGTAGCATAGTCAAAGACTAAGGCTTTTGAAAGCATTTATGGTCCTTTTGTATGGCCTTTCATTTTTAAATCTTTACTTTAGCTTATCTGTATATTTTTTATATCATATGTATATATGTGTGTTTGTTTGTGTGTGTATATATATATATTTCAATTTCAATGTTTCGAAAACTATCTAATATTTATCTTACTTGTTTCAATTTAAAACTTTATGTTTTAAGCATGTTATCTTTTTTTTATCTTAATTATGATAAAGATGGTGATTATAAACTAAGAGTTTGGAAGTAGAAGCTTACGTTTCTAAAGATAAAGTAAAAGTATTTAGAAAGGGAATAAAGTAAATGACAAAGAAGTCTATATTTTAAAGATTTAATAAGTATTTAATTTTCTAATATATATATTTATATTTATATATATATGGTCATGTTGATTGAAACCACAAGTTTACATAACCAAATCTAAGGTCCAAGCAGGATTACAAGTGAAGCCAAGAAAAAAGGAAGTCAATAGAATCAAGAATTTGCTTATTAGAAGTTGTTATTTAGCAAAGAGGCTAGATTTGGAGCATTACCATGAGTTTAGAGCATTGGTTGCCAAGAGATATCCTTCGAGAATTGTTAGAGAAGTTCCAAACTCCTTAAAAGAAGTTTTCGTGACACCTCCTATTAAGTGGTTTCGCAATGATTGTGAGAGAGGGTTGATATCAATTTTTAAGACTATCGTGGCGATTATCATCATGTTAATGCTAATTTTAAACATTTAAGTTTAATAGTTGAAAAAGGCCGATTAGTATTTTTGGCCTAGTTATTTGCTACTTTTGGTATTGGCATTTATAAATGATATCAAAACCAATAACTATTGGTGGATGGATGATTTGACTACTATTTTGACCCGATTTAAAGAAAAAGTTCAAGGAATAAGAAGACCATTACCAAGGTGTAACTTCTAGTATGCTCTTCCAAGATGACATATAGGTTGAGAGTGGACAAAATAAATCAAATCATTCACCAAAAATAAAGAAAGAATTGGGTCCAATTAATTATAAAATCTTACAATAAGAGCCTCACGTGTTTAAAGTGGAGGAGAAGAGAGGGGAGGGAATGTGATGCCTCGTGAAGTCTCATAGTGATTGTGGGAGAGAATTAATATTAATTTATAAAACTATATTGATAAATATCTTGACAATACTAATTGGAAACTTTGAAGACAAGTGATTAAAAAATGCATATTAATATTTATTGGTTTAGTTAGTTATCACTTTTGGTTTAAAACGTGTTAAAGTTATGAAATATTGGATGTCGAAAGTAGGAGGCCTTTTAATTAAATTGAATGATTCAATCCATTCATTAAAGTTCTAGACGGTTTTTATTTCTACACCATAGCTCTTATGTTTCTCTTATGCTATTATTGGTATAATCAAATGTATATCTAGCAACGAGACAAATTCAAAGTGAAACAGGCACAATATTGGGAGATATGAAGAGCACTTAAGCTAAGGACTTTTAATCCGATTGGAATAAACTCTGTCCTTCCATATGATGGTATAGATTTAAAACTCTTATCTCAGTGAAAATGAAAAATAAAAATCTAAATATTTATTTATTTTATTTCATCTATTTTGCATATATTTTAAAGATTGTAGGACAAGAAAAAATGAATTATTAATAAGTTTCCACACCATTTTCTTTTCCAATTTTGCGTTCTACATTTTAATAGAATTATTGCATAGGCATATTGAAGAGGTAAACTATATGTTAGTATGTACCTAATAAAGGAACAGTGTTGACGATGTATTATAACTAGAATATTGACAAGAGGGTATTCCAAGAAAAGCGTATTGATTATTAATTAACCAAGAAAGAAATTTGTTGATCAGATATTAATATTATAATCTTCTAATGTATTGTACGTGGGTTGTCCTCTATGGCTTTCAAGGAAGGGGACAGTGGAAGATTGGGTATAAATAGAAGCAAAGTAGAAATGGTTGGATAGCAAGGAGGCAAACCCTGATCATAAGAACAGAAAATAGACGAAAGAAAACAATGGGAAGGTCTCCTTGTTGTGATGAGAGCGGTCTCAAAAAGGGTCCATGGACACCTGAGGAAGATCAAAAGCTTATCAAATATATCCAAAAACATGGCCATGGAAGCTGGAGGGCACTTCCAAAACTTGCTGGTCAGTACTCTTTTATCATTTTTTCTCATCGAAATTTTAAACCTCTATTATTACCTAGTATATATGTCTTCTTTACAATATTTCCACTTGGTCGGACGCTTTGAAAACGGCAGAAACTCGAACGGTTCGATACGGGTGTGGTAGGAAAAATTGAAGAGTTCAGATAACAGAGATCAAGATAGAATGTTTAAATATATACCATTGATACTCTCTAGCTTTATTTTCTACGTATTTTCTCTAACTGGGATCATATTGTTGGATGGCAGGTCTTAATAGATGTGGCAAGAGTTGTAGATTAAGATGGACAAACTACTTGAGGCCAGATATCAAGAGGGGAAAATTTTCTCCAGAAGAAGAACAAACAATTCTCAATCTACACTCGGTTCTCGGAAACAAGTAATTATTTACAACTTTCCTCATGAATTCTTCATCCCATTAATTATTTTTTTTTTTTTTCTCTTTTTTCTTCTTTTAATTCTTTTCCAAGTGTGTATAACATTATTATTTATCATCTTTTCATATAGGTGGTCAGCTATTGCTAGTCATCTTCCGGGCCGAACCGATAATGAAATAAAGAATTTCTGGAACACCCATCTGAAGAAGAAGCTAATTCAGATGGGTTTCGATCCAATGACCCATAGGCCTCGAACCGACATATTCGCGAGCTTGCCTCATCTTCTAGCTCTACTGGATCATCAATCTCTTGAAGAATATGCCTTAAGACTTCAAGTCCAAGCAGATGCAATGGCTAGGCTTCAGTACCTCCAGTATCTCCTTCAACCAACAATGCCTGGTTCACTTCCTCAGCAGCAGCCTAACACTAGCTCATCATCTTTCAATGACATTGACGCCATCAAGCTCCTGAACTCCCTCGCAATGGAAGAAAATCAAGTTTTGACCAATTCTCCAAACCCATTACCAGATAATAATATCATCCAACAACCTTCTCTGGAATCATCTCCTTGTAATTGTGCCTTCCAGGAAACCTTGTTGCCCTTCTCACACATGCCTAACCTGCAAGTCCCTTGTTGCTTTCAGACAAGTGTGAACAAGGAGGAGATAGCTCAAGCTCCTGAATTCTGTGTGTTTAGCCAAGGAGAGGATTCACCAAGCTCGCCATGGCAGCTTCCTTCATCTTCAACACTTTCTCCTACACCTCATCCTCCCCCTACAGCCACAATCGAGCCTGCGACGACAACATATGGAGGAGCCTCCACGCCATCGATTTGGCCCGATGACCTAAATTTCCAGCTTGAAGATTTTCATGAAATTTCATAGTCTCGATGGTGCTGAAAAAATAGTGCTAATAACTATGAGTAAAAGAGATTTTTCTGTGTCATATTCACTCTATGGAGGAGAGAATATAGATATAAAAGGGGGGTTATTCACATTTTCTTAGTTATATAATATATCAGCACCATATATTTTCAAATTAGATAGATACTATATATGCACATTATGGCACTGCGGGTACATATATGAACTCATATTATGATTTTGTTGAGAATTAGGGTTTATTGTAAATAAATGATTATTAATTATTAATTATACTTTATTGTCTAAAATAATTTTATTAGCTCAGACAGGAAGACGATTGTTTCAAAAATGCATTTGCACATGTAAGATCCAACTTGTTGGTTTTCGTATATTTATCGGTTTATATATTAATTGATAAGGAAAAAAATAACCGAAAACACAAAATGTTTTATCTTGGTCAAAAATAAAGATTTTGAGAAAAAATTATGATGATCTTAGTGGAAGTTTGGATATACAAGAGAGGAAGAAGCCAATAAAGTGCAAATGAGTATTTCTCTCTTTTCATTCCTTTTTACAAGAGTTGGACGAGTTAAAAGAAGCGATCCATGCCTACTAAGTCTTATGTGTTATATACAAGCCAGTTAATTCTTCAACCGTTTAGACACATATCCTTGGGGAGTAAGTAACTGTTATTCATAGTTACCAGGGAATCAACAAAAGTCAGATCGTTCACATAGGAATTCATGTTGTCTTCCTATCCGGCTTATTTCCATATGCTTTTGATAATTATTTATTTTATTAATTAAAAATAATAAAATGTTTTGTTGGGGTGAAGATCAATTCTTTTACCGAATCTTCAACCACTCTAGATAGATAGAAGTTGATACACAGAAAATACTTTCACAATCACCTTCGGTCACATCTACACCAACGTGTCTTGCTGTTTTGTATAGCCGAGAATAATCACTGTTGTTTGTAGGCTTATAGCTTCATTTTACAACTTCAAAAAGATACGACCCAACTAGAGGGAGGGAGAGAGAGAGAGAGAGTTGACTAGATTATGATTGTCAAATGAAGGTGACGTAGAAGGATTCTCAATGATAAGCGGGACCCAAGTAGTTAGGAAGAAGAAGAGATAAAGATTGTGAATACTTGAGTAGCCTTGGCCCCATTATGCCCCGACACATAGTTTATTTATATTCCTCCTACAAAGTAGTCTATGCACATAGCTTCAATTGATCTCAACAGCTTAAGGATATATACGAATCCTTATTTCTTTCCCCTCAGCGTTCAATTTTTTTTTTTATTTTCCAATATGGTACAAATTTTCTCCTACACCAAGTAAAGAACTTGGTAATTTATTGATTACCTCACTCACAAGTAAGACTACAGAGGAAATTGAAGTTATGACATTTGAATGAGTGATATAGATTGTAAGAGAGAATTACTAGTAGCTTATATGGTTAAGGATACTAAACTCACCGCTACTGAGTTTCTTTATCAAGACACAATAATCAGACGTAGTCTTAATATATCTTCGATCAATCGTAAAAGAGCTAAACCTTTTATGCAATTGTCTTGGAGCCTATTTCAATCGATGCAAACTCTTCTTTTGTCCACAAGCTAGATGCTCCATTTCCTTGCTATTAAATCTCTTATACTTGATCATGTAAATTTCTTCCTTTAAGTCACCATGAAATGATATTGTCTTCACATCTAACTATTCAATCTATAAGCTTGACGTAGCAGTTATTCCGAGAATAGCTTTAATGGAAGAAATCTTCACAATTAATGAGAAAATTTCATTAAAATCAATACTTTTCTTCTTATTGAACCCTTTCACAACCAATCTTACCTTGCACCTAAGCTATGAGATACTCTCTTCAATTTTTAATTTGTATAACCATTTATATTTCAATGGTTGCTTGCCCTAAGGAAATTCTGTTAAATCATAAGTTTGATTCTCACATAAGGATTCCATATTATCTTGGATAGCTTTTACCTATTCCTATTTCTAATAATATAACATAATTTCCTGATAACAGTTTAGCTCTCTTATAGATCTTCTCACAGCTTTTACCTATAACTGTTAGGTTTTATTTGCTCTCTTATAGATCTTCTCAACTTTTATCTATTGATCTTGCTCTTGTAAAGTCGCATCATCTTCAATTGAATCTTTGCATATTTCCCCCATTATTATGATAATCTTGAGTTTAGAAAACTAGATCTATATTGGTAAGAATCTCGCCCGAGAAGCCAAACTTCTCTGGCTTCTCTATGTATTTAGTGGTTTGATCTTTTAGAAATACCACATCTTTGCTTTTGATAATTTTTGCCTATGTTGTATCCTACAATTTGTATTTATCTTCATGACGTGCATAGCTAAAAATATTACAAGGCTTTAAGTTAGCACAAAGTTTCGCTCTTTCATCCTTAGGAATATCCATGAATGCCCTTCATGTAAAAAAAAATAAGAAGAAGAAGAAAGAAAGAAAAATTGCAAATGATCATATGAAACTTTTTTTACTAGTCCATATTCCATTTGGGATGTTACCATCCAAAGCATAAGAGTGAGAGATTTTAATCAAATCTAAAATCCCCCTCATTGCTTTTCCCTAGAATGATTTAGGTAGCTTGACATAAGGCACCATACACTTAATCCTCTCTATATTAGTATCATTTATCCTTTTTACAATACCATTTATTATTGGGTCTTTTTGTTAGAACCTCCATACAAGATGTTTTTATAACAACAAAATATACTTTCTTAGTGTTAGTAATCAAGTTATAGAGTGCGAAATCAAGTTACAGAGTGCAAAAAATAAGAGAAATTTCATGAAATTCATATTCTTATCAAATTAAGAAAGAAAGGCCAAAAACGTGTATCACTCAAAACCTAAGAGGAATATATATATTAGAAGTGAAGAAACACGATGCAAAAGTAAAACCAAATTAAAAGATGAAGAAAGCAAAGACAGGTTTAAATTGAACATGAAGAAGAATGTTCCAAAAGCCAAGTAGTAACAAGTGAGAACCAGAAGCTTCAAGTATGCGACAAGTTGAAAGAAAGTTCAAAAGCTTAAGGAGAAGTAAGGAAACTTCAGATACCCATTAGTTTTAGAGGACAATCAAGAAGCTTGATAATATCAAAAGAAACACAAAAGTTTCATAAGCAATGTTTCTTGAGAAGCAAAAAGATATAGAAGCTATTTTAATAAATGAACAAAAGAAAACTTATTACATGTCAAGACCCAACACTCAAGAGAAGATATATTTAGGTAATATGTCTAATCTTTCAAGGGGCACTTACCATAACAAATAGAATGATCAAGCATGAAGAGCATCACTAAATTATTGGAAAGAAAGAAGAGACATTTTCTAATAGAAACAAAACTGGGAAGAATGGATAACGCATATCTTTGACAACTAAGCAAATTCAAAGGTAGGACAAGATGAGAATTATAAAGATTTGAAAACTATGACTATACAATGACCGTTATCAAGAATATAACTTTTGAACATTTATAACAAGTCTATTTAAAGGACTAAAGAACTTAATAACAATATAATAGTGAATAATAACAAATGGGCGAACAAGAGTATTGCAAGTGCTTTTCGTATCCTATGATTTTGACTTAAAGTAAGGGAAATTTTATTGTGATCCTCAACAAAAGCAATTAAACTCTTTAAACTTAGTGGAGAGCTATTTGAGAGAATAGTAAAGAGATTAACAATTTTGCTTCATATTGTCAAAGGTAGAGGTAAGAGCCTTCAAAAAGCCCTTGTCCTTTATTTATTGGGGCAAGGGGGAGACTTTATAGAATTACATAATCCTTTGATAAGGATTGGAAGGCAAGGCAAGGTTGTGGACACTTTATACCTCATTTGATTTCTTTTAGATGCTAAATAAGTAGGTGTAGAGGACCTGATCCCTAACACTAGGTGTTAGAAGAGTAGACTAAAGTACAGGGTTAAACCATTATATATTGATTGTCTAATTTTTCGATTCCTTATCTATTTATATTTTAGCATTTTGCTTTACATATTGATTGGTTGATTGCATTAACACATTCATAAGAAATTAGAAGCAAATAGATATAAGAGAGGATACAAGCAAATTGAGACTAAAGTTAAGTATGAGAAATAAAGATCATATTAAGAATTAAGTTATAGTTCCGCCTGCAAATATTTGATCTAAATTTATCGTGTTTCTAATATGTCAAGAAGTTAAAACAAGTTCAATGTTACGTAATTGATCTTAAACTATAAAAAGTGGGATTTAAAGTTAGAAGTTAAAATATGCGAGTAACAAATAGTTCGGCTCCCTTTCTTGATTGTTCACTTAGTCCAATACTTTTATACTATATTCTTAAGTTAATCCTATGAATTCTACAATAATCCTCAAGAGGAACATCTTTATATTCACCACCATTATCTTTTCAAACACACTACAACTGTGTTCTTGTTTCTCTCTCAACTCTAAAATGGAATTTCTTAAACACATCCAAAATTGATCTTTAGATTTTAAAGTAAAAGTCCACAACTTTCTAGAGTGACCAAATAAAGGCTAGAAAACAAAGAGTACCACCAACTAACCTATCTTTCATATAATTAAGAGTAGGTACAAATCAAATTGGTTCAATTTTTATTAAAAAACCAAATGAAACAGTAATTTATGTTTCTTTTTTTTTTCTCCCTCTGTTTTTAACCATATCATATGATTTAGATTAGAAAATTTACCAAATCAGTAATTAACGATTTGGTTTAGTTTGAATTACATATTAAACTAATATGTCAAACGATTCATCATGCTAAAAAATGGTTTATGTAATGGATTACAAATTAAGCCAATACATCTATTCATCATGCTCCAAATCCAATATTGGTTTAATGATTCATTTGATACATTCAACTCGAATTACAACCTACAAATGTATTCACTAATCCAATATGCTAGACGTCATTCTAGATTGGTAAAGCACAAGAGCAAGAACCTAGACATAAGCACATTACTTGGCGTAAACATGTCGTTTTGTTAATGCTGAGTGATCTCAACATTCCGGTATGCGAATGAATTATTCATATGCATAATAGTAATACTAAATCGGGACTTATTAGAGGCTTAGACAAGATACAAGCAGAGAACTTTAAAATAATATTACGTCATTGGTCCTCTATCCATCAAAGATATCCAAACAAAAGAAAGATCTTCCTATGTCCTTCATTATTAGTCTTTGAATTGAAAAATATTTTCTTTAATAAGAACTCTTTTATGGAGTTGACAAGAAAAACAAGAAAAAAAGAAAGAAAAAGAAAGGACCCAAAACTAACAAAAAATTTATTAAAAAAAGAACTAAAAAAATATTAATAAGAATTATAGAGTTTACAAATTTTAAATAAAGCATTACCATTGAGAAATAGAGATCATTGAATGAAAAAAAAAAAGGCTACAAAGTAAAAAGGCAAAATATAATTAAGGAAAAAAGTAAAAATGTGAGTTTCTTATTTGCTTGGCAAAAGCAAGAGAGATAAAGAAAGATGAATGGCACTATTGAGTCATTAACTACAAAGTTAGGACTTAAGAGTCTCTTGCACGAAGAATGAAGAAGAAGATCAAAGAGTAAAGAGGAGAAGATGAGAGGCATAGAAGAGATGAATGCTAAAGTTAGAATGAGATGCACCTAAGTAAAGAATTAGTGTTGTCTAATTTGGGTTAAGCTAGACATTACTTAGGTTATGGATTTCTTTTTTCTCTTTAATATTTTAAAGAGTTGGTTGTTTCAAATTGAAAAGTACGATTCAAATTAGATACTTGAATTGAACTATGATCTATTTAGGAGGGGCCAATTCGAACCATTTAAAGAAAAACTCGTTATTTCAATTGGATTGGTTCACTTAAGACAATAACTTAGTCTTACATATAATATACATCTATATATACTAGACCAAGGAAATCGCATTTCTAGCAGGTGAATGTCTATGAAATGCAACCTTTTCTTATTCACCAACAAAACAATTGATACAAGTTTTAGAAGAGTTCCTTTATGTCATGCATAAGTTGGTTCTTGGCAAACAATTAGAGCTTTTTCTCACTCATGTAACCAAGTCATTTGTGCTCGAGCTCTAAAGAGTCATCAATCATATTCACATTTCTTTTACTTAGTTTAACAAACATTAAGTGTTATGTTCTTCTTTCCTTTAACCACAACAAGAGAGCCATTAATAAGCTTCTACTTACCTTCACTATGGCTATTATATCCTTTATCATCTAGCTACTTTGTAAATAAAAGGTTCAAGCAAAAAACCAACACATGTTTGACATATTTGAGAAATAACGTGCAACCAATATCAGTCTTCAAAATAATATCTCCATTAACAATAACTTTAGATGCCCCATCATTTCCCATCCTAATGAAATTATAATCATCAATGATTTAAATTGAGAAGAATTCATCATGTGATGTCACATGAAAGGAGGCACTTGAGTCATACAACTCAATCACTGTCATGAATGCAAGGCTAACATAATTATTATTCCATGCAACAACCATTTCATCACTTGTTGCTGTTATCATTACATCTTCACCCTTTCTATCACCTAACTTTTCACAACGATATCATTTATTAATGTTTCTTGATTTTGATCCTTCCTTAAATCTATCAAATCAATCAAACATACCAAATGAGTCTTTAGTCTTACTTCCCTTATGTCTTTCCTAGTTATTAGTAACTAGCACCAAAGTCTCAAATGGACACTATGTTTCTCCATTTGGCTTCTTATACATCAAACCATCTTTCACCATTACAATAGTAAGCTTTCCCTTTGGAATAAGATTACTAATAGATACTACAAGTATTTTTTAGTCATCAAATAATGAACTCAATAAAGTGTCCATACCTCATCATCAAGTGTAAGCTTTATGATAGTTAACTATTTTCCCAAACCAAAAAAACCTTTTAAGTGCTTAGTCATATTAGATCTATTTTTATACTTCAAGTCAACTACTCTCTTAATCAAGGAGGTTTTATTCAAGGAAGATTATCTCTTAGACATGACTTCTAACTTTGGTTTCTTAAGCAACATGATGATACATACTGTGATCCCCCTATTATTAGATATAACTGACAGTTATTCCATGGATGATTGCCCAATCTTAATTGGATTTATCATTCAGCTTTACATATCACCACTTAAGTGTTTCTAAAAATCCTTACAATATAAGAGATCTTCCATCATCAATTTACAAAATGAATTATTTGATGCATTTAACACAACACCTGATGATTTTACCATCATTCTAACACTAAAAATAAGTAAACTTTTTTTCTTTTTCCTAAAATGCAACAGGATAAAGCTAGTATGAGTACCTAAACTTTCATATTTTTTTTCATTTTGGTATATAAACTTTAAATTTTTTCATTTTAATACCCTAACTTTTTAAATAAGATAAATTAATATTTCTATTATAACGACTATTATTATAAAATGGTAAAATAATAATATAAGTACAACAATTTTTATTTTATTTCCATTTTTGTGCTCAAACTTTATTTTTTATTTCATTTTGGTACTTCAAATTTTTTAAGTAAAATAAATAAATATTATTTATAAAGGCTGTTATAATAGAAATATTAATTTATCTCATTTAAAAAATTAAAGTAGTGAAATTAATAAGTTAAAATTTTCTGTACTAAAATGAAAAAGATATAAAAGTTCAAATATTTCTAGTGGCTTCATCCCAAAATACAACTTAAATATCACCTGTTAGAGAAAATAATATCCTTCAATGACAATATATATTTTCCTTTTACTTAGTAACGATAAACAATTTTAATAAAACTAAAAACAATAAATAAATATGGACACCAAAACTTAAGTGAAAAACCCCAATATAGAAAAAACCATAAGACAGCAACACAAAATCTTCCACCATCCCATCCTTTAAGAATGTTCAGTAGGTTTTCGAGGTCTACTAAAAATTCCTTCTAACAAGAATGTTGGTTAAACGTTATAAGATATGGAACCGTCTCATCTTATGAACATTAATCATAAGTGGCAAAAGCAATTAAATTAGTGGATAATCAAATTTCACCAAAAACAATGGATATAGACAAAATCACAAAACAAGCCAACTTGCAAAACCATAACACCTAATCTAGTAGAAACGACCAAGAACAATAAACAAAGGATGAAAGCAATAACCTTGTAGTGCTCTACACTACAAATACAACGATGAATTTTCATCATAGTTGGAATTTAAAAAGTCCAATTGTGGATCTAAAGGTACTCCATCATATTTGTTTTTATCACCTCAAGTTCATAAAGAATTTGATAGCAATCATCTTCAATCACTTTTTCTTTACTCTAATGCACTTCATGGGAAAGTGTATTTTTCATTTTACTTTTCTTTTCTTAGTTTCTCCTCTTGCTACTAATATATTTTTTCTTACATATGTTATTAACCTCCCCTTTTTGAATGACATGTTAGGTGTTTTTGTTATTTATTATTATTATTAGCTATGGGGCCATTTAGTAGGACCCAAAGCCCAACATCTTATTAATGAAATCTCATGAAAACACAAAACCCAAATATAATCAAAATTCACTACTCCAAATATAATGCCCACCTCTTCAAGTGTCCACTTAACCTGATTGACAACCATTAGTGCGTTTGAGACGATTCATTATACCATCATTAAGTTTAGGATAAAACCTATTCTGTGCCTAAGCAATCAATTTACTTCACCACCATAGATATCACATAAAATTTCTATTTATTAACAAAGTGACAATTTCACAATGCAACAAGCATTGAAAATACTATATCATTGTTCTCCTAGACACCATATCATTATATGTTTACATACATCTTGTAACTAATTTATCTTAAGCTTAACATTTTCCTCTACATCACATAACCTAATGATCTCTTCAATTAATTCCCCAAAAGTATTATTGCACAAATTTTTTCCACAACAATATCACTCCTCAACCTAGCTTACAGATCTTATCCCATTAAGTCTTTAGTACATGAGGTTAGACTAACTAACCTCTCAACTCATATTTTAAGCTAAATAAAATCAACAACAAATAAAAACAAAAAAAAAAGTATATAGAATAATTTAATCAATAATAAGAACAATAATGAACATTAATGCAACACAAGGATATCATACTGATGCACATGAAATGTACTAGTACAAGATCCCAAATGAGCAGTACTGAGCAGCTCAATCCAAAGAATCTAGAGAATTATAATTCAAGAAAATATATGTTGAAAACGAAAGAGATTAAGTCCAATTACTTATTCTAAGAAAATCTATTTGCCCCAAATGCCAGGTTTTACTAAAATATCACCCTTATGTCCTTTCATGTGATTCCATGAATATAGTCAACAAGTTTCCAAAGATAAGTACAAAATAGCAACGTAAACACAACATGGATAAGCAAACATTTACCTAAACAAAATATGTTGAGTATAAATCTCATTCAAAACCTCACTTAAGTGAATATCTGATAAGAGCAATACAAACAAGAATATATATAATACATAAATACATAAACTCCATCAATTCATCACTAATACCACTCATTCATAACAACAACAAGCCAAATACAATGAACGATTCTCAATATTTCACGATAAGAAAGTCATGAATGCCAACGATTCACAATACGAACAAACAAAAGTCTTAGATACCCATAATTATGATCAGATGAGCAACATATCTTCTCTCAACTAATAGGCAAACAGAAAAAAATAAGCATAAGGTATTCACTTAGCCTGTCCAACCTTTTTTATTGAACATACTTAGGGGTCATATTGTATAGACACCATTCATTAAGTCAGTATATGGTAGCTAAATATATACCAGTTTATTTTCAAACTATTGTAATTAAAAATTGGATTGTATTCAACTTAATACTTAATTCAATATCATTAGTTAATTTAGATCTAAACTTGTTTAATAAGTCACTTGTATTCTATCATTTGAAAATCATCAATATATTATGATCATTATCGAATTAAACTCTAATTACCAAGATGAGCTTACTATGTAGCTAAACAGTAATTGTTTCAGTAATAAATAGCACACAAGTTCAATCAAGTCTACAAAAATTACGATAGACTCATAGTCTATTATTGGACTGATGACAAGTTGGTGAGTCAGGAAAGGAAATAATTTCACCATTCATGATTTAGAAGAAATACTCATTACACTCAATTCATAATAGCGATAAATGTTTATAAAACTTACAGTTATGCCTATTTACAAGCTCATAATAAACTTTAGAAAATATTAACATAAAAGGAAACAACTTAAAAGAAGAAATACCATAATAACATGGCAATACTTAAAAATAGAAACTAATCAATGGAAAGTACCCCTAAATATCTAAGGAAACAAAAAACATGATAATAAATGATATGGTTCAAACTAAACAAAATAAAATCAAGATACTATCTTATTAAAAAAAAAAAAAAAGCTAAGGAAGAAACAATTACTACTTACAAGACTAGCTAAAGGCTAGTATTGATGAACTAATCAATTATCCTTAAGTTGATTACTCAGTCAACCGCTCTTCTAAGTCTCAATTTGATTGGTTTCTTAATTTTCCATACACCCTTTATTTTCTCTTTTTAATATAAGATTCATCCTTGAATCTAGTTTGTTCCTCCTAAATCAAATACTAATA
Organism: Lumnitzera littorea; assembly: GCA_024138015.1. NCBI lineage: Eukaryota > Viridiplantae > Streptophyta > Magnoliopsida > Myrtales > Combretaceae > Lumnitzera > Lumnitzera littorea. The sequence goes on along the minus strand of JAMXBB010000009.1, from coordinate 105,357,928 downwards.
TGCAAAACCTAAGCTTAAAGGTGTCGTTCTAAACAAAGTGAACAATGTCCTATAAAAATAATTAGATCTCCTTCTACTCATCATGTGCTTTGTCAATTAAATTCACTATAGTAGAATGTACTTCAAAAAACAATCCTTTAATAAGAAGCTAATTGTCTATATCATATAATGGTAGAAATAGTAATGATTTTCAATTAGTAGTGTACTAATAAAAGGTTGGTCTCCATTCACAAAGGTGGTAAGGACATATGAACTAAGACATGTTGCGCTTGTGTTTTTAAGGTCTTCTGGTCGATTACTGCTTCACACAACATATTCTGATTTCGTCCAACTGACTCAATGTTCATCTAATCCTAAACTTTCTTTTCATCTATCCAACTCTATACTCAACTTTTAGTTATTTCTAGCTCCTACTATGTCTCTTTTTTGGTCAAAGGTACTAACAAATTCCACTAAATAGAGTTGTAGAGCCATCCATTGACAATAAGAATTCAAGAAGAAGAAAGAATTCTTATTATCGAATCAATGTAACAATCCAACTAAGAAGAGTTGCAGTAATGTCTATTTATATTATAAATGAGAAGCTCCAACTAACTTACTAACACTCTAACACAAATTGGCTAATAAGACAAGCACAATTGGCTAAAGTTAGCATTGACACATATATAAGTAAATATAAATACAAATACATATAATCTTTTCATGCCCCTTTTAAAGCCCTAACTTAAATCTCAAAACGAGAAGTTGTTCACAAAGAGGTTTAATGCACAAATTTGCTTATTGGAAATAAGAAGAAACATGTTTTGGCCGAAGGAATCCTACATTAATGAGATCTCCAACAAAATGGGCATCAATATCAATATGTTTAATTCGAGCATAAAGACAAAGGTTAGCAACAATAAGAAATGTAGACTTACTATCATGGCACAATTAAATAGGAAGTTGAACTAGAATACACAAATCCCTCAAAATGAAAGATGTCTATAAGATTTTCTTAATAGTAGTGGTAACACTTCTGTACTCAACTTCTGTAAATAAGGTGGAAACTGTTATTTGTTTCTTGGTTTTCCAAGAAACAAAGGCCAAACCCAACATAATATGGTAACTTACAATGGATTTCCTATCTAAAAAATCAATTACACAATTGAAATTGGAGAAAGCATGTAAAGAAAGATCAATGGCAAATGAATAGAACGAGCTTAAAGTTATTGTTCCTTTGAGATATTTGAGGGCATGAAGAGCAGCTTACATATGCGAAATATGCAACTTGGATAAAAATTGGTATAAGTATTGTATAATAAAACTTAGTGAGGTTAAATTAGATTTATGTAAGAGAATCGCCTAACTAGTCTTCAAAAAGAAGTTGGATTACACAATAAATCACTTGTATCATTGTCAAGATTAAGTCTACTTGATAAAGGAATTTTAGCAAGTTCTGCAACCATTAAACTAATTTCTTCAGGAACATCCAAAGAAATTTTTACTAATTAAGCAAGTAACCAACTGTAGTCATATAAATCTCTAATTTAAGAAAGTACCTCGCTAATCCCAAGTCCTTATGGGAAAAACTTTGTCCAATTGTTTCTTCTAAGACGTATTTAATCTTATAATCAACATATCATCAACATATAAGAGAATTACTACAAAACCATCATCCACCTACTTTGTAAACAAGGAATGGTCATGTTCCCATTGAAGAAAACCATGTAAGATTAGAAAATGAGATATTTTTAAGTTCTATTGTATGGATGCTTGCTTAAGTTCATATAAAGGCTTTTTAAAGCAATAACCATGATAAGGTTAAGCTCGATCTTACCCTTCAAGTGGTACCATGTCAATTCGTCATAATGGCTATGAATAAGCAACTACAATGGTAATAAAAATTATTACTATTTGTAATTTTACAAACAAGGAAAAAGTGTCAAGGACATCTTCATCCTTTACTTATGTGTATCCTTTAACCAATCATCTTGTCTTATACATTTCCACACTACCATTAGGTTCATATTTGACTGGTCTGCAATTGAATTCATCTATTCATCAAAAGGCATCTCTAACACAACAAGTGTAAGATCACTTTATCAATAAGCAGCCAAAGCAAATTGCTTTCCTTTCTAAGAAACCTCTCTACCCTTGTACTACTTAGAGTATCTTACAAATTAGAAATTAGTTACAATAGTGTAACCCTTGTTTTTAAAATGTTTGCAAAATAGACCCCTTTTAGTCTTTTTATCTATAGAAATCTTACTAACACTAGCATCTTTATTAGAAAGAAATGCAAACATTTCAATTTTAGAATTCAATACTCCAATAACCTACTTTTATTTTTCTACCTATTGCACTAGTTAGTAGGCCTTATTGACTAATGGTAGTAGCTCTATGGAAAAGATTTGGTTTTCATAAGCATTGTTTAACCCTATTACAAATTATACCAGCTTATTATGAGACACATATTCCAATATCCATTCTTTCAATGTGTATGTACAATACTCAAATCTTCTACATTCACAGTTAGGAAATGTATGTAATTCATGTAGTTCATCCCACCAATGCCTAAGTTTGTTGAAGTATATGTTAATAGCTTGATTGTTTTCCCTTAAATTATCGATTTCATGCTATATTTGGAAGATTAGGATCCATTTGCAATACTATACCATTCATTTCCTTCCTTGCATGATTCATACACTTATTTGGTATACAAAAAATTTTGTGTCAAATCATAACTTATGGAATTCAACAACCAACATTTAACCATATAATCATATCTATTTCACTTAGCCAAATTTGAATATGCAAGTTTTTTTAATAAACCATCTCTAAACCCTATCTTCATATTAGGTCCTAAACCTAATCTCACAATTCGCTACAAGAAATGTAGTTGTTTCTATTAGAGACTAGATCCTCATTGACCTCCTTAGACTATCTAATTAAAAAATAATAAAAAGGATTGTTGATTATCAAATCATTTAAATTACTCTAATACCATGACAAATAAAGTCTTGGAGCTATCCATTGATAAGAAGAATTTGAGAAGAGGAAAGAATTATTGATATTGAATCAATGTAATAATCTAATCAAACAAGAGTTATAGTACTATCTATTTATATTACAAATGAGAAGCCTTAGCTGAATGACATATATTTGAACATATTGACTAGTAAGAAAAGGATAATTGATTAAGGTTAGGATTAGCACCTATACAAGTAAATAAAAATAAAAATACATACAATCACTTCAAGCACTAAGGCAAATTTTTCTTCTTATTGTAAACCAATATGAGTTTTTTATATGGTTATGCATGACATCAAGTTAAACTATACACTACTTCCCAAAACTACATCGTAATCATCCATGAAAGTAATATCATATAAAACTAAATCCTCATAAGCAACACCTCATTAAAAAAGGTACTCATGCTTATTTAATTACTTGGATTACCTAATCGGAGTGAACTAGTTAGTATAAACATAAGTGCTTAACAATATCTAAACCGAATTTTTTCATAGTATGATTCAAAATAAAATTTTGAGTTATCATAAATAAGAACATAACAACAATGCCCTTGAACCTTAACATGTATATAAAACCTATTCTCCATCTCCTACACCAATAATCACAATTCAAATCCAATAACCTAAATCACAAATCAACAACACCAATCCACCAAAGATATTAATCAAACCATTTACAAAAAAATCAAGAAATCTTGTCAATAATCTTTTCAATCACTTTAACACCGTTCCCTTACAAATCCATCAATTAACCAACAATTTTTTCTTTAATATAAAACTCAAATCTATCTCCATTTGATAAAAAAGAGAAACAACACCACAAAATTTCTTCATGGAGTGCATGTCCCCCAAAACTTTGATTCAACAAAAGCATGAAACCCGACTCTAATACCAAATAATACAAGATTATACGTCTAGGATTTTTAATACTAATTATTAATAATATATATATTATGGTTTATGAAACTAAAAATAAAATTGATATGAATGAAAACTATTTGATATCACTTACAAATAATGAAATCAGACTAGTTTGCGATGAAAGCGTAGATCAATATTATACATAATTTATAAAACTCTCACAGCATGAAAAGAAGTTCAATACAACTCACAAATTTAGTCGATAAGGTTCATCATAGTTTGTCATTAGGTTGATAAGCTTGATAATAAAAAAAAAAAAAGGGAAATGCTTTTCACCGAACATTTATTAGAAGAAATACCCATCCCACTCAATTTATGGCAATCATAAAGATTTACAAACTCAAAGTTACCAATCCATCATTCCTTACTAAATTACATAATATGCTTACTTATAAGCTCATAACAAACCCTAAACAATAAAAAGGAACAACTAAAAAGAAAATATACTTTGAAACTAGCCAATACTTAATAATAAAAATTAATAAATAAGGAAATATCCCTAATATCTATGAAAATAAATGACATTAATCAAAATAAATAAGATAAAATAAAGGTACTATCTAAAAGCAAACTAGGTAAGCACTAAAAGAAAAGCATGGCAAGTAAGCCAAAGGTCAACTTAGTGAACTAGTCTTTGAACTATCTCTAGACTAATCAACCGTCACAAATAGAATGCTACTTGGTCAATTACACAGTCAACCTCTCCTCTTTGGTCTACTTCGATTGAGTGTATACAGTTTCATAGTCTAATACATTGACATTTAGGGTTGGAAATATCTTGTTTCCCCAATTCAATCAACTTGTATTATCTCCTCCTAGGGTTTCTAGAGAGAGTCTCTTCTTTCCTAAGGTTTCTAAAGATAGATCCTTTCTCCTTTTTTGGGAAAATCTACTCTCGTTAATCAAAGAGATCTTTTCCCCTTTTGTTCCTTTATCTCCTATTCCATCTGTCTAGCATTATATCATAGGTTTTTGTCTTTTATAGGATTTCTTTTATTCCTATCCTCCAATGCTCGCTTTTATCTTCATCTCTTAAAATTGAGTCTTTTGTGTTAGGTCTTTTAAGTCTTTGTTTTTCTATTGTCCTTTGTTTTGTTCGATCAAAGTTTTATCTAATTTTTTGTCCGTATCCTCTGTTACATTCTTTATTTGTGTATCTCTAGAAGTTGAGTTTAGGCAATCTATCTCTTGTCTATTTGTAGTCACTTTAAGTCTGATAATTATAGCCATAGATTCATCCGATGCTTTCAATTTAAAGTTTGATTTCACAATACGTGAGATTTCCCATCATACATTAGTTAGGAAAATAATTTTAGATAAAACCTTAATTAAGGGATTGTGATTTCTATGTTGAAGAAGCATGGGATCCTTACAGGAAAATCTAAATCTCACAATTAAATGGCAATGTCTATCTTTTCACCTTTGAGAATGAATTAGTTACAAGAAAGATTTTTGTAGATAATCCTTGGTCTATTCTTAGTTGTTTCATTTACATAAAGCAGTGGAAAGTGCATCCAAATGTAAAAGAGACTGAGTTACCTAAAATTCCTATTTGGGTCCAAGTTCATGGATTGAAGGTGGATTAAATGATAAAGAAAAATGCTACATTGATAAGGAATTATATTGAAGACTATATGGAGATAGGTTAGAGCAATCTCAACTCATTGATTAGGAGAGTGTTTCTACGTATCCGTGTAATGTTAGATGTAGTAAGGAGTTAAAAATAAGAATGTGGGTCAAACGTCATGGCATTGAGAAATATCATGTTTCGTTTAAGTATGAGAAGTTAGCGAATTTGTGCTTCAACTATAGGCAGTTTGGCCATTCTGATAGTATGTGCAAAGCTAATAGAATTGATGCAAATTACATTCCATGGTTAAGGGTATTTCCATCAAAATCTTTGAGTAAGGCACCTTCTAGTTTTGTACATAAAAGAAGTGAGGAGCCAGGCAAGGCGAGGATTGGAAGTAAGATTGCATTTAAAGACATCTCAATTGTACTTAGTACAAAGGTAGAGAGTTCTCGAGTGGCTAAAGAAAGTTGTAGAGCTTCTTCCGATACAATGATTCCGTGGGTAAAAGTGCAACAACAAAACTTTAGTGTTAATGAAGATGTCACCAGTTTGTTAAGGAAGACACCAAGCATCATCTGTAATCCTTTACCTCAACAAGTTTAGCAACCACCTTGTATAGCTAATCAAGTCGCAAACCATGATAACATCCACTCTCATGAGTTGAATATTGAATCAATTTCTACGATGGATAAGTCTCTTGAACATTATAGGTATATGGAAATCTTGAAAGGAGTTAGAGTTGAAGATTCATCTCATGTAAGGAGAGTGGAGATGCAAAAGAATATAATCATAGAAACTTTTCATGAGCTGAGAATGGTAAAGTAGAAGTTCTCAAGAGCTAACGATAGGGATTATTTTGTCAAGTTCCCTAATGATTCAAAATTGTCCGATAAAGAAAATTCTATAATCCCTTCAAGGGTGAGCATTCATGCAGAATTGGCCCTAACAAATGCTTTTAATAAGCTTAATATTAGGCGCAAGAGTGAAGAAAAAGTTAGATTTCATCAAAGAGGCTAAAGGTTGGAAATTTTGAAAATTCCAAAAAATCCCTTGTTCATACAAAAACAAGGAAGCCAAAGAGCAATACATCGTCTAAAAAAGTAAGAAATGATGTCAAATCTCAGTCTTCTATGGGTATAAAGGTGACTCATTTGGTGGATGTCCATACTAGTTTGGTAGATACTCTTGATTTTGTCAATGGCGGTGGTAGCTAGCTCCTAACAGCTACAAGGACACCATAAAAACCATTATATGAAACTGTCGGGGTTTGGGGCCTTGCTCGACAGTTCGTCAATATTCCTTATGGAAACCAAGTGTAGGCGAAGTAGAATGAATTAGGTGAGAAGATCCTTGAAATTCCACAATGTTTTTTATATCAATTCTGAAGGTACTTCTAGAGGCCTTGCATTTTTGTAGTCTGATGATTAGGTAGTGGATATTTAGGATGCACGTAGTAATCTGATACATTCAGTTTTCTCTAGTAGAAGTGGAAATGAGAAGTTTCAAGTTGCTTAGGTATATGTTATCCAATTTTTGAAGAAGGTAAAAAAATATGGGATGTGTTAGAGTTATTGGATCTTCTACATCTTTACCATAGATGTGCACCAGAGACTTCAACAACATTGTCCATGATGAGGAGAAGTAGGGAGATTGTAAGAAAGATAGACACAAGATTGTGGCATTCTAGTAAATGATTTTTTATGCAAAATTGGTGGATATAAGTATCAAGGGGAAAAAGTACACCTGGAGTAATAGAAGATTTGATGGATTTCTAGTAAAGGAAAGGATCTATCGTGCTCTATTTCCTAATGACTAGTTAGGCCTACGTATACAAGTTATTCACAAGCCAAGGTACAATTCTAATCATGCTGTAGTTTTTATAGATTAGCATTTTTCTAATAATAAGGGTATCAAATTTTTTTTGTTTGAAGCTACTTGGTCATCTTATGTTAATTATAGAAGTGCTATTTACAATTTCTAAAAAGATAAGAGGCACTTTACTATTGATTTAGTGGAAGAAAAATTAAGTTGTTACAAGATGGCTTTAGGAAAATGGAGGAAGGAGATACCAAATTTTGATGCTAAAATTAATGAGTTATTGGTTGAGTTGGGGTAAATATAAGGTAGTGATGTTGATAGTTTTGAAGATGAGACACAAATAAGGAAACTATAAGATGAAGCCTATTCTAATGAGGAGAAGTATTAGAGCCAAAGATCAAGAATTAAGTAATTAAGTGCTAGTGATTGTAATACTGCCTTCTTTCACAATACAACAATCTAAAGAAGACAGAGAAACAAGATTCTTTGTATTAAAAATGATGGTGGTAGGTGGTTGATTGATGAGAGTAGCATTATGAAGGAATTCAACAATTTCTATGAAAATCATTTTCGATCTAGTGGAAGAAGAGATTGGGGTGACGTGTTTGTTAATATTGAGACCATTGTGACTAATGATATGAATTCAAAGTTAGAAGGACTTTTTTAAGCTAAGGAAATTTAAGGCAATAGTGTTTCAAATGGGAGCTCATAAGGCCCCTAGCTCATATGGCTTTTCAAGCAATTTTTACCAGACTTATTGGAATTATATTGAACTCGGTATGACTACGGCAATACAAGATATTTTCCTGTCAAGTTCTTTTTCTTCATCTTTTAATAGAACAAATATTATCCTCATTCTTAAAGTGTCTAGTCTAGAGTCTGTTTCGTATTTTCTTCCCATAAGTCTTTGTAACTTCATATATAAGATTACATCTAAAGTCTTAGTAAATAAGTTGAAGCCTTTTCTCAACTCTATAATCACGAAAAACCAAAGTGCCTTCATTTATGATAGACTTATTCATGACAACATCATCATAGCTCATGAAGTGTTCCATTATTTGAAATCTTGCAAGAGTGGCAAAAGGATTGAGTGTACTATCAAAATTGACATGAATAAGGCATACGATAAGATAGAATGAGACTTCTTAGAAGAGGTCCTTCGTCGTCTTAGTTTTTGTGATAAGTGGGTAGGGTAGGTGATGTTGTGTGTGAGATCTATAAGCTATCAAGTGTTGGTTCATGGTAAGGTGGTTGGTTCTTTTTACCCATCTAAAGTTCTCTAATAGAGCAATTCGATTTCACCTTACCTTTTTATATTAGTATCAGATGTCCTCTCAAGGAATATTTTAAGGGTGGTTGGTAAAGGTGATTTACATGGACTAAAGTTAGGGAGATCGTACCCAACCTTATCTTACTTGTTTTTTACCAATGACTTGCTTTTTTTTCTTGGAGGCTAGTGATTCTAACTTGCAAGTTTTGAAGGCTATTTTGAAGGAATATTGCTTAGTTTCAAGGCAAGAAGTTAGGTTTAATAAGTTTACAATTTTCTTCAATTGGAATAGCTTAGAAGAAGTTAGAAACAAATTGTCTTTTTTGTTGGGAATAAGAGCCACTCAAGATCCCAAGCAATATTTAGGCCTGCCATCTATATGGGTAAGGTTAAAGGTGGAGGCGTTGAGTTTTGTGAAAGAGAAAATTCAAAGGTGCCTTTAAGGTTGGAAACAACAATTTTTGTCTCTTACAGGCAAGGAAGTACTGATCAAGGCAATGGCAAATGCTATAGCAGTATACTTTATGAGTATCTTTAAATTCCTAAAGAAGTAGTACGATGAAGTGAATAATCTTATAGCTCAGTTTTGGTGGGGGCAGAGGCAAGTTGAGAGGAGGATTCATTGGGTAAAATGGGAGAGGCTAGTAAAGTCAAAATTTCATAGTAGATTAGGGTTTAAGGATGTATATAAGTTTAATGTTGCTCTTCTTTTGAAGCAAGCATGGAAACTTATTCAATGCTTGGATGCACTATGGGCTAAGATATTAAAGGGAAGATACTTTGCAAATAATCATGTTTTTGAAGCTAAGTAAGGTTTTGGAAGCCCTTAGGCTTGGAGAAGCTTATTGAAAGGATTGAATATTATAAGGATAGGCACTATTTAGAGAGTTGGCAATGGTACTTCAACGTATGTTTAGAAAGATACGTGGCTACTACACATAATTAATCATAGATTACACCCAGTTACAAATGTGGTAGACCATAATGTTAAGGTTACTAATCGAATAGATCCACATTTAGGTGCCTAGAAGTTGTCAAATATTACTTATGCCTTATCCAATGAAAAGGAACTAGCTATTAAACAAATCAAACCAACAGCCATAGATATTGAAGACAAGTTGGTGTGGCCTTATTCTAGGGATGATTTCTGCTTAGTGAGATTAGGATACATATATGTTTGAAAATTGTCTCAAGCTAACACATCCTCTTCCTCTCAAATTCCAAAGTCTTTCTAGAAACTTATTTAGAATACAAAATGTACTCCAAGGATAAAACATTTTATATGGAGAGCATGCCTCAATTATCTTCCAACTTTTGCTAACCTCACTAGAAGACGAGTTGTTGAATCTGAGTTATGTAAGTTCTATAGATTTTGCGAGAAGACAAACATATTCTATTTGAGTGTCATTGGATTCTATTGGTATGGTTTGGGTGCTTGGGGCTCCAATTGGAGTTAAAGTGTGTTTAGGCGTTCAATAGATGGCTTTGCGACCTGTTGAAACTTAGTATGGTGGAGGATAAAAGAAAATTAGTAGCAGACATTATGCTGATGTGTCGGTGTTTATGGAATGAACAATGTCGAGTGGTTTTTAATAATTCTCTACCTAATCCACATATGATGATGAGAAAATTCTAGTTAACAAGGGTAGATGAACGTGTTAGTAACATCAGGAGAGAGAGCATAATGGAAGAGTGTCAATGTAAGGGTAGATCTAATCTGGCATTGGCAGTTTGAGAAGGTCAAAGTTTAAGTTTCCTATTTAATATTGATATTGCCAACTATCATAATAGGAGTTGTAATGCTGAAGAGGATTTCTCAAGTGTGGATTTGGAAGTAGAAATGGCTTCAATTTTTCCTAAAGTAAGATGTGATGTATCGTTAGTATCAAAATCTCGATTGTTGTTTGAAGTTGATTTGTAGAAGTAGGGAATGTAAGAGAAACGTACGATTGACTTAGTTGGGAGGCTTGATGAAGGCCAAACAGACAATCATGTTGCTTACCCAGCTGGTAATCATGTCAACATTGATGAGGAGTTGAAGAATTCTTTTTGCAATTTGGCCATATCAGATGCATCTTATGAGGGAGCTTTGATCGAATGCATTTGTGAAGGGTATAGTCAGTCTATTACATTAGAAGTGGTTAGTTCCACACATGATAAAGCAATTACGTCAAGTTTTGTTGGCTCTTAGATCACTTCCAATTGTGGAATCATAAAGCTTAATGCCAATGGTTCATTTAGCCAAAGCAACAGGGAAGCAACCATGGCTATAGTTGCCAGAGACTATATAGGCCAGTTGATTGATGGTCTTGTTTTTAGTAATGTTGTTGTTGATTCAAAAATCGCAAAAGCTAGTGCAGTTTTAAGAGTAATTAAGTTTGCTTTGGAAATGGATTGGTGATAGGTAACTATCGAGATGGATGCCCAGAACATGTTTACAAGTTCAGTTTCTGAAAACTCTATGGTTTCTTGGATGACGAAGCCTATCATTGATCAAATAAAGCACTTGATTAATGGACATACTTTCTTTAGTTTATCTTTGGTTAGACAATCTTTGAATAGAGTAGCTGATTGGGTAGCGGTAAATTATAAAGGTGTCCAACTAATTAGATTCTTGATCCCTAACCTCCTCTCAAGTCTTTATTATCTACTGATACTAGTTTTTCATGTTTGAACTTTTCTATTGCTACCTAATCTTATGGGCTTGATGAATAAAATATTTCTAATGCTAGCTAGCTAAAAAAAGAAATACATTGACATTTTTGTGATTTTAATAGGAAAGACCTTCAACCTCCTTTCACAATCAAATAAAAAGACAACAACTTTAGTTCTCTTTACAATAATAAATTCTTGTGTTGATTAGACGACAATGCCTTAATACATCGACATAGTGGGCCTATTATCTCAGTAACCTCTAGGCCATGTAGTAATGTAATCCTCATTATTAATAACACTTATCTAGTTTGGTTTTTTTGAAGACATAGGATAAAGTTAGAATATAACGCTTATCCAATTTATCCCACTCCAATTAAATGAGGGCATAAATAGATGTATCTTGTGCTACCTTATATTAAATGAAGTCCTATATAAATTGCGAGAGAAAATTGGTATCTGTTTATAAGGTTATAGCAATAAATATCTTATCAATATTAATTATAAATTTTTTAATCAAGTAGTCGAATAAGACCTATTAGTGTTTACTAACTTAGTTATTAATTATTTTTGACCTTAAATGGAAAATTCCACGACTGCCTTAATCTAATTTAGATAAGAGGTTGAAGGAGGACAAGGAATGTTATCAAAGTGCGACTCTTGTATGCTTTTAAGATAAACTATAGGTTAAGAATTGCAAGAATAAACTGAACTATACACCGAAATGGAGGAAAAATTGGGCTCGGTTATAGGAGAGGTTGTGATGTTCTATGTTAAGTGAAGTCTCATATAGATTGTAAGAAAGAATTAATATCGATTTATAAGTTCATAATGATGAATATTTTGTCAAAATTAATAAGAAACTTTTAAGTAAAGAAGTTGAAAAACACCAATCTGGTTATTTACCATTTTTCACATTAAACGTTGCAGATATACGAAAGAAAACTTAGAAAAATAATATTTAGCTGCTTTATTCATCTGATAAATGCTGGTTAATTACTCGAGCTTTTTGTGGGGACCTGAACGTGAGAGAGAGTGCAAGCTATATAAGTTTTTTGAGGTCAGCATGTAGTTGTTGATATTCTTCCTCTGGTGGGGGCTAGAATTGTCAAATCACTCGATAATTAATACTTCAACTTGGTAATTTTGTACTTATATACTGACTTTTAGCAATTTATTTAATCCTAATTTACGTGGTATGTGTTGACATGCATTTCTGGAGCACATGTAAAGTCTCTGCGTAGCTGAAGCTTTTATGCTTTTCTTTGACAAAAAACAAAATGTCAAAAGAATGAAAGCAACCCCTCCAGGTTGCGTCTCCGTCGTTCTTGTTTTGAATATTCAAATATATTTGTGTATCTCCAAGTATTTTGTTGTCAATTTTCACTTGAAAAACAAGCGAAAACGTAAGACAATTAGTTGCATCCGTTTTTTGAGAAGTTTCCAGTATTCCAAAAAATTAACTAGTTAAAGACAACAAAAGATATTTTACTTTATTTTTTATTTAGTCATAAATATGGATATTTCTTCTAATCATGGGAGATCATAAGGTATTTCCAAAAATAAATCACCATCAAGCGATTTAAAAAAATAAAAAGTTAACGTGTTTTTTTTTTTTTTTTTGCACTTTATAACAATACTGTATACTTTTTGGGTAGTGTATTGTACCTACAAACTGTTTACACTTTCTGGTACTAGTATCCTTTACGATTGTCTTTTAGACTTACTTAAAGGACGACATTAAGTGGCAATAGAGGAGGATGCCTCATTAACAGGGTACTTCTCTTTACGCGTATGCCGTTTGTTAAGATCTGTACATGAACTCGAGATAATTAACAGCAATTATTTTCGTTCGATAGATCAGGAATATCAAGTGTAAGCGCGAATCTTCTCTGTCGTGTTTTTTTTTTTATTTTTTTTCTCTAAATAGTCCGTATACAGAGATCCGTTTTAATGAATGTGTAATTAGAGAGCGCTGATGAAATGATATAATTTAGCTAATAACATTATATGCAAAAATTCTGATTTCTTCAAATCGATAATCGTGTAGACACCCTGAAGTTATTTGTCAGGTAAGATTAGACATTTTGATTTCTTAAAATATGACTCTATCTCCTCGTAAGTTTTGAAAATATCCATAAACCATTACTATAATCTCAAATTTATTGTGAAAAGAACCGATTAATACTCTAATTTTTGGGTTTTAACATGGTTTGGAGTTATGTACATATTTTCAAAAATCATAGTAATTGTATTCTTGAATGAAAAGAGGACCCATGCTTCCCATCTAGATCGGAACGATACTTTAAAAATCTTTTGATCCTATATTGGGTTAGTTTTACTCCATTTTAACTTTCGTATCAAGAATGTTGACTTTCACACTTAAAATGTTGAAAAAGGTGATACGAAGATAAAATCATACTTAAAAAGTTTAAAACATGGATTTATACATAATTAATATATTTTTGAAATCGTGTTTATAATTATATATATATATATATAAACTTTTAGGAACTATTACGTATACCTGGCGGTATTTTTTATGAGAAGGTAGAAAGGAGTTTGAATAAAAAACGAAATGAGAAACTGTTTTCTTGATCGGTAGGTGGGCATTATTTCCTTTTCCAACAAGGGATTGACCGCGATGCTCTTGTAATTACATAACATAGCCTCGTCTTTTCAATAGGTCGGCTCTCCCTTATATATATAAAACACGATGCCGTGCTCTATGTTTAAAATCAAAATAACAGTTATTTACTGGTTCATTTACTCAATCGAATTGAAAAATGTGGAACTTGAAATATAAGTCAGCATGGTCAAGCCGTCAATGCAAAAATGTAAGCAAAGTTCTAGAACATTTACAATTGTGTGTTCTCAAAAGTCAAATATATATTTGATAAGCATGAAAAATATGTATGTTATGTTCTCTCAAGTAGGGATTGTTGTCTCCCCCCCCCCCCCCCCCAACTCTCAAATTGTAATCTATAGTAAAACCTTTCTAAAAAGCAATAATGTTAGGACTATGAAATTTTATTAATTTAAAGATGTATTGATTAATCAATAATTTATTAATTTGAAGAGTGTTTTTTCGATTCAACAAATATAAATTTAATTGCATTAAAAAAATCATTGTATATCACCAATATATATATATATCATATTTCGTGAATTAATTTAAAAAGGAATTTCATTGTACATATATATTTATGAAAATAAATATATAAATGGAAGTCATTGTTTATAATGCTTAAAAAATATTCATTGTAGTAACTAGTTACACAAAGTTAAATACAAGTCGCTTGCATTTCTGAATTCATTATACTAAAACTAAATACATTTAACATATGATAATAAAGAGAATTACTATATAAATAACATAAAAAAAGAAATTCTTAAAATCATAACAAACAATGGATTCCCATGTAAAAGGGGTTTAGAAATTAACCATGACTGATTAAGTACATATAGCATTATGTGAGAATTAGAGAGATCATCCCACATACACTCAAAAAGATTTATAGTATTGGCTTAATGAAAAATATCATTTGAATGCAATAAGAAAAGTTAGAGATGAAATCCACTTAAATTTAAATTTCAAGAAAAAACAAACAACACTAGATAATTTATATAAGGGTTTTCTTAAAAATTATTATTTTATTAATTTATCAAAATTACTAATTTTGCAAATTGACCCAAGTTAGGACCCAAAAACATTAATTTAGAGAGGTTATTAATTTATAGAATATTAATTTAAGGAGGTTTAACTATGTAGTTAGTAAAAAAGAAAAGAAGAAAATTACTGCAACAAAGTAATATTAAATATTACCTATTACTACTTCTCTATATCGTTGTATAAAAAGAAAAAGAAAAAAGAAAAAATCTATTCTTGCAAGTATAATGCATATGTAATGACTTTAATCTTTATTTTGTAAAATATTTTATTTGTTGAAAATGTAAAAAGTAATGAAGTATGCCATATCATAATGTATTCTGTAAATGTAAATTGCAACCATCAAATATTTTGTAATGAATGAAGAGCACCCGCTAGAATGGCGGCCTTGTGCATATATTTATTTTATTGGCATTTTAACTTGTGCACTAAAAAATCACTTTTTGCATTTGCAGTGCATTTTATTGGTTAAAAATTTGGAAAAAAAATAAAAAGTTAAATGCAATATAACGAAGTGCCCCATAATCGTGAAAAGTATCAATTAGATGCCGATGAACCTTAAAAGTATTTCTTAAAGTGTCAAATAATGCAGTGACGATAGTTTTTAACTTATAAAATGTATGCCCAAGATCTATATAGCCAACTAATATGGACACTAGTCTTCATACGGTAGATCGGGTTTGATCTCTCTCTCCTCTAATAACTGTGATATATAATTATCGGCAAAAAGAATAAAAAAATAAAAGAAAAGCTTGTAGAATATATGATGTAATGTTTTAAAACTTGTAGATTTTTATTAAGTAAACTTTAACGTTTTTCCCAAGATACACATTGTTAAACAAATTTGGGTGAGGCTGGGGCTCGCAACGGGCCCCTTTGGTCCGTCCATGGCTCCATGCCCTCAAGCCGAAATTATGGTTTAAATTACAGAAACGCTTCTAAAGATAAGAGAAATATTGATGATTCTAAAGTCCAAACCTTTTCTAAATTTATCATTATTTCCTGCCATTGCCTCATGACATATTCTTCATTTTTTTATTAGAATAGTACTTGTGGTTTAATTGAGTAATTAATTGTCACATTACACAGAAAGGACCTAGTTCAAATCACAGAGGATATATGACCAAAAATTTCTCCGATAGAATATATATTTATCAATTGCAATCATTTAACCTATCTGTAACTTGGACTTTACATTCAATTTTGATAAAGAAATATCACTAATGCATCCATGATACAAGTGTCTTAAAAGTGTAAAAAGTTCATAGATATTTACTTCATCATATTTGGAAAAAGAAATGTTTTCATTTTTCAAAGTTACACAAAAGAAAAAATATTCTTTATATTGTTAATTTATCAAAATATAAGAAGAGCGATTTATAACATTTAAAAGTATAAAGAGCAAATATATACCTAAATTAAAGTTTAAAAAGGTTATTTATAATTTTTCAGGATTTAATTTATCTATTCGAATAACTACATGTTAATTGCCCATATTTTCAACATATCATTTATGTTGCTAATTTTTCAAAATTTAAGGGGAGTAATTTTTAGCATTTAAAAGTTTAGAAAGTAAATTCACACCTAAATCATAGCTTAAGGAAGTTATTTGTAACTTTCCAAGATTTAATTTATCCATTGGAATTGCTGCATGTTAATTGCCCATATTTTCAACATGTCCTTTATGTTGTTAATTTATTTATCAAAATTTAGGAGAGAAAGGTAATTTGTAACATTTAAAAGTTTAGGGAGCAAATCCATGTCTGAATCAAAGTCCAAAAAAGTTATTTGCAATTTTCCAAGATTTAATTTATCTATTCAAATAGCTCCATATAAATTGCCCATATTTTAAATAAAAAAAATTGTCACTTATGTTGCTAATTTATCAAAATTTAGAAAAAATGATTAGATTATTTACAATTTTTTAAGATTTAATATGTCTACTCGAATCACATGTTGATTGCCGATATTTTCAACATGTCTCATTATAGTTACTTATCCTAATAAACATATATATAAGAAAGAGGAAGCAATACGGCAGTACCTAATCCTTTACATTGGATGACAACCCACAAGCCCTCTGTGTGATCTATATTGTCGAGTAAGAAGTCTAAAGTTGGCGATTCAGGTCAAGCTTACCCCCGGTACCGTGCAGACAATATAAAACCCATATGTCCTCATTTCTCGTGCTTTCAAATAAATTATAATGGGGGCAAAGTTCAATATTTGTCTTTGGATTCCATGCCTACAACATGTATGAATAGACCTTTTGTATATATACATACATATATATATTATGTGTATAGGATGCTGATAAATGATCGCTTAAACTTTAAAGTGTAATTTCAACTTATATGACTTTGGAAAAAGTTGTAGTTAAATATTTACAATTTTTTGTTTCAACCATGGTTTAGGGGTTATAGTTTATATGTTTCTTAGTATTATAGGAAAATGAAGCCATATTTTGAAATTTAGAAGATCTATTTGCAATCCTGAAACTTAATTTACCTTATTGTATAATTCATCCTTTTTTAACTCTTTTATTAGCTCATTTGCTTGTCGAGTTCCATTTTTAATCTCGACTGGAAATTTTTGTTTGCAAACTGACAGATCACTTCCTGTTTTGTTTATTTTTAAGATAATTGTATTAAAAGTTTAACTTTTCCATTTAATTTTAAGTCCTTTAATAATATCAATAATGCTGTGAAAGTACACTTAGCATGACAATTGTTTAACCAAAAGATAAAAAGAAGTAGAGGCACGAATTTTTGATCGAGACAGTAGGGACAAAGTAGCGAATGGCTGACCAAAGTGGATGTCCACCCTTCGAAACTGAGTGTGCTGGATAAAAAAATCACAAACCATGATTGGACCAAAAAGTGAAATGAACGGAATTGAATCAAACCAAAATATCAACCTTTTTACAGACGATTCAATTCATAGTTTAGTTCAATTATATATATATATATAAATAGTTTGCAATTTAATTTGAGGAACCAAATCAAGCTAGTTAGTTAAACAAAAAAATTTCACACAATTGTTTTAATATCTTATTCTTCTTAGTTTTATTTTTAAGTCAATTATTAAAATTGATCGAGTAAATTCCATTTGAAATTTTACATCTAGAAATTTTCCTTTTCAAAATTGTACTTTTCTTATATGTTTTCAAATCAAAAGACTGACCTTAGTACTCTTTATGTATCTCTCTTTTTTTTTTCAATCTTTAGTGTATCTCTTTTGTCCTCTCTCTATTGCTTTTGGATGAGCCCCCTCCTTGTTATTGTTCGTTAGAATAGAGTCTCTCATCATTATCTAATCAAGTTAAGTTTGTTAAGATATTGTGCAATTTTTTGTTACATATGATAAATATGTGAGAAATTAACTAAAAACATATAAAAATTTAATAGAAAGAAAAATATGTTATTGGTGATAAAAATGTTGAATAAAAAATTTGATATAAATGGTTCAAGCCATTGATTAAACTAGATTGAACTAGTTTTAATTAGGTTCAAAAAATTTACTAATCGAATCGTATAGTTATATTTGATTTTAAAAAAAAACGAACTGTTATATTAAATTCAATTGAAGGGGACCAAACCATATCAAATTGAACTGCACCTACACCTAGTCAAATGTATATCACTTCCTCTTCTGTATTTTTTACTTATAATTTTATTTTACCTTATCCCGTACTTAAAATGAGACTTGCATATATCTCTTTAGGACTTTACCTGCTCTCATTTACTAATGCACAAGCAAATACATTATAGCACTTACTTAGGTTTTCAGGATTTCTTTACGCTTTATGTTACGTCCCCAAAATAGCAGATTATGAGTAACCCATCAAATACTCATACAGTAAGATGAATATGTAAAAGCTCAGAAAACCTACTAAAAACCACAATAGGAACAAATGACATCATATTGTTCTTTGAATTTTCACAGTAATGTCTTCTATTTATAACAATTTGCAATTTTATAAGTATGAAACAATGAAGATACTAAATTACTTAAACTATATTAAATCAATTTATTTATTAAATCTTTATGGAGTACTAGTATCGATTTTATTTCCCTATCAAAAGTCATGATTGTTTATAGATAAATCTCTTTCATAAGGGAAACAAAAAGGTCCTATAAAAGGTGAGCTAAAACTCGAGTACATAATCACCACAAGCACACTGTATATATGCAAACATATCACGTACAACTTATATCTAATGCAGCAATCACGAGTTATTCTCATTATTTAAGTATGACACACAACATAGTCTTAGCATTCCAAGACTTGGAATAGCGCATAACTCTTCAGTACATGCATATACTTAGACATGTAAGCGCTCCTCAACCCTCAAACCAAACATAAGTCATCTCATATAAGAGTCATTACTAGAACGACTATTAATACTACTGATCCACCACAACCATTCACAAAGGTGTCCCATACAACTTGTACAGCTTGATTACAACTTCCTCCCAACAAAATAAACCCATATTTAAATAACTCATCGGTCAACAACCCGTTAACACACAACATAATTTAGCATGACTTGGAATAGCACATTATTTAAGTATGAAAAATTATTTTAAGTATGATAGGGTCAACAACCCATTATTTAAGTATGATACCTAACATAGTCTTAGCATTTCAAGACTTAGAATAGTACATAACTCTTTAGTACATGCATATAATTAGACGTGTAAGCACTTCTTAACCCTTAAACCAAACGTAAGTCATCTCATATAAGAGTCATTACTAGACTAACTATTAGTAATAATGATCTACCATAACCATTCACAAAGATGTCCCATACCTCTTGTACAATTCAATTACAACTTCCTCCCAACAAACTAAACCCATGTCTCAATAACTCACCTGTCAACAACTCATCGACTCAAAAGCACAAGATAGCATCAACACCTGATCTACCCTTCAATCCCGATCATTGCCCTTTAAGATGACATAACTACTAATATGAGGTCACAATATCTAGTCACAAGTATTCTTAAAAGGTTTTGACATTCTTATATTTATTTAGTTGCGAACCAAACAAGTATAACCATCAAATAAGGTAATCATGTACCTAAGTTACGCTAGACAACCTTAATTCGATGTAATACCTTATCAATCCTAAAAACCTACATATTACATTTGATTAAACTCCTTATTGTATAGTAAATTCGTAACCATAAATCTAGGAATTGATTTCCAGCATAATTAGATGATTAAGACCTTACAAGGAAATAATCCTGACACTTTCTAAAGGATAACATAATCAACCTAGCAGTTATGGAGGTATAATTGAACACATATAAAGGAGAAGCAGTCATGGCAAATGGTTAACCAAGGTTTAGGGCTAGATCAATAGATCGACCCTTTAAATTCAACCCCTATACCCCGCACCCCGCGCCCCCACCCCTCCCCCCTAATGAACAATCCCAATCAATCAAAGTAGAAGCAAGGTTAACCACACATTGTGCTTGATTAACCCCAATTTAAAAGATCAATTCGTTATGAAAGTTAATCATATATTTTCCCTAATATAATCTTTAATTCAATTTCACTTCAAACAAGACCCAATAATCATCATCATAGCACTAGATAACCCCAAAAAGATGGATTTATACATACTTGATTCAGAGAAACAATGAATTAATAATTCATAAGATACCAGCTATGTTTAATGTAATTGTATAACGTCAACCTTATATCAATCTAAAAACCATAATTTGCAATTATTCTTGAGAGAAAGACAAGTATACATTTTTTCACCTTTAATACAAATGTTTCCACACATAGACACCATAAGTCCTCAATAATAAATACTTCTTTGTTCCTTTAGAGAACACAATCGTATTTTAAGGAGTTCATGAAATTTCCATACTTAAAGGGAAATTCATACTTGCCAACACTTGCAAATTTGTCTCCCACAAAAATCACATTATCTTTGCTTATGAACTTTAAACCCCAAATTGGCATGTTTTTCACACTAACATATGTCAAAGTCTATCTTTCCATTTCTCTCAACTTTTTGTTATTTGCATTAGATTATTGTATTCATTACATTGCTCCATCATTTTATCATACTCCCAATGGTATCAACCAAATTTGATATTGAGACGTTTTATCTAAATATAAATTTCAACTTATGGTATGTCTAATGTTAGCAATCTAGGTGTCAAATGGGTTAAAGACACTTTGACTAATGCATCAAAAAGTCCATATATAATAAAGTTGTAGTGACCAAAGAAAATTGGTTGTTAAGGCTTTCTTCACAATATAACTAAGATAGTCAAAGAATATTTTGTAGGAGGTTTTGAATGAGAATACTACACTAAAACTTTGAGTTAAGTTAGAAGCGCTCTATATGACCAAAGTCACAGGTCAAACAACTATTGTTAAAGTAATATTTATGTACTTTTAGGATATCAAAGGGAGCATGGTAAAGTTGCACATTATCGAGTTGATTACACTCATTAATTATGTTTAAAGTATTAATGTGAAAATTGAGGATAAAGCTACTCTTGTGCTTTTACCATTGTCATATGAAAAATTCGAAGAAGACATGATATATAGCAACACACCTTATCATTTGAGGATGTTATGAGCACATCAAATTTATATGGACCACCCTTATAAACTTTCAACATTATATCAACAACCCCATCCCCAATTTTTAAAATTAAGTACTGTAAACCTCGCGAATTTAGCTATTTGAAAGTAGAATCAAACCCTAGTACTATAGATAATCTCGCAAGTTGGTAAGGCTAAGTAAAATAAAAATTCTATTAAATTATGAAATCAAATATAGTATTGGTAATAAAAATTTTAAAAACTCGATCGAAACCTAAATCGTGTACAAAAACCCTAAATCTAATGTACATGCAAATATTCAAAATCGAACCCGAACTTAACTAAAACCCTAAAACTATAACTTTAAGCTTATAAAATGAATAAATATCACTTAATAGTAATAAAATTATAGTCGATTGCAATTATCAACTAAACCGTATAATCATTATAAACTCTAACAAAAACATTAAAATAACTCGTAAATATTATAATCATAACAGGTACCAATTAAATTAATAAATTTTCATAAAATCCCAAAATTAATTTACAAATGTTAGTTTTATTATTTTTATATTGGGAAAAATTACATATTTTTATTTTCTTTCTCTTCCTTTATTTCTTTCTTTTTCTTTCTCCTTTTTCTTTTCCTAATTTTCCCTACATGCCACGTTAGTTTCTAGATTCTTCAAGCAGCCCATGTGCTTTTTGTTCAACTTTTAAGTGTTTAGATAAAAACAAAAGGAATGATTACATTGTCCATCCCATTTATTACAACATAATCTCCTCTTTGGCTTCTTTTCTTTCACGGTGAATTTTGTTTTTTTAAAACCTCCTAGACAATTCACACATACACACTTTTCCAAAGTAGGAACAAAACTCACAAGTCAATTTCTAAGTACCCCAACCATAAATTTTAAAGCTTTTACTCCTTATTTTCCTTGTTATCCATAAATTAAGAAGAAAAAAAAGAAGAAGAAGCTTAGGGGATTTTGATCCAAAAATATTATACAAGTATGGTATTTAATTTGTGTATTATATGTATTTTGTGATAGTTATTTATATATATTATTGTACATACATGTATTTGGGTATATATGTTTATATATGTGTATAAATATTAAGGTGTATTTGTATGTGTAGTATACATGTTGTAGTAATTTTCTTTTTTCAAATAATTTGTATGAGAACTTAGGTATATGTACATGTATATATGCACCTATAATAATATGTATATATATTATGTATTTTCTTTATTTATATACATATATACTTATGTATGCGTGAATGTGTATATATATATACCTACTATTTTTATTATATGGTATGTATATGTATGCATGTATATTATATATAGATCTACTTGGTATTTTTATTATATAGTATACTATACGTATATTTAGGCTTATTACATATACCTCATATACTAAGTAACTGAAAGTATATGTATATATATTTATGTAGGTATAAAATACAAAAATACTAATTTAGGGGGGTATATTAGGCATATATATATATATATATATATATATGTGTAAAATACTATGTATACTAAATATTTTAATATATGCAAATATATCTTTGTACGTGATGAACAGTATGTATATTTATGTATAATATTACATATATTAAGTACTTAAGTATGTATATGTATGTATTACAACCGTATATGTACACATGTATATAAAGTATAAATACATATATATTATACTTGTACATAATGTATAATTAAGATTAAGATAATTTAATACATAAGTATATTATACATATAAATGTACGTATATAAATAGTATCATATACGTAAAAATATGAGTATATTTAAATAGTACATATATAATATAATTTATTATTAATTTAATAAATAAATCAATTTAGTAATTATATATAAATAATTAAGTGTACCGTAATTTAGAAGAGATATAATAAATAACTAACTTAGAAAACTTGATAAAATATAGTAATAAGTATTAATATATAATTATACCGTAAAATACAAGAACTAAGAAAATAATAGAAAATTAAGAAAAATGTGCAAGTGTGACATATGGTACTCCCATATGCTGCCACGTCATCACTTAAGTAAAATTAAGTAATTTTCGTAAATTAACAATCATAATAATTAATTAATTAAAAAAATAATAAAGTAGAAAATTTTAAATTAATAAATCTTAAATCTCAAAAATCAGTAAAAATAAGTAATTATAGTAAAATAGGCTTAAAGTAAGAAAATTACAAAAATATACGATATGAATAATTATTAAATCATAATTATACTAAGAAAAACCTAATTTAATATTTTATAACTTTTAAGTCAAAATAATGAAATTTATGATATTTTTATATCACAGTCAAAACTACTAATTACAACATCCAAAACGGACCCCGCTACGAGAAAGTATATTCGAAAACAATCAAAATAAACTATAAGTTCATAAAAATCAATGTTAAATCGAAAAAGTTATATTCGATTAATGAAAAAGCTCAAACTAAACATTTTATAAGAATAAATAACTAATTTAAGTAATTAGTATCAAATATATGAATAACTTAGTTATTTGACCCAAATACTTATTATTCCTTTCCTTCCTTAAATGTCAGATGATCTTGAGATCAAGATCGGGATTGACTTACCTTTGGACTACTACGACCCTTGACATCATTCATGGCGAAGTGAGTACTCCCGATGACTCTATACTTGTTTTATGCTTGTAATTAATGCACATAAATTAAATATTAATAATTTGATGTATGGGAGTTCGAGTTATACATGCGCCTGATATTGATTTATCACTGTACAAAATACTGTTAGATGTGATAATTGAAGATTTTGTTATATGATTTATTGTTGCATAATTTGAATGGTTTGTTAATACTGGTTGATCACTTGATAAATTGAATTAATCATACCTAACTTAATTTAAAATTAAACAAATCATGCATAAAGCATGAACATTGCATATAATGTTTCGGTCGTCACCTCACGCGGTTAGTAATGAAGGGCCTTAGAGGGATGAATTCCCACATGATTTGATTAGTACAGTGTAAGAGTATTGGTACAAACAAAACCCTACCCTTGATTTGCAGGTTTACTTAACGCCAAAGATGCTAACCGTAGGTGATTAGGGGTCATATCTAGAAACCGCCACTATAGGGTGTGAGCATGGATTGCGGGGGCTACCTCACCGCTAGACTTGGATATTTGTATACTATTGATTATTGGAAAAAGAAACCTATATTATGAAACAGGGAATTTCTATATATATTTATATATGGTTAAAAACCCAAGTGCTAGAGCCCAATTGTAATTGGTGCCGATGTATCTCTAATACTTACTTCGGAGGGTATTAAATCCGATGTTGTATGCAACACCAGTCAACTGCATATATATTGTTCAGCATATTGTTTGTTCATGCATTCATATGTTTATTAATAAACTATTTGATAACCTGCTTGTTAGTATAGTATGAAAGATATCTTACTATGCTCTTGTAGCTTACTCCTCAATAGTTTTCTTTTGCAAGCTAATAGATAACTAGGCATGTTAAGAGCTGAGTGTTGAGTACTAGCATCGAGATACATAAAAGTTAGAATCTGAGGACAGACTGCATATTTTGTTTGAATTATATGTTAAAACTTGCTTAAGTTTAAGTTTTAGAACTTTACTACCTTATCTTAACATTTCGTAGGAAATATCGATTCTCTACGGTTCTAATGGACTATAGCTTATCGGATATCCAGTCACATATATGTTGTAGTAAGTTAATTAAATTAAGAATCAAAACTTTAGTGACTAATTGTTTAAAGTCTTATAATCTTTGAATTACAAGGTAATTTTCAAATCATGAGTGCACACATGATATGAAAATTTTAAGCAATCCTACTAGGCCTCCCTTAGAGTCATGACAAGTATACTTTACTCCTATGCGAATATTCGTAATTTCCCTTTCATTTATACTAAAGTACTTGAAAGTCTAACAAGGAAGTACCATGTCATATAATTTATTGAAAAATAATGCAAATTATAAAAATGTAAAGTTTAAATGAGAAAAAAAAAAAAGGAAAAATAATGGAGGAAAAGAGAAGAACTAATCCAGTCAACATCTCCCCAATAACCATTACCATCAACCTTTCCACCATGATTGTCGATCTCACCCCTTTTATGTTCTCTCTTTCTCATTATCTTCTATTCACAAGCTATTTTAAATAAGGACCTCAAAGCCCAAGTCATACCCTTCAGAGTGTAGGTTAAGTTCATAAAGCTAAGATCGACCTCTTTAAAGCACAAGCAAAGCTCCTAAAAGCTCAATTGACCTTATCATTGTCTAAGCTAAGCTACTAGCATCTTGATGGCCTCTATAGGACTTAGACAAAGCTCTTAAGAACTTAGTTAGCTTCAACTAAAAATATCTCTCAAGCTCCTACTTCCGTCCAACCCTTTAAAGCTTGGGCCCTCAAGCCTATGATGTGCATGCTTAGTACATAGATTCAAAAGAAGATTAAGCAGGAATAACTCGGCTAGATAAGAAAAGTTTACAACTAACATGCATCTAGCCAGAGATCTTCTACACAAGATTTGGAGTCAAACGAAGGATCTCAAAATTGTGATCTACTTTCCATAACTAGCTCACTCGCCATACCTATAAATAGCAAGTAACCCCTTCATATAAAGGATCCTTTCTCACTCTCATACGCTCTCTATACTCTTCTGTGCATAACCTAATACTAACCTAAATATCAAAGTGGTCACATCGAAACAACCTCCTATGATCCCTCTTTAGCTTACATGTGTTACTTATGCAAGTTGTCTTCAACCTCAACCAATCTTAGCAAATTCATACATCAATATTTTAGCACCATCTACTTATAGAATCTACAACCATAATGGCAAGAACAAAATGCATTACCTACTCAAACCAACAAGACAACATTATCACAATTGAACAACCACTCAATCAACCAAATAACACCCAAAACCCACCTCCACCATAAGCTCCACAACAAGTCCCACCAGCTAATGCAATCGATCTAAAATGCTTCATATGCTTAGAGGAAATATTCTATAAGTTGTAAGCAGAAAACCAAGAGCTGAAAGCACAACTCAACAAAAGGGAGTAATAAGACATCCCTCCACCACATGAGGATGCCTCTAACAACAATGCTCCACCTTCAACACCAACACTAATAGTTGAAAATAACCCCCTCACTATCTTACCCGTAGCACCAGTAGCTGTAATACCCTTAAAATACTAAGTGAAAAAATTCTAATCATTAAAGTACCTTTTAATGTAATAGCTTAGAGTTTGTCGGAACTCCAAAGTTAAGCATGCTTGGACTAGATTAATCTCAAGATGTGGGTGACATCTTAGGAATACAAAGTAGACAATACCTTAGCAAAAGAGTTCCAATCAGGTTATTATAGGTGATATCAAAGTATTTTATCAACCAAAAAAACAAAGTCCCTGCCTAATGGTAGTCCTTAACCTATGTAACGAAATTAACGAGGATGTTAGGTTTATAAAGAGAGTGGATTGTAATACCCCTTAAATGCTAGGTGACAGAACTCCAATGATTAATGTGTCTTTTAGTATAACGGGTTAGAGTACATTAAAACTCTAAAGTTAAGCGTACTTAAGTCAGGTCAATCCTAAAATAGGTGATCTCCTAGAAAGCTGCTACACCATGGAATAAAACCATGCGGCATTCCATGCTAAAGTAAAAAATACCTTATTGAGATGAGTTCCAATTAGGTCATTATAAGTGGTAACGAAACTAATGAAAACATTAATTCTGTAAAGGGGGGGGAGTGTGGATTGTAATGCCACTTAAATACTAAGTGATGAAATCTTAATTATCGAGGAGCCTTTTAGTAGCATAGAGTACATCGAAACTCCAAAGTTAGGCATACTCAAGCTAGGTTAACCTCAAGATGGATAACCATCTAAGAAACTGTTGTACCAAAGGACAAAACCATGTGACATTACATACCAAAGTAGACAATACCTCAATGGGAAGAGTTTCGATGGGGTCATTACAATAGCCACATATAGCAAAACTCTAATACCAGCTCAGAGCAACCCCCTTACCTAGTTTAAGACCAATTCACACCACACCTTAGTCAACAAAAAGCTACAAGAGATGAAGTAGTACGTCACAATTTTACCGATCTCTAGGTTTTCAAGTAGAATGAGGCCTCCAGTCAATACTCTTTTAGCCATCTCCCTTCACCAGGAAGATTTAACACAAGGTACTACCCTAATACATCAAGTTCCCTACCCTACCTTCGAGTTCTTTAATGGGATTGGAGATCCTAACGGCCACTTGACCCACTTTAGGCTAATGATGAATCTCATGGTTGCAATGATGTAATCACTTGTAAAGCCTTCCCAAGCATGCTAAAGAAAGCTGCTTAGACCTAGTTTAATACTTTGAAGCCAAACCTCATCTCAAGTTTCTATGAACTTAGCTCCTAATTTCACAACAACTTTATGGCAAGCAAGATGCCCACCACAAACTCGTCTACCCTCAATCTCATCAAATAGTGATCAGATGCCTTCAAACCGACCTCCAAGGCAAATCCTCCCAAAAATTAAGAACAAAGGAATCCTGCATTGGCCAAAGAAAATAAAGGGCAACACCTTCAAATGTAACCTAGACAAGTATTGTGACTTCCACTAAAACAAAGGGCGCAATATCAATGATTGTCATAAGGTTAAAAAAGCTATCAAGAACGCCATTAAGCATAGCTATCTTAAAGAATACATCCAGCAAAAAGCTGATGAAGAAGAATGCCCAAAACCAATTGAGACTTATAGATCAACAAGATCAAGCTACAACCTCCAATGCCAACTACAACAAAGCTACCTAAAGGGTCATAGATTGAGTCATCTATATGCTCAAAATATTAATAATAAAAGAATCATTTTGTAATGCTCTCCTCTTCTTCTTTGTTGAGATTTAATACATATTTTGCTCATCCCATCACATGTCAAACTCCAACCTACACAAAAGCAACCAACATCCCATCCACTAAGCTAACCTCTCTCGAGGTGAATGGCTCCTAGTCCTAATCTCTATCAAGATGAATGGACATTCTCCTAAGTTTCAACCTCATCCTAGGTGAACAAACCCATGATCTTCCAAATTACACTTAGTTGAACAAATGATCCAACCTCTCCAAGTTACCAAATGGGATACCGTCATCAAACCAAAGTAAGGATTAAAATTTAAGGTGCTCATGATAGGGTATGGCATCCCTAGTTACCATATTTTGAGAAGAATTCAGCTACGATCCTCTCAAGTCCAAGACCCCCTTTTATAAAAGTTCAACCACCATCCTCTTTCGTTTAGTGGACTTCTTATCATTCATTGGGATCTAAAATCCCTTGGTCTTTTACGACCTCTTAGAGGTTCAACCATGATCTACTCTAGTCATTGCACCAATTTTAAGCATCACGAATACAAGCACTAGCACCAAAGCCAATTTACACAAATGAACAACCACATAAAATCTCAATGGCAAGATAAGCTTCAAGCAAGTATAAGAAAAGGAACAACATTGCATTGATAAAGCAAAAGCACTTAGACAAATTTCCACCTCATTCAACTAACTGCTAAACAGCACTTACAAAAATCCAGCTAACTTCCCGGCCCCTTTTATATAAATAAATCAAAAAAAGAAAGAAAGCAAAAGCATAAAAATAGGGAAAAGGTTCTACAATGCCCTCCATCATTTAGGCAGATAAGGTTCAAGAAGGATCATCGTACCCTGGACCCAAGGAAGTAATGGGCATTACCCTTTAACCTCACAACACAACCTCCCTTAGGAGCTTTAGCACTGCAAGGGGATTAGAGGTTAGTATTGGAGTTACTTCCTTAGGAAGATCAATCCAAATATGCCCTCCCCATCCACAAGTTCAACTTCAAGCATTATATCAATCCCTTCTTGTCGAGCTATTTTAAGGTATGCAACTAGTAGGGACATCACCAAGATAATCCCAAAAGTGAAGGTCAAGGTCAGGGTACCACTTCCTTACCTCTTTCCTCGCCTCCTTCATAGTTGTGGACACCCCCATTTTAGCTCCCCTACATTTTTTAGAATTTTTTTTTTAATAGAGTAAAGGATTCTAATTTATAAAAGAAAAAAGCACAAAAAAATTAAAATTTTAGAAAAATACAAAAAAATATAAAATTTAGAAAAAAAAACACAAAAAAAAAAAGAAAATTTAGAAAAGTTCAAAAAGATAGAAAATATAGAAAAGACAAAAAAAAAAGAGAACATTTGGGGAAAAAAAAAAGGAAATAGTTTGAAATAGAATAGGAAATTTCAAATAAGCTTTAGTATTTTATTTGGACATTAAATAATTAAAAAAAAAAAGAAGGGGATGATGGACATGGGCTTATATTTAATCCTAACCCAAGCCAACCTAGTCCATATATGTAATTTAATTGCATATTTGGATAAGGCACAAGCCAACAATCTGAGGGTACTATATTTAGACCTAACATGGCATATGGGTTAAAGGTCTTAGGTTCAAATCTCTTAACTGGCACTTTATGCCTTTTTCTTTTCTTTTTTTTTCACGATAGAGCATACACGGCAAAGGGCCATTAGGCCATGTGTCGATGCTCAACACATAGCACACAATGGTTCAACCACGTGAGCGAGCTCTTTCTCCCCCTTTCTTTCCCATTCTCTTCCCTTCTCTCCTTTTTCCTCATTTTCCCACACAAAAGCAGCCCGTACCCCATACTTTGCTACGATTTTTCATGAGATTTACATACACCGATACATGTTTTCTTGGTCAAATCTCATTCCCTGTATAGCACTCTTTACATTAGACCTAAGAATTAGGCTAGATTCATCCATTTTGGTGATTAAATCAGTCAAGAAAATAAGGAAAGACTCATAATGCGGGATTCACATTCATGGCTGATTTAACCATTGATAACACTTACTAAGTTAACCCGAGCTTGTTTTAGTATAAATAGGACTACAATCTTCAATTCCTAGCATCAACAAGCTTCAAAATCCACTCACAAACCCTTTCTCTCTCCACTCAGTTCGAGCTTTGAACTGAAGCTCCTCAAGCCAATTTAACATCACGGCCAAGTTCCCTAAACCACTTACATTCAAAATCCACTATCCTTAACCAATGTTGTACGTTATAGCCTCACCACTGCATCACTACCATGAAACCTTAACCCCAACCGAACCACCACCATCGAAAACACCACTTCCATCACTCTTTGGCTGAAACCAATGCTTTGACTAAGCTCGTAGCATCCCTAAACCCCTAACCTAACACTCCTTTCATCTCTAGTGGCCACCACCCAACGCACGCATAACCACTCCCCAACAATCGAATTCAAAAACCACCAAAAAGAACCCCAAACATCACAATACTAGTTCCATACCCCCTAAGTCCAATAAATCACACACAAATCTGTCATTTCCCATGAAAAAATTTGGCCAAAAACACCCCGAACAGCATCCTTTGCTCACTTCCTCTCTCTTTCCTGCAAAGAATGTGTACAGGGCACGTGACAAGTCAGATCAACTCAATTTCCAATCTAGACTCGATCTAAAGTCCAGCCCTAGGTCAAAGTCTAACTTATACCCTGCTTAATCCTGGTCCGGCCTCACTTAGTTCATTGTATTTTTATTTATTTATTTATTTTTGTTTGTTTGTTTATTCCATGTATATTGTAATTCATAAAAAACTTTTAAAAAAAAAAAAAAGAGGAAAGAAAGGGGGGGAAAGGAGAAATAAGAAAAGAAAATAAATAAAAAAGGAAATAGGGGAAGCTTTTTTTTTATTTTATTTTTCCTTCTTTTTGCTTCGATAAACAAATAAATAATAGAAAATAAGAAAAAAATAAAAACTAGTAAATAAATGAGTTTTATAACCTAGAAAAATTCTTTTCCAAATAAATAAAAAATAATTAACCGTTTTCCAAAATTAGGGCAGCTTTAAAATTTTCTAAAATAAAAATGAGACACCTAAATTAGGATCATTTTCATAAAATTTTCTTTAAATAAAATTAAAATGACTAAAAAACTTATAGCCGACTGTTTCCAAAATTAAAATCAATCAACTCGCTAATATTTTCGAAAATGAACTACGGGATTTTGATCTTAAATATCGAGTATGTAGGCACTCATAGTAATTACGAAATGACTTAAAATATAGAAAATTTTCTTTTTCCTTCTTTTTGTAAATAATTATTCGATTTATCCTTTTATAGATTCAATCAAATTAACTTAGTTACATGTGGATATATTTTATTTTTAACGATATTATTAAAAGATAATTTTAAATTTGAAAAGTTAAAAAGTGGCTTTTGTTAAGAGTTTTAAAAAGTTAGCCCCTAGACTCAAAAATCTCTAGTTTTCCAATTCTTTTTTTTTAAATCGATTTTCCAGTAAATTAGAGGCTAAGTTAAAATTAATCCACCCAATCAATTTAACCTAACCCATTTTTTCTCAACCCTAATTAAGTGACAACTTCAAGTATTTTTCAAAACCTAGATTTTCCTTATTTCTTAGTCAAAGATTAATATTAAATGAGTAGGGTTTAATACTAATCAAATTAAGGAAAATTAATTAAAAAAGAGAGAAAAAAAAAATCAATCTCAACAATAGCGTTCAAGAAAATCTTTTTCTAAAGTTTAAACCATTCTAAGCTATTCATAATGTCTTGAAAGACCTTTTCATAGACTCTCTTCAAGATCTTACCAACCTTCCCCTTAGCTCACTTTTTGTCTTAAAGGCCTTCCACCTTCTCTTCCAACTATTTGTTGCATTGCATAGCGGCTGAAAACTAACTTTAGAACTAAGTAATCCTCTTAACCCCTAAGTCAATCTACTCCCATAAGTACTTCTCCTCGGCTTAAGCCTTCTTCAACTAGCCATCGGCATCTATAACCTTTCGCTAAGCCTTTGTCTCCATTCTCATCAAATTGTTCTTCGCATTCTACACCTTCTTAAGCAAAGTGTTCACTTTAGAGGGCAAGTGATTACTCTTTCTACACACAACATCATGATTAGCAGCAACTTAGAGTACTTTCTATCTATTAGCTATCCATGTATTGAACATTTCAACAATGTGTAAGCTCACCTGGAAAAGTAGTGATGAAGTTAACAACACCCAATATCACGAATAAGTTGTTGACATGCAAACTATTGGCAATCAATTAAGAAAAAGTGGAATGGTTTTATGATCTCCACTTCCTTTTTGCCTCATAATCAAGTATTAATGAGCATAAATGAACCATATGTTATGCACCTAGGGCTAGCAATTGCTGACATGAACAATTAACATGAAACACAATATAATATTATTATGAGCATAATTGTAGAGAGAAAACACGACATACAACACAACATATGATAAGAAGACTTAATTATGACACAAATAAACACAATTACACTGTAACCTAATTATTTGTGATTTGTATTTAATTTCATGTGTTTTTTACACTAGCATAATTCAACACAAAATAAGGACATAGGCATGGCCACTAACATAAATTACCAACCTTATATGCATCTACTTAATAAATTCCTCAACTAGCTATTTAAAACACTAAGGGTGAGCGAAGTACAAGATAAGTTGGGTATAAGGCCCTATCTATACCCTAACCCTTAAGTACAGGTTCCCAATGCATTATACTTAAAACTTACCTTATGATACCTTGAAACCACTCTATACATATTCTATAGGGTACCCTATGGATTCTTTTTTTTTTTTTTTCCTTTTCCTTATTCTCCATCAAAACTTTATGTTAAATACATAATCAATATCAAAATTATAATTACATTATTGTTAAACCCACCAATAATAATTTGCATAGGTTGTAGTATATTTTGAAATAATATAAAACTTTGATAAGAAAAATGTAGAATATTTCTGCAATTGGAAATATTTAAACACTTAATTGGGTCATGTTATTTATTTTTGGTCTTTTCTTTTCAAATAATCAAAGTAAAATTTTAACAAACCATAAGATTGTTATGAACAAAATACAAAAACCATGTGCAAGTAATTTCAATTAATATATATAAAGAAATGAGAAAATTTTAAGATCTTACTAAATTAGAGTTAGTAAAAGAGCAAAGATGAGGCAAAAAAAAAACAATATAGAAAAAGAAGAGAGAGGTCAAAAAAAAAAAAAAAGAAAAGAAAAGAAGAAGGGAGAGGGACTAATAGTAAACACAAGCAGCATATAGTCTTATTGTTTTATTATGAGTTAGGCTTTTATTGCTAATTTCTTTAAGTATGAAAAAGAGAGCAATAATATTAAATTTTTATTTATTGATATCATTTAATTATTATTACAAAGTGAGTATAAGGTGAAATAAAACATGTATCTTATATACTTTAGAATATAAGTTATAGGATGAGATTAGCTACCCCGACTTCATATCCATATCCCGCCATGTAGAGGTAGGTTTCAAAAACTTACTACTTGGAACCTATCTCGAAACTCATCATGTGATCCTCATTATCCTTTTGGAGCCTATCCTCACGATAAGATTATCCGCTTACCTCTATAAGACACTAAAATAGGGCCCTTTTCATTTTTCTTTTACTTTAATTTTGATTAATTTTTTATTTGATAGGAATATTCTTCTTTTTCTTTTCCTTTGAACTCTCATGCTCATTTCTTTAAGATTTTATTCTTCAACTTTTCCAACAAAGTTCTAATAATTATTGGGGACTTCTATGCATTTTATACCCACTTTTCTCTTGAATTTCCTACTAACTAAAAGCTCATTTTCACTTTACAAAAGAAGCAATTGATGGGTATTGAACACATTTTTGGTTTATGCAAATTTCTCCATTCATAAGGTGTTCATATTATGATAATTAACTTTTTATTTGTTTGTTTGTGGTATTATGAACACATCATATTAGTTTCCTATAGTTATCACCTAAGTCTTTTAAAATGTGAAAAATGGCACTTAAGCATCATAAAATTAAAAGTACACAAGATCAAGTCATTTAAATATGTTTAATGTGTCCTTGCTCTCCCAAACTAAGTAATTGTATGTAATGCCTAAAAGAAATAGAGGAAAAATTGTTTTAAAGTGAATGGCATTTTAGTAAATATTTCGTTTAGACATAATCCTTCCATTTACCCTAAGCCATCTACCTTATCCATTATCTTAAATCTTAAGCCCATTTTAGCCACTCTAACCCCTTTCTTTCTCTTCCTTTCTCAAACATCTCCAAAATCCAACTATAGGGACTATTGAGCACTCAAAACTCAACAAGAGAGTCATGCTAATCTTGGTTATACAGTAAGTCAAGTCCCTAGACTCCATTTCTAAGCTTTTCAAGGCTAAAAACTTCCACGTTAATGAGTTTTGCTAGCTAAGGTCTAGAAATCCAAACTTCATGGTGGTTTTGTAACTTAAACTTCTAGGTTTTATCTTTTTTTTTTTTTTTAGAGATTTCCAACTCTCAATCAACCTATCAAGTAAGTTCTCTTACCCTTTTTGTCTATTCAGTAATGAAATTTTGTTAAAGGTTAAAGTTGAAGGGTGGTTTGCAAAGGAGTAGAGTTGTGGTTTAGATTGAGGATTGGAGTTGAGAATAGCTAATATTTGGACTTACATTCATGGTTTGATGTGTATTGATGTTGGGTGGAGGCTTTGTGAAGTTAGGAAGTAAAGTCATGTAAAGCTATTTTGCTTCCATGCCATTAGAGTCTGAACACCAACCTTCTATCCCAACCAAGTTCTTGTTTTCCTTAGGCCATTTGGACGCCAGCTCTTATAACATATGGATGCCATCCCCTACTTAAGATACCCTTAGTTTTCTTATGTTCTTCTAAATCCAATCTTTTAACCAAGTTTTCCCTAACTTTTACTTTGAAAAAAAAAAAAGAAAAAGGAAGAATAAATAAGATTCAAACTTTGAAAAGATTACCAAGTTTCCTTAAGTTGTTCCTTGTAAGGTTTTGGGTTGGTTAAAGAGTACGAAGGGAATTAAGCTTAGTCTTGAATCTTGGTTCACCATGATTTGCTTAGGTTAATCTAAGGGTAGTTTTAGTTTGGACTTATAACAACTGGCTGAAGGAGATTTGATTGTGAGATGGGAGAAACATGTTAAGGTTGGTCTAAAATCAATTATGAGTAAAGGTTGGCTAAAATACGAGAGAATAACCAGATGCTTGTTTATTTTTGCATTATGTGCATGTAATATGTCTAGATTAGCATCCATATGTGCTTATGCACTATGTACTAAGATTCATCTCATTCTTCTCGTTCTCAAGCATAGGTAGTGATGATTATGTCATTTATGAGGAGCCTTTTGTAGATGAATTATAGGAGGAGAATGGGGTTGATTACCTTTATTTTTGTGACGATTAGAGCAGTATTAGGGAACAAATGTTGATGGGTATTACTGGAGATAATAGACTTAGCTATATCAACTTAGAGACTATCTTATGTTTTGTATTTGATGTTCTATTTGTTTGAGTTGGGAGAGAGATTCCTTGTGTAGGTCCCATGTAAGATATCAAGAGGGAGGATAAATTGATATCTTTAAAAATTAAAACTTTTTCAAATTAAAAAGATCCCTATCGATAACTTAGAATGGCATGAGAAGTAGTTTTCAATTGATGTTAATTGTTACGCACAAATAAAACAACGCAAGTAATAAAATGTAAGCAATTTAAGATATTCGACCTTATGCTTACTGCTCTCTTTCAGCTCCACTACTGAGGACCCAATCTTCCTCACCAGTGCTATTCCACTAGTTCAATTCTTTAATAATCAAAAAGAGAAATTTGAGGTTACAAGAAAAACAGTCCCTCTCTACCTTGTCTTACTAACTTCACCTTGAGCTAAGCATAGGCTTATAGAGATCTTCTTAAAGGTCACACTTACTCAATTACAACTTCCCAATAATGATTACAAAAAAATGAGATGATGCAATCAAAGTCTCTTTAAAACATTCACACAAATACAAGAACAATAGAATGAGAAATCTATTTTAGCAAAATTTCTGATTAAGTTTCTAACACAGTTTTTTATTAAGTTTCTAACATAGTTTCTGATAGCTTCTCTTGTAAACAATGAATAGTGGAGTGCTCTGTTTTGAGTGTATGTCTTGTTTCTTTTTGCAACTCAAATTATACTCTATTGATCCTTGGAGTAACAACTAGAAAACCGCTAGTTCCAAGATCTTCTAAGAAAAGAAATATGTTTCAAGCTAATCTCATCTTTCAGTTGAACAAAGATCTCGAGAAAATAGGAATTTGACCGTTTGAAAAATTTTGAATGCCTACTGTTTTCTCCTGATATAATCCTTGCAATGCTTGATCTATATGACTTTTGTAGCTCGTGAAGTCTCATTCCAGAAACTTTAGGAATCTATTGGGATTCAAAAATTTAAAGGTCAAGTATATTGCAATTTGGATAAGCATAAATGATTCGATCATATCTTGATGTACCAACATCTAAGATCAATGCTCTTCAATATCTTTCAAGAATTATAACTTACCTAAGCAATGCCAAACTTGTCTTATCTGAATTTCATGAGTAACAGACCATATCTTTCTTCAAATCTTATTTAAATTTTCAAAACAAAGGAATCTCCTCAAAATCTACTTAAGTATATCTGCAATATCCATGGCTTATCCTTATAACATATCTAATTTTATTTGAACAACCTGATTTAACTTTATCAACCAAGCTGCAACTGAAATTCCAATAATGAATTATATCAATAAAAATCTATACTTGAAGCCTCTTAAATCTTCGAAAACAATCTTAGGATCAACAATCCTAATACGCCTTACTTTTTCTCATCCTGATATACAAACTATTAATGCAACAAACCCATCCTTCTTAAATTTTCATGCTATTCTTAAAGTTGATCAAGCTTACTTTCACCAAGCTTTGCAATATTGTCAGATTAACATCCTTTCAAAGTGGATTTGCACAAAATTATTCAAAACAACTCCTTAGTTCTAATTCTCGAACATTCCTAATATAAATAATTCAACTTCAAATCCCTATGGACTTAGACCAACTTAGTGGAACGGAATTAAGCATACTTCCTTAATAAACTCAATAAAAGTGAAGCTAAGTTTTCATTAAAAATTTGTTCGACTTAGATAATTTAAAGATTGGCTCAAGACAACTTTCTAATCAAGATTCTAAAATTGTCAACATGATCTTATTATTTTGCTGATATACTTTCTAACCTACATTCTAACATACATTATGACCAAGCAGTTTCAAGCCTCATTTTCTTTCTCAATCTAACTATACTTTAAATTGTCTTGCACACTCATTATATTTTGTTAGATATATCTTAACCTTTTTGTTACCATCAAAATTTGTTAAGAGAGATCTCAACACCTTAAGATTTTGTTTTATTGCTATTAAGGTTTAGTATATAGGAGCATAACAAACTCCTTAAGTTTATGGTGGTGGTTTTCTGATATTAAGAGCTCATCAAACTCCAAAAACATTTTTGTATTTTCCTCATGCTAGGGAGCAAGTTTAGCTCCCATATTAAGTTGCTAATTAACTTGTTTTCAGGTTAATGAGGATGTTAAGTGGATGGTAGTTTCCACTCATTTATTTAGTTTGGAGATGTAACTTGGTTATTGAAGCGACCAAAAATTTTAATGATTACTTGAAGATTCATAGAGCCTTAAAGTGTATCTAACTAGAGAGACAAATAGAAGGTTGTGATGTTCATTAGGATCTTGGAGCATTATATTGCATATGTTAAAATAAAAATTAGAAAGAAGGAAAGGACCAAAATACTCCCCTAGAGGCATGATGCTCCACATCATTCTCACGCTGAAATTGGTCCTACTTTTATAGAACTTTTACCTTGTTAAACTTGCCTTAACTTCCAACATAAGAATAAAAAAAAAAAAAAAAAAACATAGCAAACATAAGAACTAACGATAAACCATGAGTAGTTACCACAAAAAAAAATAAATAAACCATGAGAAAGAAAACAGGTTAAGCTCGGCCCCGTCTATGATGTATCCCTTGAGTAGACTTCACACATCTTAAACAAAGCAATTAAACTCTATCTCAAGCCCTTCTCTTTCATTCAAATCCCTATCATAGAGTTCTCCTTTGGGCATTACATACTTGTACTCTATTCCATCCTTAAACCACCTCCACTTCTCATAACGAAGGCCTTACTCCTCTTTGTTATTAAGATGTCCTTCAAAATGTCTCGGTCACTCTTTCTCAAACCTTTATCCTTAGGTTTCTTCATAACTTTTATTTCTAACTCCTTGTCTTTGCACTCCTTTTCAATTAGGAAGCAACTTGCTGAATTCCTCGTTGCATCTCTCATCGACGACTATATGACATCTAAACTAAGGTGGCTACCACTAAGAGGTGTGTTTTTCACACTTTACTTTTACATACCAAAATGTACCTCCTCTTCACCTACTTTGACATTGTTCACATCAAACAGAGCTCCTGATGTGGCAAAGAATGGGCTACACAATATGATTGGCATGTTTATGTCATCCTCGATTTGTAGCACCATAAATTCCATAAGGATCGTAAACTTTTTCACCTTAACAAGCATGTTTTCCGCAATGCTTTTGGAGTATTTAATCGGATGATGAAGATATGGTCATTGGTTTAAGTTCAATTCATCCAAGTCACCTACACAAAGAATGGGGCAAAAGGGATACACCAACATATAGATAACAAGGAATGCGCAAAAACCTGATATATTTCCCCCCACCCAAAAACAAGATATTAAGAAGGATTGAGATGTAGTATCCTCTTGACCTCACAAAATTCTTATAATTTGAAACTTAACATTAGTAAACGACACGTTGGTATGCAATCCTTTTGAACTCTTCAAAAACTCCTAGAATTCATGGTCCAGGTTGTCCTTTTGAACTCTCTCAAGGTAGGATCGACGCTTTAGGCATTATCATATTCGTCTCTATGCTCTTTCTCTTGAAATTCAATCCTTGCCTGGTTCTTGTTGTCTTTCTCCTTTACTTTGGTACCTTTCTCTTAATTTTCCATTCCAATTACTTGCTAATTTTCTCATTATTGTTCCATAGTCCACATACTTCACATAATCAACTTCATTTATGTCACTCCTAGGACTCAACGTCTTCAAAGTTAATTTATCATAGTTAGCGTGATTTCCTACAAATTGTGCTTGCTCTTACTTTGAAGGTTTAATTTCCATTGGCTTTGCCCCGTAGCTTTTCAATGCAATCATAACCCATGGCTTCGTGGCTACCACTCCCTATTACGTTCACAAAATGTGTTTCCTAAGTATTCTGGTCATATTGTTTAGCTTCGCATTAAGCATGATGAAGGCATTTATGTCAGGCAATCATGCACTCTCTTAGGCAAGCTTCCCTCTCTTCCCATTGGTAATTTCTGGAACAGATTTCTTCTTACATTTGGTAAGTTTCCTATGAAGACTTATCCCTTAAGCTTTTGTTTGTCGAGGCATCAACTATATTCCTTACCAAGTATTTTAAGCATTCATGAAGGTTTACACCAGGGTTATTTATTAAATCAAATCAAATTAGACCAATAACCAAAACAAATTGGACCATACTATTAAACGAGATTTTTTTATATTTTCAATTCGATTCATTGTTCCATTTGTATGGTTTAAAAGGTTTGCAATTCGATTCAAGGTCTAAACCAAACTAAACTAAACTACTTAAACCTACATTGAATTGGGTCTTATTAAAAAATAAAAAAGCAATAACTTTTTAGTTTTAATCCCTATTGATACTTCTTACTCTATTTACCATTTTTTATGTCATTTTCTCATCCTAGTCTTAGCCTCCATAGTCCAATCATTTTTCTTCATTGTCATCTCTCACCATGATATAATATTATATAACTTTGATTATTATATAACATTCTTTAATTTGAATATCAATGTTTAATTAAAAACCCCAAATCCTACTAGTAGTATCAACTAAATTGAGTTGCTTTAAAAGTAGTTTGAACTAAATTGAACTAGATGTAACTGCATTTAAAATGATTTGATTCTAATTCTAAGACCCAAACCACTAGAAGCAATCAAGTTCATGAAAGGTTTGCACCAAACTGTTGTAAATGCAATTTTGGTTCAGTTCAACCATTATTCAACCAAACCAAATCATGAACACTCATAGTTTGCACAAGCTACCATTTGGCAAATCCATTATCGGAGCATTTTTCTTTTTAATTCTTTTAGCATTCCTAAGTTTCATATAAGCTGTCCCCACTATATTGTCTAAAGCAAGTAATGTCATCTCTAAGCTAGGCAATTATGAGGGAAAATATTTTTGGGGGAAAAAAAATAAACAAAAAAAAACAAGAAGAATCTCTAGAAAGTTAATCCTATGGGGAACGTATCGGGGTAATGGAAAATCAGGCATACCTTATCCTCATTTGTAAGTGACAGTGGGAATAACCCGAGTTGAATGATGTCCATGAACGCTCCCTTAAGCTTGATGGTATGACAAGTACTTAAAAGATCATCCATGTATGTGCTTGGGATCTCGGTGAATCTTCAAAGCAAGTTTCAATTTATGGTAATTTGCGTTGTATATATCATATTATCACTGCAAACCACGATATGCTATTAAGGCAAGATATGACAGATGTTTATAGCTCCGATTGAACATGATCTAGTTAAGAATTAAGGACAGTTTTCGTGCCTCGTGTTCATATCATCGAAAATCACTTAGGGTAGCTTCATGTGACTATTTTAAGTAGAAGTTAGGTAACTTTTGCATTTTAGTAAACATTGTATAAGTAGTTTTCTCTCTCCTTTTTTCTAAATTTGAAACATATAAATATTGAATAATCTAGCTAACATTAAACTTGGTAAAATAAAACGGTTGAATAATTGAAAAATTGAAAAATGAGGTTTATCCTCAGGCTCTAGAGTTTGTCAAACTTATCAATCAATCGATAAAAGTAGTCCCATTGTAATAATAATGTTTACAAAAACATTTTTAAAAATTTCAAACTCCCACAGCGGTTTTTTTTTTTTTTTTCAGTCTCGAAGCAACGTCGGGTAGCCAGACGCTGAGAATAATCCATATTAAACGGTAATCATATTCTAAGGTATGCAACGAGGGAGACAAACAGAAAAAGGGATTCGATAAGAAAATTGGAATACGAGTGCAAAATGAGTCAAATCTCCAGACACTGGAAAGAGCATCACCGACCCCTCTTTTTTTAAATGTCATCATGCAATTCAATTACATGTTTCTCCTATAATATGCATTATAATCCAGAAAGGTTAAATAAAATTGTCCCTTTCCCTCCCACATAAAATATACAATGCTGAAACCATTTGCCCTTATTACAACAGAAGCAGCAAGATATGCAGTGCGCTTCCACCATAAACTGTACAAGCAACCTTCCAACAATCTCAGCAAGCCTTGGCATCTCATGGATAATCTGAGGCTACCCCTCACAGGATGGAAAACAAAAGGCAAAATAAGACACAGTAACTTAAAATTAGTCCGAATGGTTAAATACCTAATTCGTAACGCAAAGGCATTTCTTCTCAACTCTTACTGCCGTTGCTAACTCTCTCATAGAACAAGATATATCCATGATCTGTATTGCCGGAATACTCTTGCGCTGACCCGAAAAATGTCTGCACAGCAGATTCATCAATGATCTCAACATTTTCATCATCAAAAAACAACCAATGGTTGTGGCTCTTCACAAGGCTGACATAGTGCCCATGGTTGGGCCCACTTCCAACATGCACTACCACAGCAAATAAGGAATATTCAGAATCTGCATCTTCTACAGTGTTGCTCAGCTTCAGCTCAAGAGGGAACACGACCCGATAAGATAATTTCTTGTATCGGACCAGATGTTCAATATACTTGAACCTTTTTAGGTGAATTACCAGGATGTGAGGTGGCCTTTTTATCTTCATCCTCTTCTGTGCTTCCTGCAGACTGCAAAAACCAAATAACCGTTAAGAACTGGATAAGTCTTCAACAAGAAGGAAGAGTTAGTAAAAGCGGACATTATCAGATTAAGATTTAGGCGAGTGAAAGAGGACATGACAGTAATAATCTCATGAACTATTCGAAACAAAGCAAAGGTTTGCATCGGTAATAGACTATGACAAATATTAGTGTTACATTTGGATGGTGACATGAAACAGAAGCATGGCTATTCTATGGAAATAGAAGAGGCGATAAATAGCCATTTTAATCCTATTCGCATAATCAGATGGCATAAAAAATGCATGAATAAAGAATTAGGAATTGACTTGAAATATAACATATGTCCCTACTTTATGAAACCCTATCCACCACCACCTTCACCACCTCCTCTTGGCTGCCACCTCCAGGCTCCACCTCCACCTCCTTGGCTGCTGCCTCCACCACCACCTCCCCGGATGCCACCTCAACCACCACCCACAAACTGAAGTTCGTCTTGCATGAACTTATTCAGGCCAACTTCATGCTAACCAAAGTTTGCCACACAAGCCAATTGGCGACTTGTGCATTGCAACCACTGGCTCGAGCTAGAAACAGCCATTCCAAGGGTAGAAGGAATGGTGGTTGCTGGCTAATTCTAGGGTCCTACTAAGAAATAGCCCTTCCATGAATGCCAATAATGAGATTTTTTGGCCTCTGGAAATAACAATTACAGCATCTGGAAAACACAACTACACAGGTAATAAACATTCCACAGAGAACAAGTGAAGAGTAGCACTAAATTTGTAGAAGGGAAAATGCAAATCCAGCACCTTCCTATTC
Organism: Lumnitzera littorea; assembly: GCA_024138015.1. Classification (NCBI taxonomy): domain Eukaryota; kingdom Viridiplantae; phylum Streptophyta; class Magnoliopsida; order Myrtales; family Combretaceae; genus Lumnitzera; species Lumnitzera littorea. The sequence goes on along the minus strand of JAMXBB010000009.1, from coordinate 105,314,680 downwards.
AAAGAAATAAGAATCAAAAAATTAATTCTCCCAGTCTCTTCTTCCAAACAATCCACAGCCTCAATCCCACCCACAAAACATGAGAATTACAAAAACAGGCAGAAATCCAAAGTGTTTCATTATTCACAGGCAGAAACACATGCTGCACACTTGCCAAGAAATGGGTGCATAATGTTTAAAATGCAACCCCCTACTCTAGATATCTAATCACGAGGAATGATAATAGATATATGGATTATTAAATTGACAATGATTCGTTCACAGGACAGATAAGAACCCATAAATTGATTACGATTTTAGATCACGGACCATAAAATCCACACTTGCTATAAAGCTCAGGCTCATCGAATCAGCACAATTACTGAAAAAAGAAAGGCCTGATAGCTGCTAGGGCCCCCACATATGTTATATTATTTATTATCGACTCAATAAAATACTTTGCGAACAGTCAAGACTACACTACACCAGTCTGAAATAATTAAATGGGTTTCTATACCACCAGGACAGTCAAAATTAAACTATGATGTAGGGTCACAGTAAGTTTAGCCAGTGGAGCCACTGTCTTTTGTGATGAACAGAGTAAAGTTGCAGTTGCTTTCACATTGAAACTCCCAGCAGGTAGAGCCGAAAAAGGTGAACTTAAGGCCATTCATTTAGGGGTGGAAATATTTATATCAAGAGGTTGGACAGGTGTTATAATAAACTGATAGGCTTTCGGTGGTTAATGTGTTACAAACAAATGGAACATTTTGAATGACCTCTTGAAGGTGAATTCACTTGATGAAGAACTTGAAGTGGATATCAATCAAGGAAATCATATAGCGGAGATTCTTGCCAAGATGGAAAAAACAATGGAGGGATTATGCCACTACCTGTGAGGAATAAAAATCACATTTTTCTTCCTTTCATTCACTTGTAGGTTCACACTTCAGGTGTTATTATTTAATCTCATATTCGATTTCTATGCTGTATTTCAAATCTATGAGATAAAAGTCTTGTACCCAGAGATTCAGGCACATTTAAGGCTAACAAAAAGTCAACAATACAGCTAAGATGATATTGGCTCGGTTACAAGTAACATCATGAATCCTCATACCAAGACTGAAGTCACCGCCAAATAACCACATCAATTTTAATTGTCGTCATCATATAGAATTAGGAGCTGCTTTACCCCTTGGATGCACCATAATCATAAGGTCATGGGGTAAGGCTATAGAAGGAACTGCTCCTGCTACCCTTTATTTCTTTCAGTTGAGGTGGGGGGCAGTGGGGAGAGAACAGGAGCTAATTGTAAAGAGCCTAGTTTTCCACCCTTTTTACACAAGCTGTTAAACAAGAAAGCAATAATCATGCCTCACCTTCATGGAGTGGTTGAATTTAAGAGATAGTTTACAGAAAAATGACTGGGCCAAGGATACTAGTCATGATATACTGATCTATCCCCTAAAGGGGAAAGAAAACAAATGAAAAGGCAATCCTTTTCTTTCATCTCTTGGTGAAAATTCTTCATTCTTGAATGACAACCTCTAGACCTCAGGTTTGATAAATAATCCTGCTCATTTCTCATCCTAATCCCCGGTTCCCATCATTTGGTATATTCTGTGGTAAGCACAGATTGCTCCCACTCTTCTCAGACCATACTACATGAACAAATTCATCCCAATAGCTAGAACTAAACAGCTTTCACCAAGAAGACAATGCACGGTTATGGCCATTGAAACATTAAAGCTTAAAAATAATATTAATAATAATGAAATAAAAAATAAATAAATCACACATAAAGCATAAGTGAACAAGCTACAGACCTGCAGCATTTGTCACAGAAAAACTTGTCCTCAGCATTCAAAGTTTCTGTTGAGCTAAAATTCTTCAAACAACTTGTTATGGAACTATTCTGCTCAATATCAAGACTTAAGTCAAAGAATGTCTCATCTCTTGCTGTCACTGTCTCACACCGCAAGCACCTTGTCTCATTTGTAAGTATACCCTGATCCAGAGGAACAAAAACCCATGAGATTTTTCTAGGTAGTGGAGTCATAAATTATTCAAAAGAAAGCAACATATAGAAGCAGCATCTTTTAACAACCAAAAGTCAAGAGGCTTCTTTGACATTAAAGGAAGACATGCTATAAAGCACTGGGCAATTATGACCAAATCAGATTTTGAGGGGAAAAAAGAACCAAAAAAAGAGCCAAAGTGCATGGCAGACCACAATAATTTTATAACATTAAAACTTTTGGCTGCAGTAACTAATATGCAACTCCGGGATCAGACACCCCAATAAAATAAAATGGTTCACCAACTCAACCGCAACTGGTGCATAAAGATAAGGCTCATTTTGATTGAACTAAGACATTTAACTAAGTCAAACCCAAGATCAAGGCCACAAAGGTTGCTCTAAGGCCAGGAGATTTGTATAACCACATCTGCAGTCACTCTTTGTTGGAAGTTGCAGCAACCTAATAATAAGTCAAATGAGCAAACAAGAAAAAGCTGCCAGTGGCCACCTGAAAATTTTTGTGGACCCATGTAACTAGCGGCTCTTTTTGTGCACCATTAGCCTGAGCACTTTTTGGTCCATTTGCAGATTTCTCGGAAGGCAATGACATTTCTCCATCAGCTTTGGCAGCTTGAGCCTCTTTCTCTAGTATGTCAACAAGTTCATTAAGCAGAAAATTCAAGAACTCATGGGCATCCTGTAAACAGAATCATCTAAATCATTATATTTCTTCATCTTAAACGATCTTCAGAACAAGAGGGATGGAAATCTGTAAAAATGCCAAGCAAGCGAAATGAAAAACTTTGAGCTGTAAGTTTAACAGAATCCAGATGAAACACTCACTCCACTTGCTCACCCCAGAAAAAAATCATTCAATTTTTCAATGACAAGAAATGAAGAATCAGAAAATAAACAAGTTAAAACTCATAACACACTATTGTCCTAATTTACCCTTGTGCAGCCCCTCAGCAATAGCTTATATCCCTTCTTTTACTAGTCCATATGCACAAAAATTCCACAATGTGAGAGTCAGGCAAGCCATGAAAAACCAACTTTGTCCAACTAAGATTTAAGTTGGTTAAATGTGCAGATCCAAGAAAGGCTGAGATCCTTCTTTAGCATTTTGTAGCAAACTATTGAAAGAAATGGACTTCCCTCCAAAAGTCACATTTTACATGAAACCTGCCCTCAAGTTATTTAATCATCCAAAGCAATGTCATATGCACGTTCATACAAGAAAAAGGTGATTTAGGTGATTGGAGAACTGATAGAAAAAAGATGTTCCAACATTATTTAAAGTTTCAAGTACTTGCATAGATTAGCTTTTCCTAGGAGGTCCTATGAGCAAGAGTTTGATAAGGCCCAGCAAAACTACAGGTCTCATGGGCCTCATAAGCAAAAGCATTAGATAAACCAGAGAATACACTCACAGCTTCACACCATTAGTTTGTTGCTAGCCAAACTCTTCCGCTTGAAAGAAGCAAGTACTTCTAACCTTATTCACTTACTTATTTTCTTTCTTTCTTTCTTTCTTTTTTCGTGTAAGAAAGATTCCCAACTTCAAAGCTATTATTCTCAATATCTACAAGCACATGTTATCCTAAGTCAATACTCAAAAAATGAAGTAGAATAAAATAAAATAACCTAAGCCTTCGAAAGTAAAATGAGAAATTTTGTATATTCGGCTATAAAGGATATCAACTCCAAAGCAAAAGTAATGGAGTACAATAACTTGCCAAAAGAGGCAGGGTGAACACTTATCACTTAAAACGGAATAGCAATACATGAGTACACCTCCAAGGAAGGTGCTCATCACATCGTGAAAGATCTTGTGAATATGACCACTTGTACAAGTTTCTTTTCCAGGGGAGAGTACATGGCGGTAATTTTGAATCTATATGGTTTTATAGATAACTACCTGAGTGGGGGAACCCTCTGATAGGTCCTCTATGAGAGGATGTACTGTTAGGCATACCTCATGACACCTTCATCTGGTTCTTGGGACATCCATCTAAGGGGATGTAGGGCTGATCAAGGGACTTTTTCCACAATGACATAATACGGTCCCTCACTTCCTCTAGTGAGTATTTGATTGAGTCCACTGAAATTAGCCTTTGAGAACACCACCTTACACAGCCTTTAGTGAAGATACGGTTGTCTAAGGCTCCCAAAACACAAAATTTATTTTATGGCTCACCATTCATAGGAGAAATTCTTATACGGACAAACTGGTGCGACTAAGTCCCGGTACTCTAATTGTTGTTCGTTTTTGCAAGTCAGCTGCTGAGAATACTGGGCACCGATGCTTCCATTGTTAACAAATGAATTCGAAGAGTATCTTCTAAGGTTGTCCAGCATCCTTACTTGTTCATGAACTGGGATTTGATTATGGCATCGGCATCCATGAATCTATGACAACTACAGAACCATACCATTATTCCAGTGAAAGCTGGCTTTCATCGCCTTAGATCATTTTATGTCACATGAAACAAACCATAGGCATGTTGGATAAAACCTCACTTGGAAACCAGCAAGTCAGCACTATATAATATACAATTAGAGTTGAAGTAAGAAGCTCTTAAGTTTGTGATCTACTGCCTCCCCGGATGGTTTTTACAGAAGTATTTCAGGTATATTTCTTTAAAATATCATGCCATGTAGCATTCTGATGCACTGAATTTGTGAATACAAAGCAACCATAATTCCCCCAGTTTTATCAGCTATACAAGCATTACCCAAAAAAGAAAAGGTTATCCCATGTCTTGATTTGAGAACAAAATTAGTTGAGAGAAGCTAACAGGAGGAATCATTATAGATACTTTTCATATAGGTGACAATGTCGCCTTCCACCTCTACATGAGCTGTCTCTTTTAAAGGATACTCTAGAAATATATAGATAATAAAGATAACACTGATATCAAAGAATATTATTGGCCCTCTCCTTATTAGAACATCCCCTGCAAAGGATTCATTCACTTAGAGCCTCACTTAAGGGAGATTTGCAGTGAGTTACAAAGTTCCTTGTGTATCACAATATCAAGGAAAAATATTGTCAAACCTGATGCATATAACTTCGGAAAAGCTCATTCTGTTTCTTCAGTCTCTGAACAAAACGTTTTGGAGCAATAACACCTGTTTTCTTCTTTTGTGAACTTATCTGCAAAAAGTAAACCAGCTTAGTGGTATTAACAGCTATCATATGAATAACACTGGCCGTAAAAGAAGAATATTACTTAGATCAAACATAGCGACAGCAGCACTTGAAATTAAGATCCATACAGTCTCACAGGGACATCAATAAGGATGTATAAATTCAGTTTATGAAGCTCCTAACACTTGCTTCATTAATTTAAAAAAGAGAAGTAAAGAGGAACTTCAATTCTACCAACAATGACCTACCTAAAATTTGAATTAGAATTTAAAATACTCTCCAATACAAGGAGTTTGAGGTATACAGGTTCCAAATGAAAATCCACTAGAAGAAAGGAAAAGATTGTACATACATTAAAAATGAGAATCCTTTGGTATTCAAGACCATCACAAAATTCTCCCTTTCTAAAAGTGCACTGGCATTTTGCATCAACACTCATTAACTTTGTGAACAGTTCTTCAAAATATAACATTCACTAAACTCAGTCCAAAATTGAAAGGGGCATTAAGACCTATACAATGGAGTAATGGAGAAAACATAACAATCCCAAGCCCGATGAAAAAACAAAGACAGAAATATATGTTTTATCTCTCTATATATTGACTGCTCAAGAATATAAATGAACTCTTTAAATGAAATGAACATAACTCAGGGAGCAAAAGAAATTAGCATCTCTAAGAGGAAGCAGTAATGAAACAGGTACTTCATATTGAGAGAAAACCTATTTATTTTTGCATAGACGGAGCATTGCAAAATTCAATGTTCTATCTAGCTATTCATACAGTGTTCCACAAAGAAATTACCAGGATAGGTTACACTTCTACATATTGCAGTCATTCCACATTCCCATCATGTAGTCAATACCTGAGAAAATAAATCTGCAAGGCATGTCAAAAGATTTTCTTCTGCATCTCCACCATTCTTGTTATTAGCATAATAATCCAACAACTGCTCACGAAATGGAACACAAAAGTAAAGAGCCTGCATAAAAATGAAAAACCAGTGACTTCAAAATCATCTCCCCCAATATTCAAATCCACGCAAAGTCAAATCCTTCTCTATCCAGGCCAATAACACAATCAAAGTTCAATTGAACTAATAAACCCAACTATATGCACAATATCCTCTTCAACCCTAAGTCAACTAAAGCTTGTAAACAGTAAAAAGACTATAACAAGCAAAGATAATCAGACAAGATTATCGACCTAGCTGCCACAACACCAGACATCTTCAATCCACAATCCATTGTTGTTATAAAAGCAACGATACACAATCAAACATCGGAACAAGTATAATTACACAATATTCTAACAGAAACCAAACCAAAGCCTAAAAAAACCCTAATTTGAATACACAACCATATTGAAATACGCGATCAAGTTAAAGAGTACAAGAAAAAGAAGTAAACCTGCAAAACGCTATTGCAATAACAAGTGTTGCCGAAATTCTCGAGACCGAAATAACGCTCGCCTTCCGGGAACTGATCGCCCAGAGCCTTCTCGAGCTTCGAACCCGCAGCACCCATCTACACAATCCAAAATCAATCGAGGAAAGGGAGAGACAGAGAATCAAGAATTGAATGACAATGAGATCTTTCTCTGTCTTTTTAATATTGTTACTTCTTGATTGAATGTTGTTACTGTTCTTTTTTCTCGTGGATGAGAGAGAAAACGATGAATTAGGGTTTCGATTTCATGGGGTTTGGATTGAGACTTTTTTGGGGGAAGGATGGAGGATGTAATTGCTTTATGTTGGTTGCTTGGCTTTTAATTTGCTGCGAAAATGAGTAAACTGAAGGTAATTTCTTCTTATGGTCGGTTATTTTCGCAGACAAAAATTCGACACGATGATGGTTTCACTTAAGGGGTGCACTCTCGAGGAAAAAACAGAAAAGAAAAGAAAAGAAAAATCCGTAAATAAATATTATTTATATCCTTTTTAGAAAAGCACCTTCGATTTATGTTATTTTTGTACTAAAGGCACTTTTTTAAGAGGTACACTACACTACACAAAATAAATAAATCAAAAAACCCCTACATGCATAAAATAAAGTAAGAGCAAAAATCATAATGCTACTAAAACTTTAAAACTCCAAATCTAACTTACCTTTCAATCTCTTGAAATATAGCTCTAACATATGATAATATTCATTACTTGATATCCAATTCATTTCCTAAAACCTTAGATCATTCACTATTATAACAATTAAAAAAGTAAAACATAAGGTATACAACTCATTAAAAGTGTTTTGAATAAGTTAAATTAATATTAAGATTTATATAAACAAAAATGTCATGAAGTGTAATTTATAGCAAATACAATGTCATTGTTTCGTAGTCCTAGTGAACACTCTGGACACGAGACTCTTATTGCGTCTCCTCTGCTCAAGGTAATGTCATGATTTATGTTTTAGCATATAGATTTTGTATTATGGAATTGTAGTTTTATTGTTTTGAAATATGCACTCTAAGTATTCACAGTAAGAGTCTCACATCGAAAGTATTCTAAGTGTTCACTAGGACTAGGAGACAATGATATTGTATTCGTTATAAATTACACTTTATGACATTCCTGTTTATATATATCTTAATATTCGTCTAACTTATTCATAACAATTTTAATGAGCTATATGCCTTACGTTTCACTTTTTGAATTATCGTAGGAGTAAATGATTTAGGGTTTTAGGAAGTAAATTGGATGTCAAGTAATGAATATCATCATATGCTGTAGCTATGTCTCAAGAGGCCAGGAAGTGGGTTAGGTTTGGAGTTTCATGGTTTTAGTAACATTATCATTCCTGCTTTTACTTTCTTTTATACATACAAGGGGTTCTTTGATTTGTTTATTTTATGTAGTGTAGGTTTTTCGACAAAGGGGTACGTTTTCAAAATGTATGTGTTTTGTTGGAACTAAAAGCACCTTTTTAAAAGGCGTCTTAGTTATAACAAAATGCATTGAAGGCACTTAATACAAAAATAACACAAACTGAATACGCTTTTTCAAAAGATACCTTCACAACCCCATACAAGCAATATCTATCCCATAAAACCTTTTTTTATTTTTTTCTCGAAGCAATGAATAAAAATTTTTAACACTTGCGATCTTAAGAAAAGGATTTAAATATTACCAATAAAAAAAAACTTAAAAATATGATCATTAAAAAGAATTCCAAAAATACGATATATAATTTCAGTTTATGAAAAGACGAATTTGTTTTACACTAAATTCTACTTTTCAAAAGCTGATTATACTCGTAATGAAAAATTGAGCTTTTAAAAAACCAATTTTATTACTTCTTCGGGCAATGTGTTCTCTATGGCTTTTTGCTTCCCAATTTAAACAATTGCCTTTCTTATTCTACAGAAATCCTTATGCTAAAGTTCTCTCTACAATCAGCCCTTGTTAATGCCCTTTTTTTTTTTTCAAATTGAAGTTCAAAACATTACGTACACACACTATATCTAGTCAGACTTTGCATTTTTTTCAAAAAAATCTCACAAGTTTCAAGCACTTTCACTTTCTACATGTTGCATGTGTACAAATAATTTCCTACATGAAATTGTTCAATTTTGTAATATCTTGCATTATAACTCTATGAATAGTAATTTCATGTGTACATTGTTTATATATATCATACCCTACCAACATCATAATAATTTAACATGAAATTAACACAAATATGCTAGAGTTTCACATTGAATAATAGAATTTCATATTAAATTTTATGATAATATGCTAAAGTTTCACATTGAATAATAGAATTTTTAACTAAATAATAAATTTTCATTTTGCATCTAGAATTTCACATTGATTTATCAACTTATTCATATGGGGTTAGCGTATAGAAATTCAATATAAGGGAAATTAGAGTTTATATGTACATTATAATACATAAATTTATCTACTTACATACAACTATCTAGTTTCAATTTCATATACGCAATTTATTGAAGTAAAACTTTCCCATAAATTGCCTGAAAAGATTACAAATCTTTTCACTTAGTGAATTCAACATTAAATTGATGATATTTAAGATATATGTTACATTCATACATGTGACTAATTCCATAATTTTTTCACATTAGCCATTATCTGCAAAGATTATTTCAAGTTTTTGGCCTACCAATTTATTATCATAGAAGAAAAATATAAAGAAAGTAAGTAATAGTTGAATTGTTATCCAAAAGCTATCTTAGTGTTAGTGTAATATTAATATGAACATGTTTACAAATAATTGTTGAATGCAAACGAAAAAATTGGTGAAGTAGAGGTAATTTGCTACACAAATAGCCACATTGTGAAAGGGGAGAATGGGGTGTTAGCCAACAATAGTAGTTAGAGTTCCATATGAGGTAAGTTATGAATAATTGATCAATATCATTTATAGTCATATTCAAATGTGACGACGCATGGGGTTAAGTTGATCTACCAGTATCCTCTTATTGGGACTAGTGAGAATTTCTTTTGTATTATACTAGTAAACGATGATTATGATGTTCAACAAATATTGGCATCATGTCAAGGACGTAGATGGGTTAATAGTTCTACTAAGTTGTATATTGAAATTCATGAAGTTAATTTGCCTACTGCAACTAAATACAATGTATTGCAAGAGAATAATATTGAATGTCAAATTGAAACTCAAATGCATGAATCTCAACCTATCCTAACTACTCAAGAAGTAGATGGGAATCAAGGCATCCCCAAAAACTAATATTCCTCCTACTAATAAAACTAAAGGGGAGACGGATATTGAAAATAACCTAGTATGTGAAGAAATGTTCGAAAATTCCAATGATATGGATTTTTATGATGATAATGGGAGAAGAGAAGATTGGCTTCAGACCCTATATGAGGTGATAGGTCCGGTATGAAGAATGATTGGCAGCATGGGTTCTCGATAACTATAAATGCAGTTGGAAATTCAAAACCCATGCCATTCTATACTACTAGTATTGGTTATATGATTCATCTAAGGAGAGCATGAACGATTGGAGCTTTAGTGATGAATTCAAGGTGAGTATGCGATTTATAAACGAAGAGCACTTGATACATGGTATGAAAATACATGATATTATGAACCATCATGACTATGTAGTGGTAAAGTCAAAGAAGAAAATTTAGCCTATACAATGTGTTGAAAGTGATAAGGGTTGTAGATGGGAGCTTCAAGCATGCCTTAAAAAGCAAGTTAGATGTTTTGTAATTACTAGGTTTGAAGGTCCACATACGTATGTTAACCTTACTATTAGCTAAGACTATATACGGTTAAACTTAACCACCTTGTCTCGATGTGTCATCATAGAGATACAGGAATCGTCAAGTGTTATGAAAGTTTAATACATACTTTACTTAGAGATATGGGCGTAAAAGATTGGATTAGTAGATAAGATGTATTGTGTAGTACATATGTTCAAAAGTTGCGGTTGGCAATGTGTTTGTGGGTGTTATAACGGAATTGTAGATTAGATGTATTGTATAATATAATTGTATTTAGGATTGTGGATGAATTACTTGCTTTTATTGGCAGACTTTGCTAATATAAATGGCCTTTGAAAAATCGACAGTTTAAGGTAAATTCAGATTTTCAAAAGTCGAGTTTAATATTTTGAAGTGAAATCGTCTTTTGGTAAGCCAATTTTATTAACTAAATAAAATAAACTTCCTAAAAGCCAGTTTCATTATAGTAGGTGAAATTGATTTTTGGAAAGCCCATTATATTTTTCTTTTTTTATACATATAATCAACTTTCCAAAAGCCAAATTTACTTCAAAATGAATTCGACTTGTGAAAAGCAAATTCATGTTTTGTATTTTTGGGTTTATTTTTGTAATGTTCGTATTTTGGGATTTTTTAAAAATAATTGCAATATTTAATTTCTTTTCCTTGCGATCTTCCGTACAGCAAAATATATAAATACATATATATGTATATAAATAAATAAATATGAATATCTTTTCATTTATGAATGCATAACTATATTTTTCCCATCTATAAAAATTCACTCCATATGTACATGATCCAATAGAATCCCAAATAATGCGGAGGATCTTAGATTATGAACACCTTATACGATATGTAGACATTACAAATATTCTCTTTCTTAAAGATCCACCTTATCTAAAGTTCTTTACAAAAAGCTTGTTTAACAATTTTTTTTTATATTTTTATGGTCCCATTTGCTACTAGTTTTACAAGGTTTTAGTTAAGCGAGAGAGAGAGAGAGAGAAGACTACAATTTTTGCAAGGAACTCATCATAGTGGGAAAGGACCACAAAAAGCAGTTGCTTCGCAAAGGTTATTATGCTAAGCACCCAACAATAAACATTTCAAACCCTTCATTTCAAAATCTAAAGATGCTCAAAGATAAAAGGTACCCAAAAAGGGCTTTGCAGTATTTAATCAAGAATTTTGTGATTATCTATGTGAGTTTTGGGAGAGTTTTTTAACATCACATGTACATTGTATCACAGTCTAGGCTTTCCATAGCACATATAAGGATCATGTAGTGCATATTGTCTTGTCCTTATAGTAGCAAGTAAGCCTAAGTAACACAACAATGGCCAATAAGGCCTAAATCTCTATAAGTCAAAGCATAAGTAAGAATAAAAAAAAATCAGTAAGTAAATGGGACATAAGTAAGAATCATAAATGAATAACAATACACTTTCATTAATCTGTCAATGTATAAGGTTACAAATAGGTGCATTTAGTGATAACCAACCAAAGTTGATAGAAATAAACTTTACGGACCCATTACCAAAAGTTGAGCTAAGGGATTACAAGGACTCGCCTAACGTGTATTGGCTCAAAGACTTTTCAAGGACGAAGATTCCAACATTAGCCAAGGTATGATACACTTCATCCAGCCTGAGCGCCAAGTTTTGATCATGATAAGAACAGTTCTAGAGTTGACGAGCACCGGACGCTTACTTGAGCCAAGTAGTCAAGTCACCAACTAAACAAGACATCAAACAATACTAGTGTTTGAGCTTCGATCTAACTTAGATCAAGTCAACCAATTCACCTATTCCTCTTTTAACCTATATCTAGCTGACTCTATTGAGCTAACACTAACAATTGCCAAACTACTTGAGATTTTACACTTTCATTGGAAAAATTTAACACTTGTAAGTTCAAGCTTGCCAACCATAATTTAACACATCTTTTAACATAACATTCTAGAAGGATTTTACTATTTCCATACCTTGTACTATTTTATTCTTTTTGCCCTTTTAGCATGTTTTAGGAATCTTTAGTATTCAACTACCATTAAGGCCATATAAAAGCCTCATTTTCTTAAACACAACAATTGACTTACTTCACTATTGAATATAGAAGCTTTTCTTTCAAAGTAACCATTGTATTCATTATCATACCCAGCTCTTATCTAGCTTTTTTAGCAAGAGTTAGTGGCTAATGATCCTAATTTCTATTTTCTTGCATAATATTGAGTGTAAAGTTAAGCCATGTGAGCTTATAGTGCATCATATCTATAAGCTGCTAACGAACTTGCTAGTTTCTTTTGTTTTGTTTTCATCCATTGTAATACGGCCTTCATGTATACAATCTTAAAGACGCATTAAAAGTGGTGAGTAAGAGTTTCAAAATAAAATTGTACTCGCATTTAGTAAAGAGCTTTATGGATGTTTCCTTTTCTAATGGAAGAAACCATTAGAATCCTACCTAAGTTAGAAGTTAACAAAAAGGAAAAAAAAAAAAACTTATATTACAATCATGTACGAAAAAATGGGGCCTTGCCATAAGAAATGTGTTTGTAAAAGAAGACCCCATCATCCTCCCCTACTTAATCTATTAATGTCCTTAGCAATGTGTCCTATAGCCTAGATCTGGTGATGGAAGTCTTCTAGTTAGCATAGTAGACTTTCCCTTGGATAATGCAATGAGGTCTTCTTCTTTCTCCCAATTGTTGTCTTCTTTCACATAATCTCTCCATTCCACTAACTACTCCATATGTTAATCTCCAGTAGTAGGATCTTTGACTATTCTCTCTACAAAGATGTCTTCAATAGCTTGACGCATGCTAAACTTGATATTGATGTGTAACCACTTAGACATGTTGCGAAATGGATCTTCTATGTCGAAAAAATATGGTTTCAAGATGTTGATCAAGAAAAATTAGACAAACCTTTAACCAAGCTTGAGGCTCAATCTTATAAGCTGCACTTCCAATCCCTGAGATGATAAAAACTGGACCCATATACTCTTGAGTCAACCTTCTATCCTTGTTCCTTAATAATATGACTTTCTCAAGAAGGAGCTTTACAACGACCTAGTCTCTAACATCATATCCTTAGTTTTACAATTTTAGTTTGCTTACTTCTTTATCCTCTTGGAAGCCTTCTCTAGATAAGGCTTCATAATTTCATAAATCTGCTTCCAATATATGGTAAACTAATAAGCTCTTAAGATCTCCCCATGTATGGTGTGGCCATTGTAGTCAACAATGGTTGCTGAACTATGATGATCTCTTTAGGGCTCCTATTTAGAGGAAGAGCTTCACTGAATGTTGAAGTAGAATTAAATGATACCTATCAAGTCAACTCAATTCTCTTTTATTGGCGTTACTAAAGTGCCACAAGTATTCCTCTAATAAGCCATTAAATCTCTATGTTTGCCCATCACTTTAAAGATGTTCGCTAAAGGTCATGATCAACTAGAAACCCATGAGATGAAACATCTTTATCTAAAACCGTCATCTCCATCCAAAACCAATGTCTCTATCACTCATAATGTTCTAAGGTATTCCTTAAAACCTCACTATTTACTTAAAGAAATGCTAGGGTATCTCTTTGATGTTCAAGCTCTTTATGGTAGGAATGATAATTGCATACATAGAAAACCTATCCAAAACAGAAAAAATAGATGAATATTCTTCGACTATTAGTAAAAGTGATAAAGTCCATGAAAACACTTTTCCATAGGCAAGATGGTACTGAAAGGGGCTCCAATAGCCTTGCAGTCTTCCATCCCTTAACTTTGCCTATTAGCAAGTTAAACAAGTCTTTACATAGCTCATCATTGTCCTCCTTCATATTTGACCTATAATAGCCTAACTTTAATAACTTAACATTATCTACCATCTAAGACATCTAACCCACAGAGTATCATACCAATTTGATGAATGCCCTTCTCATATTTCCCACCTTTAGGACATATAAATGATGATCCTTTATATATATTAGGTTACCTTCTAGCTAAAATCGTAGAGTCTTCCCTTTATCAATCAAATGCTTGACATTCTTGGCTAATAGGTGTAAACCCTAAAGCCAAGCCAAGTAACCATAGGTTTGAACTTAAAACCCAAGGTTTAGGACGATCGGCTAAAGGATCCGATCAAACCCAAATTATAAACTATTTAACAAAATACCAGTAAAAATGACCCTGTAAACTTAAATTTAAGAAAGTGAATAGTAAAATAGGAGACTATAAAATTTTCAAATTTTAAGCATAATAACTGCTAATTACCGAAAAGGCAAAAAGCGTAATATAATAACTAATAAATTAGTAGAGATAGATTATATGTATACTAAAAATTTTAGAATAACCAAAATAATATTTAGGAATGTTCACGTGTACCCTACATGTATTTACGTGTAGATAAAAATACGCGTAATTGCTAAAATAGGCCGAAAATTAAGTAAATAATTAAATAAAAATACAAAATAATTATAAAAAAATCAGAAGGAGAGGTCTGCAACTAGATCAGGTCGTGACTGAAAAGAAAAAAAATTAGCCAATAAAAATTTGCCAAACTAAAAGCCTAAAATCAAGGAAATGGGCAAAATCACATCCAATTAATGCACATTAATTACTATGTTTGTCTATAAATAAGGAAAAAATTCACAGAAGACATTTGGACAGTTTGTAATCTGAGAAAAATCGAAACACAAGAAAAATCGAGAGAAATTCCAGAAAATAAAAAAAAAAAAGAAAACTGTGCAAATTAGCAAGGTGAACTAGAACCACCACCCACCACCACCTGGGACCGAACCACCACCACCACCCTACCCTAGGACCAGCGTCTGGACCGGCCGACAGCCTTGGACCGGGTTTGGACGGCCAGAAATCCTTGAACCGGTTAGTCATTTACTCATCCCGATTTTTGTATAATTTTGTAAAATTAGTTATTTTGCCCAAAAAATTATGGAACTTGTTATTCTGAGGTTTTATTGTATGTAGATTTAGGGAAAAATATTGATTTAGTTTAATTATGTCTGGAAATATAGGGTTCTTAAGAAATTGTTCAAAACCGAGCATGATTAAACTGGAAATTAAATAGGCTTAGGGATGTAGTTTGGGGCTCAAAATTTTTCTGTAGGACTCCCATATGATTTAGAACAGTGCTATGAAGCCCTTTTTTTTAAATTAATTTTCGAAAATTTTAAGTTAATTTTTAGCCCTAAAATGATGGTAAAATTGGGTGATTTGGGATTAATTAGGTAATTAGAATGTTAATTACTGATTTGGATCTTGATTAGATGATTAAGGAAGTTAATCTCTGCAGTGGAACCCTAATCCTAGCTTTTAGGTACTAATTATGGTTAATTAGAGAAATTAGGTAAAGAATATAAGAAATTAGGAAAATGTAAAAATATAAATTACTAAATCTAAAAAAATAAAGCTATTTAGTTAATATTGTAATTGAAAACAGAAAAATAATAAATCTGAAATAATATTTAATTTTAAGTAAATATCTCAAAATGTAAAATTTTTACACATCGGGAATAAATCCGATACCTCAATTAGGGTTAGCGTGTACCGAATAGTTAGAATACCAAAATTACGACCCTATAGAATATTTGAATACCCGAGCATAAGGTGATTAATGTCACATTGGGGTACGAGCCTAATTACGACTTAGGAATTAAAACTAAAATCTGGTTTAAGAGCCGAACCCCGAAATAAAATACAACGAATTATTAATACGTTGTAGGTATACATGAGGAAAATGAGTTACATTATAAATTAGAATAAGAATCCATAAAATATAAGTACTAAAAGAACTTATTTGTATTATAGGACATCCAGAAACAAATCAGCTCGCAATTTGAGGATCGAGCGATTGAGCAAATTCAAGTAAGTTGGGTTATTGTTTATTGTAATAGAGTACTAGTTTTGTAGTGCTCGGAGACTTAGGCTTGTATATGCTTGTGATTGTAAGTAGTTTGCGCATGTGTTTGATGTATCTGAATTCGTGCTGGAATTTGTGCTGTGAGTGATTTTGTGACTGATTTAATGGGTATGAACTTGTTTGAAAACCTTAACCGGAATTTAATCTTAGTTGACCGTAATAACCGAAAATGTCATGCATTGCAACCCGTTAGGGGATCATAGGACTCTCCAACCAAATACCGACCCCTTCGAAAGGGATAGCGCAGGATTGCAAAATGGTCCCTTCTTCATCCTCAGTCGAACTAAGTGACAGGAGAGGAGGTCGCGGCGGGGGTGAAGTCAATGGTTCGAAGGTAGTCGCGGGAGGAGCGAGGTCTCCATTGCACAAGCCTGGGTTTGGTTGTGAGCTGCTGCATAACATGGAACTCCTCAACCCGGATCGGAGCGGGTGAAATTTCTCTGATTTCACAACGGACCGGACTACGTTGTGTGATGACACTTGATTGTTGCATTGCATGAAAATAATTGTTTGATAACCCTGTTTGTGCTTGTATGCATTCATGAGTCTCCAATTCAACTTACTGAGCTGTAGTTGCTCATACCCTTATAGATCCTTTTTCAGGTTCCGATTTGTAATCTCTTCAAGTACCATGCCGCCCTACAATTATCCAGAGGTTAGTCTTTTTGAAGCCAGGGGTGTGAAGATCAAGTTATTTAGCTTAATGTGTAACCAGACTGACCTTATAGTTAAAGGATGAAGACCGTTAGTTATTCTGTAAATTAGTAAACTGTAGTTATTATGTAAATCTTCCTGGGAAGCTCTGTGGACTTATTTATATGAATATCTATGTTTAACAGTAATTTAAGTTACTTATCATATTTGTAGTATAATCATTAATCAAACTATTTACTTCAAAACAGGTGGTCGTCGACGCCTTGTGTAGATTATCTCTATGGTAGGAACTGTGAGGCCAGTTTCTATCATAGAATGGTTTACACGGCGGGACTGTTGCGACTTCACGACTTCGGGGCGTAACAATAGGTCTTAGTCTAAGTGCTAATTAATTTGTCCATAAATTGAAGTGGAGACTTGACTTGCTAATTAATGCACAATTTGATATGATGAAGCTAAATCTATTTGCTTACTCAAAGCATTTGTTACATGATTAGTTTGCTTGTTGCAGTACTCAATCTCCATATCAAATCAACCAAGAACACTTTCCATCTAACTTGCTCGGTAAAGTGCTTCGATTAATTCAAAATATGTCTAGCAGCAAAGTTATCTACCTTCACTAAAAAGTTAGAGCCCTTGCCATTAATGTTTCTAGATCCTTAAATACTATATAATTGCAAGTAACTCCTTCTTTATGCTTAGTAAGTGCATTCGATAAGCTTCCTACCCTCCTTTGCCACTTGAAGGCCTGCCAGCGTCAATATGTTGCCCAATGCAATGTTTGAGGCATTTATGTAGAATTCAAAAGGTTTAAAATTTTCAAAAAGTGTAAAGATTGGTTCCTTTATCACTACTTGCTTCAACTATTCAAAGGTAACCTATCATTCTTCACTCTAAAACCATACTCAATCCTTCTTCAACAGATTAGTAAGGGGCGTGATTCTACTAGAATATCCTCAACAAATCTTTTGTAATAATTAGTAAGGCCAAGGAAGGATCTTAACTCTATCATACTTATTAGCACATGCCACTCTTTGTAACCCTCCATCTTCATCAAGTCCATTTTGATTTGTCGTTCCTCTAAAGGCACATTTTTCACACCTCATGTACAAATGATTCTCTTGAAGCTTTTGAAACTATCAACAAGTGCTTCACATGGTCCTCCAATGTCTTGCTAAACATAATAATGTAATTTAGATAAACGACTACAAATTTGTCTATATATTCACAAAATATATTGTGCATTAAAGTACAAAAAGTTATAGGCAGATTGGTGAGATCAAAGGGCATTATAAGGAGCTCATAAGCCCCATGCCAGGTAACATAAGTAGTCTTAGGCCCATCTCCTTTAATAGGTAGAACCCAATGATAACCTCACAAAGATCTAGCTTTGTAAAGTATTTAGCCTCACTCAATTAGTCAAACAGATCAATAATCAAAGGTATCAAGTAATGATTATTCACTATCAACTTGTTGAGAGCCCAATAGTCAATGCACGATCTCAAACTCCCATCCTACTTCTTCTAAAACAAAGTAAGAGCACCATATGGTCCTATAGAAGGTTAAATGAAGCCTACCTTCGATGATTCATCTAATTCCTTCTTTAATTCTACAAGCTTTAAAGGAGACATCTTGTATGGAGCTCTAACAGGTGGTTTAGACATCTTGTATAGAGCTCTAACAGGTGGTTTAGCTCCTAGAGTAAGCTCAATTTTGTGCTCTACAAACATTCTTAAAGGTAACTCCTTTGGTAGTATGTCTAACATCATAGCATTGAACTCTTTTGAATTATCTCCTAAATCTATATCTTTCCTACCTCCTCGTTCTCTTTGAGGATGGCAACAAAAGTATGCTATTGATGATGGAGCCATCTCTTCAATTTGAAGTGCTAATAGCATCATGGCCCTAATGTTCTTCCCCTCTTTGTCATTGTTACCTACCCTCTTCCTCTAAACCATCACATAGCATAACTTTTTACCCATAAATAACAAGTAATCAATCACAAGCATTGAAGCAACTTTGGCATATCTCGAGAAATCTATCCTTAGGATTGTGCTAAAGTTGTCTAAGGGGACTGCTATGAAGTTAAGATTTCTACTCTAATCTCTAACTTTTCACCTTCACATCTCTAGCAACTCCTTGAAGTGGTCTCACTTAAGAGTTAACAACTTTCATTTAGCTAGTGTCTTCCGTTATAACTATCCCCAATCTCTTCACCTCGAGCACATCAATAAAATTACACATAACTCCTGAGTTTATCATCACAGTGGTGTTCTTTCCATTGATGTTTGACTAAACATAATGAGTTCATTATATGTCTTAGGCTTGTTTTATACTAAGGAGCTCTTTCAAATAGTTGACAAAATATGCAAGGCAACATTTAAGATTGTTCTTCATAGTCAATCCCCGATTCTTCATCTCAATACACACTCTCTACCTTTTGAGCCATGGCATTAAATGTAGCTTGATGTGGACAATTTACTATTTGTATAAAAAAACATGAAAATGTGGGCTTCCTACCTCCGTTAGTTGCCTTGCTCTTTGCAAATTGGTGAAAGACATAAGACTTTCTCTAACCCCCTTCATTGTTGTTGTTGTTACTCGTACTTAAGGTTCCTCTAGGCATAAGTTTGCCCAACTTGATAGACTTTCAACATTCATGCCTTATTGATACATTCCTCCCTTTATCATCATGATTATATTCTATCAAGCACTCAATCATCGCCTGGGTTGTAGCTAAGATTGTAACCTGTTACCTTTACAACTTGTTACTAGCATAGGGATTCAACCCCTTCATGAAATAAAATAATTTGTCATCTTCACCCATGCTCTTGATGTCAATCATTAGCTTTGTAAAATCTTGAATGTACTTTTAGATATCATTACTATAGATACTTCATTTTTGCCATTTTATTTTAGTAGTTTTATTAAGCTAGAAATATAAAAAATAATAAAATATATATATAATAAAAAAACGAAAATTGAAAAAAATAATAAAAATGAGGTGTCAAGTCGTATCGAGAAAAGTCATATCGAGTCAAGTCATTTGGGGTCAAATTAGATAATGGTGTGTGTTTAATTTAATGAATTCTAAGTCATTAAAAAGATTGGGCTTCATGAAAAATATTTTAGTCCAGTTTGATATAAAATGAATTTTTTATCTAATTTATATTGGGTTAGAATAGATTTAAGATTTATTATAGTAGATTATTGGGATAAATCAAGTTGGACTGAGTTGAGCCTGAAAGATAGAAAGCTCAAATTAAAATAAGGTTTTTAGAAACTAGATCGAATCTTTAAAGAATCTAAATCATATATTTCATATTTGAGATTCGTTATCATATCTTTTGTATTTAGGATTTGTTGAGATCAAATCTATATTAAAAAAAGATACAAAAGATTCTATTGTAAGTATTATAAATAGGAAGTTGATGATAGGGTTTAGAAGTTTTTTTTTTTACAATACCTAACACCTAGTCTCTACAAACACAACCCAATACCTACAAACACTACTACACACATTCAATCAACACTGCTGTAGCACACACTTGATACATACTGTCCATCGTCCCCCACACTCACTCACTTGAATACTTGATTACTGATCACACACGTTGCACTGACTTTGCTCGTATACATTAATCACTCAAACGCTTTCATTCATACATTGCACTAGTCACTTGATCACTGCGGCATTCCTTACCCACAGCATACACGTTCACTCCCTCTATCATGACCCTAAAGGGGGCCTAGTAAGATTACCTAAAATTTCCATAACATGTGTGCACCCATGATATGAAAATTACCTTGCAAGTCAGAAATTGCAAGGCTCTAAATGATTAATCACTAAGGTTACTGATTTTTATGTAAATAATTGATTGTAAAATACAAATATAAATAACTATAGGTGTCCGATATCCCACAGTTCCTCAGAACCGCAAAGAATCGGTATCCCCTACCAAATAATAAGATAGGATATATCAATATTATGAAAGAAATATAAGAAAAATTAAATCATCAACAAAGGTTGCTTATGTATCATCTAAAGTGTACTCAGCTATTCCTAATACTAAGATACATATCTTCATCTCATACTCGGCACTCGAGACTTATCCCAATCCCAATTTAAGTAAACCTGTAAAAGAAACTATGAGAGAGTGAGCATATAACGGCTCAGTAAGTTCGTTCTTCACCACCACCGTTCAAGCAAGTTATCACACAATATTATTACATATGCAAGCAAGCTATCTACATACAAAATGAATGCAGGCGCGATGAATGCAAGCAACACATCCATAGGAGTCCGGAACTATGGAGGGTGTAGAATTACGTCGTCTACACTTCAATTATTCCCTGTACTTACCTGCATGGGGCACCTTAGCTTACTCGCATGAAGCTACCTAGAGGCCTCACCCCCTAGGCTTCACTCAACTATTACCCTAGCCGAGAAAGAAAATTTCAATAGGGGGATTCCATTCTAGGACTATCCACCCTCCAAGGCCCCTCGGGCACAACTTGCGAGTCCATTGCGAGTCCATCTCGCAAGCCAAAATTAACTAAATTTGCAAATCCATCTCACAAGCCAAAATTAACCAAGGCCTTACAGGCACAATAAAACGAGTCCTCTCACTATCAAGTGAAGAACCCATGCTAGCTTTGCTTTAACGATAAAATACCATTTCTAGCACTACTGCCCTTATCAAATTCGTACAAAATAAGTTTAAGATTAAGAAAACCTTTTTCCAAAAAAATACCTTTTTCAACATTTTGCAAGGCTAGCACTCTCCATCCATACATTTACTGGGTCATAGACATGCGACGAATAGAATCGGTTATTTGGGTCAAATATTTATATTCATCAATTTAAAAGAAAAATGATCATACAGATGATGGCATACAAGCAGAACAGTCATTCAAACATACAAGCAACAATAAGCAACAAAATATCATACAAGTAATACGCACAAGTAAGTAGCAGGTTATTAGAACTCCCTCACCTGGATTATTGTTCATTCTCCAAACCTTTAGGGTTTCCAGAACTCGCTATTGAATGCCTAAATCAAAATAGTAAAACTTATAAGTATTTTGAGAAGTCAGACTTCTTAGTCAACTAAAAGTCTATTATAGTTTATCTAATTTCCCCCAATATAACCTAAGTATAATGTATATAGGGTTTATTATACTCAATGGGGTTAATAGTAACTATTTTCTCATATTTGTAAGTTACAAGATTTTCTTTATATATTTTAGAACTTTTTCGTTTTAGCTCGGATCGTTATGAACTTATAGTCCATTTTGATCATTTTCGAACATATTTTCTCGTAACAAGGTCTATTTTAGACGTTATGACTCGTAATGTAAATTGTAATATAAAAATATCACAAAAATTATTATTTAAGTTTAAAAATTATAAAATATTGATTTTCACTTTTTCGTAACATATTTATGATTTAATAATTATTTAAATCATATATTTGATATTTTTATTATTTTGAGTATAATAAAAATATTACCTTTATTATTTTTCCTATTTCTCATTTTCTTATTTATTATTTCTCATTTTCCCCTTTATTTATATCTTTTACGTTTAATATATATATATATATATATATATATACTTATAATATATGTCATAATTTTATTTTTACAAAAATCCTTAATCACGGTATTATATATATATCTATATACATACACCTTACATATTTACAAATTTGGTAAATATATTATATATGCTAATATATATTCGGTATACTACTTATATATATATATATATATATTATACATTATACGTATCGTATATATATATATTTATTGAAAATATACCTACTCTTATATACATATTCATGTACTCATGTATTTGTATTTATTTATATATAAGTTTTACATATGTACATAATTATAAATACATACATATATTTCGGTATATACATATACTTACCACTCATGGAGGTATACTACTATATATATATAGATATAAGACGATTGTCTTTATGATAATCTGAAACTTGTATTTCTAAGTCACTTAAGACGAATCCTTTATGGAATAGTCTTAATATTGTGATAAGCCTACTGAGGCCTAGCGTAAATCCCGCTTTTATTGAAAGGGTTGCATAAAGGTCATAAATTGGAAATCACAATATTAAACTAAATTTAGTCTTGTGATCTAGATCTATAAGATTTAGAAAAAATTAGTCTCGTTTGAAAATATGAATTTGCTTAGAAGATCTATATCCTCTTCTAGTTTTGCTCCCTCAGAGCAATCCGAGGAATCTATGTTGAATAATAAAAATGAGATACATATAAAAGATTTTGACAAATCAATTGATGAATGGAAAATACCAAAAACATCATACGATCAAATATATCAAGTTAGTAAACGGAAAATTTTTGGAAAAAATGATTATGTGATAGCCACGGAAGAAAAGGATATTCCTATTTCTGATGGTCTAACAACAATCAAGCTTTTAAATCAAGAATCAATTAAAAAATATGCAAAAGATTGGAATTATATGCATTTAGGCTTAGTTCAAGTAGGAGCAAAACCTCTTACTAAATTAAGCTTAGATACCTCCATTTGTATGGTTTTCAGAGATGCTAGGGAATTAATATATGAAAGATCAATTCATGCTACTATTGAAACTAGTCTTAGTAGTTGACCAATTCAATTCGAGTGTCATCCAAATATCACCCTTAGGGATAAGACAATCATGAGTTCATTAATTCTTCAAATCAAAACACATAATTATAGAATGATAGAAGGATCAATACCAATGGTTGTAATATACAGAATATATTTCAAATTAAT
Source organism: Lumnitzera littorea (assembly GCA_024138015.1). NCBI lineage: Eukaryota > Viridiplantae > Streptophyta > Magnoliopsida > Myrtales > Combretaceae > Lumnitzera > Lumnitzera littorea. The sequence goes on along the minus strand of JAMXBB010000009.1, from coordinate 105,290,916 downwards.
GAAAACTGCTTTTGGTTTTAAGGCATATAAAATTGATAAGAGAGGTCAGACTCTGCTTATTTAAACTGACTTAACCAAAGCTAATATATCAGTCCCTAAAATGATTCAATGGTCAGAAGTCAATTTACCAGAACACTGGGAAGTAGAAAATCCACTTCCTAAAAAACCAATATACAATACTGAACCATCAAATGTGATTCAACATCCTAATGGTAAAATTACCATTCAGTTCAATAGGAAATCATTTGATCAGCTAAAAAGACCACTAGAAATAAGATCTATGACATCTTCTTCAAGAAGGTCAGTAGACCTTCCCAATCCTCCTCCTATTATTTACACTCCATACCATAATCAATCTGATAATCAACAGGTCAGACAACCAAATATTCAAGAAAATCCGTCTCTATCAGGAATTGTTCATGATAGGTCAGGTATAACCCAACCAGTTTACCAACCTAATAAGCCAGAACACGGAGAACCTTCATTCTCAAAATTAGGTGATCCGGAATTAAATATTTTAGAAGAATCCTTTATACCAAATAAAATACTTTTGAATCAAGAATTCAATTCTCAAAAGAATGAAAAAATTAGAAATTGGTACTTTGAAACATTTGGTCATATAAAAATGAAAATAAAAGATGAATATTATAATTTCATGGAAGAAATTGGTGCTCAGATATATTTCTTTGAATGGTTCGAGAATTATTATCTGAAATCCAAAGAAATCAATGTTATTAATAATGGTTATAAATGGAAACTTAGTGATGGACAAATCATAGAATCAAATCATCCACCATTAAGTAATATAAAAATAATTCATAAGAATACAGAAATCAGTCTTACTCCATTTAAAAATGCTACTAAAGAAGAAGGATCAAGAATTAGGAAAATAATAAATCAAAATAATTACACCAATCAACATTTACATACTATAGGAGAACAATTAAATAGAATAGAAGACACAATAAATATTGAAATCAATAAAATGAGTGAGAAAATTTCAATCAATAAAAATACTCCTTTGTTCAAACCATTTGAAATGCCTAAAAATCCTAGTCAAGAATTTTTAAAAGCTTTAGAAGATAAAAAAAGAATATTAAAAAATAAATCAGTAAAAGAAGAAACTTCCTCATCAACAAAACCAATAAATTTTTTACAAATAGATACCCCAGCTTTAATTAGAAAAGGAATAGTCATAGAAGATACTCCCTCAGAGAAAATTCGAGTTTTAGACAATGAATCAATCAATAATGGTTCAATAGAAGAAACAAATAAATCAGATCATGAATCAATAAATGAATCAATGTCTAATATTTCTCTAAATATTAATGATGGTGAAATTAATAAGATCAATTGGAAAGAACCCCAAAAATTATACGATCAGAGAGCAACACCTCCTGATATATTAATTGAAGAAAAGAATGATAATTATCAGAATAAATATTCTGTAGGATCTACCTATGAATGGAATATAGATGGATACTCAGAACAAAAAATCTCAATGTTCTTAATCAAATGATAATGTTTTCAAATACTAACAAAACTGTTCCAAATGTTACTGACTATCAAGTATCACTCCTTTTAATTTCAGGCTTTACAGGACAATTAAAAGGATGATGGGATAATTATCTCACTGAAGAACAGAGAATCAACATTCTTACATCATGTAAGATAGATGAAAATAATAGAAGAATCCTAGATGAGAATAATGAACCAATTCAAGATATGGTTAACACTTTAATATTCTCAATCAGTCAACATTTCATAGGAGACCCTTCTCACATTAGGGATAAAACCCTAGATTTATTATCAAATATGAAATGTAAATCATTAGGAGAATTCAAACAATATAAGGATATATTCTTTCAAAGAGTATTTCTTAGAAATGATTGCAATCAACCTTTCTGAAAAGAAAAATTCTTAGCTGGTTTACCAAAACTTATAGGTGATTAAGTTAGAAAACTACTCAGAGAAGAAAACAATGGTGAAATTCTCTATGATAATTTGTCGTATGGAGAATTAGCATCATATGTTAATAAAATTGGAACCAATTTGTGTAATACAATCAGATTACAAAAACAATTGAAAAATAAACAGCACTTAAAACACCAGAATCTTGGTGATTTTTGTGCTCAATATGATCCCTCTTTTGTGAGTAAAAAATCAAGAAATCATAAAAAATCATCTCATAAGACACAAAATTGTTCTTAATGTATAAATAAAAAACCTCGAAAAAATTTTAAGAAAAAATCATTTAAAAAATTTCAAAATAAACAAAACCAAGAAAAGTCTGAAGATAGAAAATATAAAAAGAAGTCATATAAACAATTAAGATGTTACAAATGTAAAAATATTGGCCATATAGCAAATTTTTGTAAAATAAATAATAAGCTTAATAAATTAAACTTAGATAAAGAAACAATGGAAAATATATTACAAATTTTTTGTGAAAATGAATCATCATCAGAAAATAATAGTGATGATAGTGTGAAAGAGAAGAAATCAATGTACTAATTGATAATGAAGAAGCAATTCTTAAAAAATTTGATCAAATGACAAATGATAATGAAAAATTTGAATATATTAATAGCTTCAAAATCAACACAAACCCTACTCCAAAATTACCATATAATTTAACTGAGTTTCTTGAAAGAAGAAAAAAGAAAAATAGAGAAGTAATAACAATCAATGATTTACAAAAGGAAATTAACATTCAAAAACAAGAAATCAAGGAATTAAAATTAATGCAAATAAAGTTCCAACAAGAATTACTTGAATTAAATCAAAAAATAATCCAAGAGAATGAATCAGATACTTCAAATGAAGTAAAAGAAACTTCATCAAATAGAATTAATGATTATTTAATGCATCTTGTTCAAATCATATCAAGAAAATGGATAATTGATATTTCAATCAGGATTAATAATGAATTTATTTTACAAACACTTGCTTTATTTGATACTGGTGCTGATTTGAATTGTATTAGAGAAGGCTTGATTCCAACAAAATACTTCGAAAAAACTAGCCAATCTCTAAGTTCTGCATCAAGTAACAAATTAAGTATTAAATATAAATTATCAAATGCTAAAATATTAAAAGATCATGTTTCTTATAAAACCTCATTTATATTAGTAAAAAATCTGAGTAAATATGTCATTTAAAGAACACCATTCTTAGCATATCAATGGATTTTCCAATTCCCTTCCTAACTTCCTTACTCGTGAATTCTTACTGAGAGATGCCTCCCAAAAAGGACAAGGATAAAGGTAAGGAAAAAATTTCCTCATCATCAGGAAAAGGATTAACCAATATCAAAACATAATTGGATGTTTGTAAATCATCCAACACTCCATTAACAATCAAAGAAGAATCTTCATCAAAATCATCAAAATCAAAATCTTCAAACACTCAATCAGTTTCTAAAACTCAAGAGGCTCTTGCCAAATTAATTGATATGGATCCAGCTCCTAGATTGCTTAGTGCAATCTCAATGGTCTTACAATCATAATCAAGACAAAAAATTCCAACATTACCAGAAATCCCCCAATCAGATTCTCAGATAAAAGAAACCCAAAGAAGAAATCAGAATTTTTAAATACGCATACTTGGTTAATACAGAAATCATTTAAAAATGATCTTGAAATTACTTGAGACGAATCCTTTGTGGAATAGTCTTAATATTAATAAGACTATTAAAATCAAAGCAATTGTATATATATATATATATACCATACGATTATATATATATATATTCTAAAGTAATTATACATGGATATACATATACATATATATTTACAATACACACATATAGATATACTTATAGTTATTTAATAAAATACATAATACCAATTATATGTATTCTAAAATGAATACATAATACATACTCTTCCGTATAATATACATGTATACATATATAGCCTAATACATGCATATATTCTTCAATTTATGTATTTATGCTTATGTACATGTATTAATAATGTTTTATTTATAAGAAAAATACTATACAAATACTATATTTATACATGTATATATATACAAGAAAATAATTTACTTACCTATTTATTTAATTTTTCTTCTTCTTTTCTTCCTTCTTCTTCTTCTTCTTTTCTCTTTTTTTTCTTCTTTCTTTCTCTCTTTTTCTCTCACAGTTTTGTGCAAAATTTTGTGTTTGTGTGCAGATTTTTTTTTTCTAAATTTTCTTCCTTTTATTCACATAAAGTTAGCTTAGAATTTAAGCTAAGATTTATCCAAATCTTTATTTTCATTTTTCTTTTATTTTCCACTCAACATGTGACATTTCTTTTTTCTCACGTGGGCGGCTAAATTTAGTCTTCATTTTGCTAATTTTAGATTACATTTGTGCAGGACGTAAGCTTCAATTGGAAATAGAAGAAAGAAAATGAGATAAATTGAAAATGGAAAGGAAGAAAAATGAAAATTATTAACAAATATATGTAATTTTTCGAATCATATAAATTATAACGATTCTCCTCGTAAATTAATTTTCAAATTTTTATGAAATTTTATCAATTTAATTGGTACCCGTTACAATTATAATTTTTACAAGTTCTTATGGTAATTTCGTTACAATTTTTTGCAAATAGGTAATTTAGTCGAAAATTACATTCGACTATAATTTTATCACTATTGAGTAATATTTAATTATTTTATAAGTTTATTTTTATAATTTTAGGGTTTCTATCAAATTCGGGTTCAATTTTGATTAATGGTGCTTAAAATAGTTTTAGGGTTTTAGTATACGATGTAGGGTTTTGATCAATTTCTAAAGTTTTTACTATTTATAATATATTTAAATTTATGATTTATTAAATTTTATTTTGCTCAGCTTTAATGACTCTTCAAGTCATCTATAGTATTAGGATCTACTTCTACTTTTAAATAGCTAAATTTACTGGGTTTACACTCTCACCCGTTACACTCACAAGCATTACACACTGCATACACTCTAACGTCACACGATCCACATAGCTAACATAGTCAATACGTCCTTCAATCATAATTCACACAACACACATGTAACTTACACATACAATAACATAACATACGCCACACATTACTTGCTGCACTTAATTACGCCAGCTCACTCGATCTCTGATACCCCCTCTCATACACCTGATACACACAACTCACATACTTACAAAACACACTCTCACATCGAGCACAATTCACACGCGCTGCATTATTGTTTCACTCACTGCTGAATACATTGCACAATCATATACATTGACACTCGTGTATTGTCACACACAATTCACTGCTATACACGACCAGTATATGCACCGAGTATACGAACATAGTCCAAACGATCACGACATAGTCAACATGAACATGTTGATCACGTGCAACTTAACCCGTTTAGGTAATAAAAATTATTTTTTTATTTATTTTGTTGTTTTTATTAGTTAATTGATTATTTTATTAATTTGTTTTCTTTAGTATAGGTTTTTAATCATATTTTTTAATCGTCATATTGTTTGCTCTATTTCTTAGATAATTTGAAAATTTTTTATTAAATTGATTTTTAGCTAAAAATTACATTATTTTAGAAAAAGTTATGTATCTTTTCTTCAAGATCTGTATCTTCGAAAAAGATGCGTATTTTCATATAACTTATATGTAGGATTTAGAAACATATTTTTTTTTTTACATGTAATGATTTTCTTAAAAAAATAATAAATAAAAAAATCTTAACTGAAGTTTTCAAAAATATTTAGTTAATTAGTTTTTTTTTAAATAGATTCGTGAAATTAGATTTTTTAGTTTTTTTTAAATAATTAATGATTAAATAAACATAAATCTAGCTCGATTTTCAAATCTGAAAAATCCACCCACTAAATCATTTCTAGAAAAGAACTATGTTGATTTGATCCCAACTAGCGAGTACGTAAGTACCTTCAAGGCAACTATATAAAAAAATTATTTTCCTTTTTCTTGAAAAATTCGTAATAAAAAATTCATTTTAATTATATTTTGCATATTTGTATATAGCTTAGTATTTTTAGAAAAATTATAAAAATAAAGCCCGTTAATTTTTTATTTTTATTTTTACATAGAGACTTAGTCTTAAAAGATTAACTCACGAACCTAATTTTTTCTAGTTAATTTTCTAAAATTATTTTTTCAAGAAAATTCACAAATTAGTAGCCAAATAAATGTTTTCCCACCTGAAAACCGTAATTTTATTTTTTATCAGTTCAATTGGTTGGCAACTCTAATTTTTCTAAATATTTTTTTATGAAAAATGTTTTTCTTTAATTTAATGCCGAGTAATTTGAATCAAGGAAAATGAAATAGGGCTCGACAGAATTGATAGCTCCATTGGAGAAGTCTAGTAGGCTAGCCATGTAAAAATTAAAAATTAATTGATGGGCTTTTGTATTATTTTTCTTTTATTGTATTATAGTTGTACTAATTGGTTTTCAGTGATATAAGCCTTAAGAAAAAATCCGACCCAATAGGCCTTTATTGGAGATTTAAGAGGGGTTTTATTTATTAATAATCATTTGCATGTTTAGATGTGGTCAGACTTGGGCCACTTTAGGAACTTAGAACGAGCCGCCATTGTATAACCCTCAAGTCGCTGTGGTCTTTACTCCTGCTTGGCGGTGATAGGCAAGCCCACTTAGATTTTAATATAACCCACTAGGTTTTTCTCTGAAAATCCTTAAAGCTACAGAGCTTGAAACCCAAAGACCCCACCCTACTATATCATTTTTTGAAAAAGGATAGTCATTTTTAAATTATAAGAAAATTTGATTATCATAATCCACGGTCAGTTGGGCTTTCATTTACAAAAAAAGGAATAAAAAGAATTGGTACCCTTATATATAAATGTCCATGAGCTTCACTTTTTATTTCGATCTACTTATATATAAGCATATTCTTGACTACAGGCTCATAATAATTCCTATAATTTATTAATTACTGACCCCTATTACACTGCATGCATGTGTATCATATTGCATCATTTTTTTATATTTTAATGTTTTTTTTTTTTACATTTTGTATAATTGCCTTTGTATGTTATCCTATAACCTATATTTTATATGTTGTAATCTTTATTTTATTTTACAAGTAAGGTGGAGCAACAAAATTCAAGATGTTATCCACTAAATTTCATTAAATCTTTTGTGAACAAGCAAATGAATATTAGTGTAACGTTTTAAAAAAAATTGCATCATAAGCAAGGAGTTGCAATTTTATTAGTTTCCCATATGACATATTGGTCATATAAATTTTTCCATGTATTCTCTTTTTCTCCATGTAAAAGAAAATTTTTCCTTTGTGAACTGCTAAAAGATATTTTGCTTTTGTAAATTTTTTCTACACTTTGTCCATATCTATACTTATAGAAAAACTATAAACCCAATAAGGGTCTAGTCATTTGTACTCAATTGATTTTAATAAAGTTATAACTCTGAATTTTTTTTTTTTTGAAATTATCTCGCTATTATTTAGTTGCCAGTCCTACATTTGCATAAGTGTGCTTTACTTGCATGCTATTTATGTTTTTTTTTTTTTTTTGTACTTGTTGTATCAGAAATTTATTTAATAACCCATGTGTACATAAAAAAGAGATAAGAAAAAATCCTTTAACTGTAAATATTTATTACCCATAATCTGTAAATAGCCATTATTTCTATATTGTTCCTCGCTCAAATTCTTGTAACATTAGACACCCCTCTTGTAAAATTACTACCCTCCAATTACAGTTGTTCCCTTTGAAACTTTGTTATCCCCATCATGTCGTCTCCATCATTTGGCATGTTCTATTCTTCATGCAATATAGGCAATCCAATCATGTATAGCATAGGTCCTCTTTAGCTTCCATTAATAAGTAAGGTTTTCAAATCTTTTTATAGCTTTGTTATCTTTATTATCTCACCTTAGTAATTGATTTCTTCTATTCTTTGGGAGGTGTTAACCATCCAATCATCTATAGCATAGCTTCTCTTCAATTTTCATAAATATAAACATTTTTCAAAAGTTTTTTCATAAAAAGAAAAAACCGTTACATATAAATAAGTCATTATCATCAATTGTTGACTTTATAAAATAATAATTCATTCCTGTCAACTTTGTAACTTTTTCATGGTAACATAGTTTTGTAAAATAAGTGTTTTCAAATGTTTTTTTTTTTAGAATAAATTTTTCAAAGGAAAAATTTGCTAACAAGTAAGAGTTTTGCGAATTTTGAGCTATTACTTTTGAGTGGTTAAGCCCATTATCAAAGCCCATAGCCCTTCATATTTTAAGCTAAGATAATTGAGAACAACAACTCCGACCCAAGCCTAATCTTGGCAGTTACTCGGTATAGGCCCAAAGTGCTATGTAGCTTATGAGTAAAACCTGATATGAGGGGCAAAAAGGGAAAGCACATTGAAAATTGATAATTGAGAATGGTGGAGACATAGCCCATCCTTAAAAAAAGCCCAATCCAAACACAATCCTTAAAGAGAAGCCCATTATTAGACCTTTTTCAAAAACCCTAAACATAAAAGCTCAAACACAAACCACAGACATTCCTACTTATTTTAACCTACGTCAAGCTAAGAAAAACCTAAACATGTAGCCTATTGACTTCCCTAGAACTTTATCCATGCACTAATCATTTCTAAGCCTAAAAGGACCTAAACACTTACTCTACAAAACTAGTCCACTTGCTCCAACCTTAAAATAGAGCATGAAGTTTGTCTTTACTATGAATTATTCTACCAACAAATCTAATGAGGTTAGGCTAAGCGAGCAACAAATGGGGCAATTTTTTAAAGGTAGAGGGCCATATGACTCACTAGGGCATCACAGAACATTCAGTCTCATCAAATGAGATTAGGGCCAAGAAATAAAATGTTTCGAGTTTTTTTAACAAGAAGTATCTCATTATTTGAAGACTTTAGAATGATAAGAGGCAAGCCTTAATCCCAAACACTAACCCTAAAACACTCATGAGAGTTGAGAGACATGAAAGTAAGGATAAGACTTGTTCCTTAAAGGAAGTCTATCTTGCATGTGGTACACAAATTGGAAGGATGATAGGCATTCATTTTACTCTCTAAACACTTTTATCCCTTGTCACCCCCTTTAAGCCATTTGAGGGAAGTTTTTCGAAAAATAAACCTTGTCAAGAGCTACCCCACACTAGGGCAATCAAGAGATTAGGGCCATTGCTTTTGGAGAAAAGGGATAAGCTAACTTGTTCTTACTTCAATCATGTCAATTCATGAGCAATAATTATCATAGATAACTCATTTCTTTAGAATGAAGAAGAACATCAAACCACATACACTTATTCAAACACCACAAGGCTATTGATATTTCTCAAACACTCCCCCTAAAGCTACACCTTACTTTACTAGGCTTATACACTTTGAACTCATGGTTTTAGGGCCATTAGTTTCTTCAAGCAAAAACTCGAACACATGAAGGGCGATCACCTTTAGAAAAAAAAAAAAAAAGAGAAAAAAAAAAAGAAAAAGAAAAAGAAGAAAAAAGAAAAAGAGAAAAAAGAAAAAAAAGAAGAAAACAAAAATAAGGTGATCACATTCCAAAGGATAGCTCAAAAGCTCTTCAATGGCCTAAGGCTCGAATATCTTAGAAAAGCTAAACCCATGAATTCCTGAATTCTAAAATTAAGGACTTGAGTCTTCCCTTAATATCTTTCAAAGAACAAACCCAAGCAAGAGATTCTAAAGCTAAAGGAATGAAACTTTAATTCTATGATCTTAACTCACTATACCACCCGTAACGAAGCTCTTTTAATTGAAGAAATTGACTTATTTTAAGCAATCAATGCTCATGAAACTGGGGTAAGCCCATCTTAGTAATTTCCCTTTAAGGTTCTCGACTTATAGACCTCGGTTGAGATATTAATTTTAAAAAAATTAGTCAAACACATCAGCATTTCCCTTTTATTTAAGCTCATGACCAAAAACCTGCATTACAACATTGATGAAAAGAACTATCAAATCAATCAAAGTGTATCACTTATAAAATTGACCATAATTTTTGGAATCGTAGTCAAGAGTAAAAACAAGCCATTTAAGAGTGTGAAGAAGTCCTCTTAGACTAAATAATTCATATAATTGGGATACTTTCCTTATGTGACACTTATGAATGCAAAATTCAAGCATACCCTAGGAGCACAAGAAGCACTTCACCCTAGAATTGATTGGGAATTCTTTATGGTAAGAAGAACAAGGTGTTCAATTGAAGTTTTGCTCCTATCCCCTTATCATAGTGAATGAGCAATCAAAGATGAAGAAGGAATGACCAATAGGCTAAAAGAATGAGCATACCACTTATCTATAACATTCAAAATCAATATAATTTTGTTACTTATTAGCAAGAAAAAGATGAACAATTTTTTTTCAATAAAAGCACACCTTTTTCCCTTGAGTTTCAAAAAGTGAAAGATTTAAGGATTTGCAATGTGAACTTTAGTTACCCTCGAATTAGGAACTTCAGTAATCCCTTTAAGGTATTTCAAGAACCTTAGTGATCCTTTCAGAACTTTAGTCATCTTAACATATGCCATAGTTATCCTTATCTTAAGAACTTTGGTTATCTAATGATTCAAAAACCTTAGTCATCCTTCTTTAAGAACATAGGTTATCTAATTCAGGAGTCTTCGTCATCCTTAGTTCGAAACTTTGATTATCCTATAATGTGAGAATATTCAGGAGCTTCGGCCATTCTATGAAAAGAATATTCAGGAACCTTTGTCATCATGCTAAAAGTTTAGATTATCCTAGGAATTTTGGGAATTTTAGTTATCTCATGTTTAAAGTTCAAAAAGTTTCACTATAAGAACTTCTATCATTCTACATCAAGGAAAATTAGTTATCCGAGGATAAAAAAACAATCAGCCATGCCTTTCAACCCTTTTGTTAAGTTTTCTTCTTCAAAAGATCTATCCTCTTAAGAAGCCAAAAGCCAATTTGTCTTTTAAGAGCATCAATTTTTTTAGCATAGTGCTTACCTTATTCTTTAACCCTGTCCATTCAAGATAAGCCCTTATCCTTTTACCTTGTCCATTCAAGACAGGACTCAATCTTTTGCCCTATCCTTTCAAGATAGGCACCCTAAACCTTTGCGCTATCCTTTCAAGATTGGTACCATAATCATTTGCTCTATCCTTTCAAGATAGGTACCCTAAACCTTTGCCCTATCCTTTTAAAATAGACACCCTAATCTTTTGTCTTATCCTTTTAAGATAGGCACCTTACTCTTTTACCCTATCCTTTCAAGATAGATACTCTACTCTTTTGCTTTATCCTTTCAAGATAGGCCCTCTAATCTCTTGCCCTATCCTTTTAAGTTAAGCACTCTAATCTTTTGCCTTGTCCTTTTAAGACAAGCCCCCTAATTCTCAGCCCTATTCTTTTAAAATAGGCACTCTTAATCCTTTAGCCTTATCCTTTCAAGATAGGGCCCCTAACCTTTTGTCGTGTCCTTTCAAGACAAGCTCCTTTTTGCCTTGTCCTTTCAAAATAGGCCTCCTAATCAATTGCTTTATCCTTTCAAGATAAGCACCCTAGTCGTTTGCCCTATCCTTTCAACATAAGCCCCTTAATCCTTCAACCTTATTATTTCAAAATAAGCCTCCTAACCTTTTACCCTAACCTTTTATCCTATCCTTTCAAGACAGGCTCTTTTTTTATCTTGTCCTTTCAAGACAAGTTTCTTATTCTTTGCACCATCCATTCAAGACAGACTTCCTATTCCTTTACGCCATCCTTTCAAGATGGATCTCCCATTATCTTCGCTCCGTCCTTTCAAGATGGGTTGTTTATTCATTACATCAACCATTTAAGTTGATATCCTTCTTCAAGATAAAACATAGCTTAACTAACCTTTCAAGTCAATAACCCTCATTCTATTGGTTCAAATTAGGGTTTGGTAAAAATGGGTATTTCTTTTCTCTTTGTAGCAAAATTCTAATCAAACTTCATTATAAAGAGAGGTAGCTGTAAACACCTCATTTTTGTCATTTTATTTTAGTAGTTTCATTGAGCCAGAATTATAAAAAATATATAAACAATAATAATAATAATAATAAATGAAAATTGAAAAAAATAATAAAAATGAAGTGTCAAGTGAGTCATATCAAGTCGAGTAAGTCCAATCATTTGGGGTCAAATCGAATAATAGTGTGTATGTTTAATTTAATAAATTCTAAGTCATTAAAAAGATCGGGCTTCATGAAAAATATTTTAGTCTAGTTCGATATAATGTAAATTTTTTTATCTAATTTATATTAGGCTAAAGTAGAATTAAGATTTATTAAGTGGGTTATTAGGCTAAATCAAGTTGGACTGAATTGGGCCTGAAAGATAGAAAGCCTAAATTAAAATAGGATTTCTAGAAACTAGGTCAAATCTTCAAAAAATCTAAATCATATATTCCGTATCTAAGATTCATTATCATATCTAGAGTTTGTTGAGATCAAATCTATATTTAAAAAAAAAATACAAAAGATTCAATTGTAAGTATTATAAATAGGAAGTCGACGGTAGAGTTTAGAAGTTTTTTTTTTTCACAATACCCAACACCCAGTCTCCACGAACATAACCCAATACCCATGAACATTACCACACACATTCAGTTAACACTGCTACAACACACTCGATACATACTATCCACCATCCCCCACACTCATTCACTCGATCACCTGATCACCAACCATACATGTTGTACTGACTTTGCTCGCACACACTAATCACTTATACGATTTCATTCACATATTGCACTAGTCACTTGACCACTATTGTATGTCTGACCCACAACATACATGTTCACTCCTTCACCCATAACACTCATGAGTACTATACACTGTACACACCCTAACGCCGTACGATCCATACAACTAACACTGCTGATACGTCCTTCAATCACAATTCGTACAATGCATATACGATAACACAACGCATGCCACACGTCATTCACTGCACTTGATCACGCTAGCTCACTTGATCTCTTACACACCCGACATGCATAGTTCACGCACTTACGAAACACACTCTCACACCGAACACAATTCACATGCATTGCACTATTGTTTCACTTGCTGTTGAACACATTACACTATCACATACACTGATACTCACGTACTATCATACATAATTTACTACTATGTACGACCAGTATACATACTAAGCATGCAAACGTAGTCTAGACAATCACGACACAATTAACATGAACATGTCGATCATGCACAACTTGACCCATTTAAGTAATAAAAATTATTTTCTTTATTTATTTTGTTTTTTATTAGTTAATTAATTATTTTACTATTTTGTTCTCTTTAGTGCAAGTTTTTTATTATATTTTTTTAATTGTCATATTATTTGCTATATTTCCTAGATAATTTGAATTTTTTTTTATTAAATTGCATTTTTAGCTGAAAATTACATTATTTTACAAAAAGTTGCGTATATTTTTTCCAAGATCCGTATCTTCGAAGAAAATACGTATTTCCATATATCTTGCATATAGGATTTAGGAAGATATTTTTTTTTACACATAATGATTTTCTTAAAAAAATAATAAATTAAAAAATCTTAACCAAAAGTTTTCAAAAAGAATTTGTTAGTTAGGCATTTTTTTTAAACTAAATTCGTGAAATTAGATTTTTTAGGTTCTTTTAAATAATAATAAATGATTAAATAAACATAAATTTGGCTCGATTTTTAAATCTAAAAAATCCACCAACTAAATCTTTTCTAAAAAAGAACTACGTTGGTTTGATCTTAACTAGCAGGTACGTAGACACCTTCGAGACAACCGTATAAAAAAATTAAATTTTTTCCCTTTTTCTTGAATAAATTGTAATAAAAAGTAATAAAAAATTCATTTTAGTTATGTTTAGTATATTTGTATATAGCTTAGTATTTTTAGAAAAATTATAAAAATAAAGCCCATTAATTAATTTTTTTTTTACACGGTGACTTCATCTTAATAGGTTAGCCCCTAAACCCAGATTAATTTTCTAAAATTATTTTTTTAAGAAAATTTGTAGATTAATGGCCAAATTAAGGTTTTCCCACCTAGAAACCCCAATTTCATTTTTTACCAATTCAACTAGTTAGCGACTCCAATTTTTTTTAATATTTTTGTAAAAATGTTTTTTCTTAATTTAATGTCCAGTAATTTATATTAAGTGAACTAAGCTTAATATAAATTGAATTAAGAAATATGAAATAGGGCTCGAAAATCACCCTATTGGAGCTTTCTCATCTTTTTGCGAGCATTCTACTCAACATTCTCTATAAAGATAATTTCATAACTCAAAGTTCAACTCTGCCCATGTATCTACATACACAATACCAGTTTAGATTTCTTCATACTTGGTGCACTACTATAGTTTAGCATCTCCTATGTAAGCCCCAAAACTAAACCAATTGACCGTATGATTGAATTTAGAACCCAAGGTTTAGGGCGATCGGTTAAAAGATCCGATCAAACCCAAATTATAAACTATTTAGAGAAATATTAATAAGCAATAAAATAAGAGACTATAAAATTTTCAAATTTTAAGCATAATAATTGCTAATTACCAAAAAGACGAGAAGTGTAATATAATAACTAATAAATTACTAGAGATAGATTATATGTATACTAAAAATTTTAGAATAACCAAAATAATATTTAGGAATGTTCACGTGTACCCTACATGTATTTACGTGTAGATAAAAATACGCGTAATTAGTGAAATTGGCCGAAAACTAAGTAAATAATTAAAGAAAAATACAAAATAATTATAGAAAAATAAAAAAAAATCAGAAGTGGATAACTAAAGCAAGATCAGGTCGTGGCAGGTTCAAATCAGAAAAAGAAAAATTATCTAATAAGAATTGGACAAACAAAAAGCCAAAAATCAAGGAATTGGAGCAAAATCCCATCAAATTAATGCACAATAATTACACTAAAGCCCTATAAATAGCAGGAAAAATCCAGGAACTCATTTGGACAGTTTGGAATCAGAGAAAATTAGGGAGAGTCGAAAATTGAGAGAAAAATTCGGTTTGAAAAAAAAAATTAGAAAAATCTGTGCAATTAAGGCTTCTAAAGGGAACCCCCACCAGACGAGCAGCTGGAAGTGGACGGCCACCACCACTACACGGTGGTGGCAGCGCCCAGGCCGGCCAACAAGGCCACGGCGGCCCGCGATGGCCGGAGCCACCCAAATCGGTGAGTCCGATTTCCAGCCCGATTTTGTGAAAATTTGTAAAAATAATAAATATAATTAGAAAATTATGAATTTTGTTATTCTGGGATATTTTTGTATGTAGTTTTTAGGAAAAATGTTATTTGATGAAATTATGTCCCATAATATATGGTCCTTAAGAAATTGTTCAAAACCGAGCATGATTAAACCGGAAATTAAATAGGCTTAGGGATGTAGTTTTGGGCTCAAAATTTTTCTGTAGGATTCTCATATGATGTATAACAGTGCTATGAAGCCATTTTTTTAAAATTAATTTTCAAAAATTTTAAGTTAATTTTTAGCCCTAAAATGATGGTAAAATTGGGTGATTTAGGATTAATTAGGTGATTAGGATGTTAATTACTGATTTGGATCTTAATTAGATGTTTAAGGAAGTTAATCTCTGCAGTGGAACCCTAATCCTAGCATTTAGGTACTAAGAATAGTTAATTAAGGAAATTAGGTAAGTAATATAACAAATTAGTAATATGTGAAATTGTAAATTAATAAATATGGACAAATTAGGGTTATTTAGATAATATTAGAGTAAAAATCAGAATAATATTAAATCTGAATTAAGATTGAATTTTAGGTAATTATATAAAAAAGTAAGATTTTCTCACATCGGGGATAAATCCGAACCCTATTAGGACTAGCGTGTACCAAATAGCTTAGAATACTAAATTAAGACCCAATATGATATTTGGATACTCGAGCTTAATGTAATTAATTTCACATTAGGATTCGAGCATGTTTAGGATTTAAAAATCGAACTAAAACCTGGTTTAGAAATCGATACGAAAACCGAACCTGAACCTAACCCAAAACCTAGAATAATTATAAAAGACTTAATACCTAGATAATTAGGCATATTAAACCTCAAACAAAACCTAATAATAAGCGTTGTAGGATAAAACGAACCTATAATATTTATATGAAAAGCTGAAACCACGTTCGTGTTATAAGGATAACCGGCAATGGCCTAAGCAAATCGGACCTCGAGTGAGCGAGCGAGGAGTCGAGGTAAGTTGGGATTAATACGATGCTGTATTTTGGAGGCTTAAGATTATGCTTGGTTGTGCTTGTTAAATAGTTGAATGTGTGTACGTGCTTGATTATGGGTGATAATATGATTATTTTTGTTGTTCTGGCACATATTGTATGAATTGTATGAAAGGATTGATCACCCAAAACTGGACTTAAACAAATATCCGACCGGTAATCATAATCGGACATGCATGGCAACCCGTTAGGGGAATTTAGGACTCTCCGGCCAAATACCGACCCCTTCGGAAGGGATAGCGCAGGATTGCAAAATGGTCACTTCTTCATCCTCAGTCGAACTAAGTGACAGGAGAGGAGGTCGCGGCGAGGGTAAAGGCAGTGGTTCGAAGGTAGTCGCGGGAGGAGCAAGGTCTCTATTACACAAGCCTGGGTTCAGTCGTGAGCTGTTGCATTAATGGCAACTCCTCAACCTGGATTAAAGCGGGCGCAATTTCTCTAATCTCACGACGGGTCGAACAACGTCGTGCGATGGCATTTGCTTGCACATGCATTGCACCTAATAAGTGATTGAAAACCTTGCTGTGTGTATGATATAGTTTTAAGTCCTCCGTCCTAACTTACTGAGCTGTGGTTGCTCACATCCCTATAGATATCGTGCAGGTGCTGGCTAAGAAGCGGCAACAACTACTATGAAGGCGGCAACAACTACTATGAAGCTAGCAACTGCTGGATCCTAGGGAGTGAGGAAAAACATGTGAAGAATAAACACATATTTTAAGGTTTAAGTTTTTATTTTAGAATTACTTTTCATTTTGAATAATGTAACAACTAGGAAATATATTACGGAGAAATATTGTAAACCTTAATTACAATAGCTGAATTATAGTATATATATATTTCCTCACTTTCTTAGATTAATGATTTATTTAAATTACAAACTGTTTACTTCAAAGCGGGTTAGTCGTTGACGCCTTGTGTAGATCAAGTCTAAGATAGCGGTTGTAAGGCCAACTTCTATCTTAGGATGATTTACACGGCGGGGGTAGTTACGACTCTACCACTTCGGGGCGTGACATCCTATCAAGTACAATGTAGCCATTATGACCTTTGTTCTCTCATCATTTGTCTCAACAACTACAAAGTAGTGCTCCATGTCAAATATGAAGTTTTCGAATAATTCGATGTCCATTATGCTAGTGAATGCCTAGGCTAAAGCATCTTTAAATGTCCTACATGAGCAAAAGCTTATAAGAGAGTTGGGTGGGCACATTCACCAAAGCTTGGGATCAACATTGTCACTTATGCCCTCTGCTCCACCATTTGTGTCCTTAATTTCAGCATTTGTACCCTCAACACTTCATTAAGTTCAATTAAGGCCCTTCTTACCTCATTGATTGTCATACCTAACTCTTATTTGAGTATGCATACAATGACACCGAAGTCATAAGCTAAGTCTCCAACTTTGCTGCTTAGTTGTTAGAGACTGGCTTAAAGATCAATTACCTTTATAGAAAGGGCAACCGATGTCTTTGCTCGCCGGTTCGTACAAGTCTACTACTCCTTAAGGAATTCTAACCATCTATTGAATTCCTCTTGTCATGTGTTTCTCATCATGATCTATCTTGTTGGAATAACCAAAGCTCTAACACCAACTATTACTCCCTAGGCTTTCTCTAGTAAACAGAAGGACTATGCAACATTTATTATCCTACCCTAATAGCAGTAAGTAAGCCTAACTTATGCAACGGTAGTTAATAAGGTCTAGATCGCTATAAGGTAATATATAAGTAAGAATAAAAAGGTAAAAATAAGTAAATGGGATATAAGCTGAAGCTACAAATGAATTATAATACACTTTTATCAATATGTTAATGTACATGGCTACATTATATCATGTATAACAGATGCTCTTGTTCATGACAAACCAAAGAGGTAAGTAAGAATTTTAATTTAGAAGAGCTTTCATAAAGAGCTTTGCGGACATTTCTAGTTCTTATAGGAGGAATCATTAGAATCCTTGAAATGGTCACCACCTAAAAATAGAAATGTACATAAATAGTAAAAGTACCTATGCTAGAAGTTACAAAAAAAGAACAAATTCTCTCATATTATAATAATGTATAAAAGAATGGGAGCTTACTATAAAAAAAGAATGTGTTATTAAAATAGACTTTGATACGTTGCATGGAATTTTAACATAACTCTTAATAATTTCATAATGGAGAAAAATATACATCAAGAATATGTTAAAAGAAAAAACATAATCCAATTAATTGCAAACATATCATATTTTTATATTGTACATGAAATCATTCATTTTAGTATTGATTTTATAATATGATTTACTATACATATGATATACTATGTATGTTATATTATGCTATGTACAACATATTAATTTTAAATGTAATATGCCAATATATATTACGCAGATAATGTTATATTATATCATTGTTATACATAGGGGTGATATTACAATAAATTTACAAACACAACATTTGATGAGAAATATAACAATAGAAGTAAAGTTAGTAATTGAAAAGAACTAAGATAAGAGAGATGAAAAATAGCAATATAAAAAATAAGACAAGATTGAGGTGGAAGAAATGAAGTAAAAATTCTTTGTTTTCCTATGGATAATAAACTTGAATTATAGTGTATATAGAACTTAAAAAGGTAGAAATATGATGGTGTTTTACATTCATTATTATTATTAAATAGTTTTTACAGGCTATAATGGATATCTTAGAACCTATACCTTAACATACCTCAAAGTATAGGTTTTAGGATGAGTATAAGGTACAAAAATGTTATATACTATCCTACGTGACTTAGTTTTAGAAAAGTGTACCTACATCCTATTTTATGACCTTTAATATTAAACTAAAATCTACTCGATCAAGTAGGGTATATAGGATATGATTACAACAGGGTTATCCCCTTAACCGTAATTTCACATGTTAGATGTTATCATGTTATCTTTACTACATCATTAAGCTAAAAACTTCTTATTGAACTCCATACCTTAAAATAACCCAAAAATCATTAAATCTATCCACTAGTCAAATGGAAGTATTTATAGGTAAAAGGAAAATTCTAAGTCTTAGGGCAATTTTTTTTAAGTGCCCCTACACATGATTTTAATAAGAGAAGCAAATAAGTTGGTTAAGACAATCAATTAAGTATTTTGAAGTAAGTTTGGTCATAAACAAAGCATAATATGGAGATTAAAAGGGTATAAAATCTACTTAGGGTTTTAAGGCACCTTTTGTAGAAGTTAGGAAAAGTTGAGTCACATGCTTAACACATGATCCTTTTAGGGTTTTAGGGTATCATGTGCCCCTATAAAATAGAAAATATCTAGAGCTTCTCCTTCTTTTCTTAATACCTTAGACCCAAAAGTGAAAAAACTTTTAAACCCTAAACTTATCTAACATAAACCTTAGTGTTTAACTTAATCTAACTTATTAACCAAGATTCTTGTGATGATTATTCTTGGTTTTGTGATAAGAAGAAGATTAGAGGCTCTAATAACCCTAGGACGTGGAGCTCTTGCTTAAAAATGTAAGTTATTCCATTTTTCCTTGAAATTTTAGCTAAATTTTATGATGTATCATCAAATAAGTTTACTATGAAGTTTGATTGTGAAGTTGAGATTAAAAGTGAAGAAAATGCACCATTAGAAGCTTATAGGTGGCAACCAAGCTTAAAGCAAGGGGCTAATGATATATCTTCAAGTGGTAAGAACTAATCTAAATATTTTAAGGAGATTTAGACTTTTAGGAGTTGAGATGGATTATTTGAGTAACTAGAAGAGTAGGTTAATGCATAAGGCAGAACCACTATATATGCTTACCTAATTTTCTAATCACTATACTCTTTACTTACTTACAATCTATTTGTTGTTTATGTCTTATACTGATTGATTGTTTAAGTGATTGCAGACTATATGATTTATCATAATCATCTACAAAATATCAAGTTTAGGAATAAATGTGTTGATGGTCGAGTTTCATTCACTCATCTATTGATATGCCAAGTAGCTCAATGCTCGACTAACACTAAGTAATATAGATCCATATCTGATTTGAATTTAAGGAAAGTAGTGTGAATAGTTATCACTTGATACAGTTATATTGCATAACTGCTTATTACTCCTACATTTCATGAATATACTTGATCGAGAGGTCTCCACGTGTCCTAATAATCATATGACTAACTACTATTTCAAACACTCAACATTCGCCTATAAATATAGAGAAGAAGCACTATATGAAGTATTTGATAACTCACAACTACTCATTCGGTCTTTTGCAACATTTACTTACCAGAGTGGCTACACCAAACTGCCTTCAGTGCTTTATAGCCTTTTTTTTCTTTGCAAGATCAAAGTCCTAACCCAAAATCACCTAACAACAAGATGCATGTTTGATAAGTAAAAGTATAAATTGCTAAGTATTAATTTAGTTTTTGCACACAAGTCTCTTATCTAAATTTGTTAATGTTTCTGTACTTTAGCAAGAATTAAGAACAAATTTAGTAAAGGTCACTATTGAACATGCATAAGTAAAAATTGATTAAGTAATGAAATTTTGCAACGATGATTTCAACCTCCCCCCTTTCTTAATTATTCACTAGAACCAACAATCAGCGTCAAAGTAGGGCTCGTATTAGAAAACAATGGAAGTTGGTTTGAAACCTTAGCTATACTTTTTTTCCTTTGGAATTTTAGTGAAACATTATCATGGAGAACAAAACTAACATTATCAATGCAAGTAGTGGAAAGAATAGACAAATATACAGAATAATTTGTTGTAAAAAACTAAGAAATGTTTGTAGATAATGTCTAAAAAAATCAAAAGAATAAGATGTAAAATTCTATCTAATAGCCAACTCAAAATCTAATCAAACACAATCGGATGATGGAAGTGTACCAGATGATGTGTATGCTAAAATGGAAAAATTATTAAGTGCACTTTGCATAGCTAATACAAAAATCTTAAAACTAACAACAAAAATAAGATGTTGAGGTTATAGAATGGAGAGTTGAAATGTGACAATAAAATCACGACAAAGGAAAACTCTTTACTTAAAAGGAAAAGAATGAACCACATCACTCTTGATTGGTGAAAGGCATTACTAAGGGGATCAAAAGAAGAAAATCAGAATCTAAAGAAAGATGAGGAAGACATCAATGTCATAATCAATACTCTCTCTAATATATTAAAAGAAGTTCATGAGAAAACATTGAACAATGAGAAGAACTCCAGTTAGATTCTAAAAGGACAAAACATCTAAAAAGAGTTCAAGATTATAAGATAGAAATAGTCATAAGTTTAAGAAAAATAGAAAAGTGAAAATGAGAAATGTCTAGTCAATGGAAAAGACAAAAAGATAGAAAACAAATCGTTTTCACAAAATGGAGATCAAAAGCAGGAATTACAAACTAAGATTAATCAAACAAATGGATAAGGTAAAATGGTGAAAATGGTAAAAATCCCATGACTCCCTAGAAATCTAAGGGTTGGTAATTGGAAAGAAATTATATTTACAAATTTAAACATGTGGTTAAAATGGTAAAAATCAAATCTAACTTGGGTAAGAAAACATATAACATAATTAAAAGACACAACTTTTCCCAAAGTGCCAAAAGATAAGATATCCCTCTTTAGTATCTCTTTCAAATTAATTTCTCTCTCTCTCAAACAAATCTCTCAATAATCCTTAGTTAAAGAAAACCCTAGAATCATCTTTAGCATAAAAAATCCAATGGCTCTCTCAAAATATGAGGAATCGATTGCATAAGATACAAGCATAAAACAAAAAAGCAAAAGTCAAAGAATAAAGAATAAGTCACAGAAGAAAACCTCTACATCAAACTCCCTTTTTAGAGCCATCAAGGTAAACACAATTGATTTCAAATTCTTTTTAAAACATGGGATAGATGTCTAAAATATGCCAAAAAACCATGGGTAGATAAAAATTTGTGAATTAACAGAAAAAATCTCTGAAGGACCAATAAGAGAATTTTATTTGAATCTAAATAGGAGAAATATGACATTTTGGTGTACATAGTGAAAGAAATCCCTATTAGGATTACAAGGGATGATATAATAAACCATTTTAGGGTAAAAGATATAAAAACTCATCTTCTTTCACAAAATTAGACAACAAAAGGAAGTTTTAAAATAGTTGAATGAAGGAGACGAAGCTATCTATGAAAGGAACCATACAAGCATTTCTTTCCTATTTGGTTAGGATTTTGCATAAAATTGTGTTTAAGTGTTTTTTACCTAAATTCAGAAGTACAACCACCATGCTCCTAAAGCATGGACAAATGGTTCTAATGATGATGTTTGGTTATAAATACAATTTACTAGAAGAGATGATTAAACATATCCATAACATGAGAAGTAGAAAAAGTTTAGTTCTAAGAAATGTGACTACAAAGTTGCTACAACATAAGAAAATTGTGTTAAGTGATGAATCACAAGATCATGTGTTAAAACAAAAAATTATTAGAGCATAAAGCTTCATGAGTATAAATTGGAAAGCAAGGACTTGGTTTAGAGTACATAAGGAAAGATAATACTTGATGCTAACAAATTGCAAGAAATAATAAACAAAAAAATATGGATGAAAGAGGAGGCCAAGAATAAGAAACAAAAAGAGAGCATAGAGGAAACCTCTGTGAAAAGAAGAAAGGTCGCTTTATGTGAATCCTTTAAATAAGTTTAAACACTTATAAGCTTACCTCTAGAACCTTCTGCTAAGTAAACCCTAGAAATGTTGATTACTCAAGAAAACCAAAGTGAAGAAAGAACCAAAGCATCCTTTTGTCTTAAGGAAACAAAAACTATAAGGATGGACATTATAACTCAAATTGCTTTAGAATATATT
Organism: Lumnitzera littorea; assembly: GCA_024138015.1. Lineage (NCBI taxonomy): Eukaryota > Viridiplantae > Streptophyta > Magnoliopsida > Myrtales > Combretaceae > Lumnitzera > Lumnitzera littorea. Next base: position 105,267,785 of record JAMXBB010000009.1, on the reverse strand, counting down.
AAAGAAGGAAGAACAAAAGAGGAACTTAAAGGTGAAATGATAAGGGAAGGAGAAGTGAAAGAAAGGGTAATGAAGAAGAAGAAAAGGGAGCTCAATTAGAAACTAATGCAAATAATGTAACAGATGAATCCTATGAAAATGAAGCCATTAATCTTGAGGGTAATAACAATTTCAAGGATGTATGTTGTAGCTACTAAAAATTAAGGAGCAAAGAAAGAGAATAGAAGGGAGGAGGATAAGGATAATGAAAGCTTAGTCTTTGAGCTAGAATATTCATCCTTCTCTATAGCATTAACTAGAGGTGTTCACTATGCAGTTAGGAGTGAAATTAGTTGGATAACAGACAAGGTCAAGGAAGCCATTTATGGAGATTTTGCTGAGACAATTAAGGAGTTGGATAAAACTATTACGGATCTTAAAAATGATTTTCATGATTTCAAGGAACAATTCTTTAGAATTAATATTCTTCAAAAGACTTAAATCTATGGAAAAGAATATTGACAAAATGAAAAGTCTGTTAATAGAAAAAACAAATGAAAGATTTTCCTAAAAAAAAAGTATTATTCAAATTACCATTAACCTCACAATCAAAGTGAAAGACATTTTTTTTTTTAGATACACTTCAAAGATTTTGGCAAATTCACTACTCTACCTAAAATCACTTGAGGGTTTGTGGAATTGAAATATAAAATTGAAACATAGAAACGTAAATTTTTACAACCTATATAAAATAAATTTAAAAAAACTATAAATATACTTATACTAGTTATTAAAAACTTCAAATATATGATAAAAATAAAAAAAGGAAAAATTTAGTTCTTTTACTATAAAAAAAATTCTTAATTTATAATCTAACATTCACAAAATGGGATAAACATGGTTGAAACTATTTTTTTTTCCCCATTATTTTGTTTGAGAAAAGTAATGAATTGAAAAAAACCAAATGTTTTGACTGATTTTGAGTTGTTAATGATATAAAATTAAAAATGTGGTTTTCTTATAAACTTTTCTATTAGAGCTAAAACCTAGATAAAGATCATAAATATTGAAGAAGGGACTAAGAGAGGAAGAAAGAAGAAAAAAAATTGGAATACGATAGGGAAGATAATTTGATACCTTAATAGTCAATGGGATAGTGAAAACCCAATTATATCCTTTTATTTTTAGCCCTTTTCATTCATATATGTACAATTGCAAAACTCATTAAAAACGTAAGTTTCTACCAAGTTTAACATGTAAAATCAATTAAAAATATAAGTTTTTACAATAAAACGACTTTATATATGATATGATTCGAAAGAGTCACCTGAAATTGTAAACTCAAAGAATTATATGAGTGGAATCGCGATTTTGACAACTATAAACATAATGTTTAATGAACTATTCCTAAATAATTTATGAACCATGAATGTTTTTCAATGAGAAGCTTATGTAGGAAATATAAAAATGGATCTTACAATTCAATAAAACATGGGGAGCATATATATTGCAATGAACATTTTTGTGCAAGAACAAAAGTTTCCAAAATCTATGATGTTGAAATTCGAAATGCTCACTATATCCATAAAGTGATTTTAAGAGAATCAATTTTGGGAGCTATTTGGATATGTGATATTTGATCTGAATTGCGAGAAAATAAGCCTTAAAGAGACTAGAATTATGATTTGAATTACCAGTCAATTTTGTGCAAGAATAATCATAACAATGATTCTAAAAAAAGAACTTGAAATGTTTATACTCTCACACCTAAAAGCAATATTTAATGAATTCTTTGTAGGAATAATATCAGAACCTATTATAAAAGTTATGATTGATTGAATATTCTGATATATTTGTTGAATGATTATAAAATGATACATCTTATGAATGATCTAAAAAATCAGATGAGTTTGATAACAATCATGTGATAAATGAACATACCTGATATGACAAAGTCTTGACATATGAACTAAACCAATGTGTAAATCAGTTAAAATAAGAAAATGTGGTTATTTTTAATGTATACATAGAGATGATGTATTTATGATCGTGCGTATACCGCATTAGAAGCAAGTGTACTCAGTCAAGTTATAGTATATAATTTAAACGTTTTTTTGAGTTTGTGTATCGATCTCATGAGGAGCTAAGTATATGAGTATATCTAATTATTCCTAACAAGTGTACCATTTTAATTCATCTAACTACCTAACTTCTGTAATAAAAGATTTTATTGAGTAACTAAGATTCAATTAAATAAACTAAGCAAGGCAAAAGTAATGAAACTGGACATCTAACTAATAATAAATAAGGAAATTAAAATAACTAATTACTTATAAAATAATTAAATAACTAATTGGCTATATTACATAAAGTAACAACTTACTTAAAAATAATAATAAGCATATCAATATTAAAATAACACAAAAGCAATAAAGACTTAGAAATAGAAAACATTAATTAATTAACTACAAACTACCATTTTCCTAAGTAAATCTTAAATTGCTGTTTACTACCTAGTTTTAGGGAATTATTCAATCTTAATTGCCTTATTGGAATGTAGAGATTTCTAACCTTATTCCGGTGGATGTCAAATTCTTAATTAGCTAGACTCGCATCTAAACTAATTCCTAACCTTGAGACCCTCTCTACTTGCATCGCTGTTGAATAGAGCATCTCAAAATCATATGAGGTATATGAATCTTGCTATTAGGTCATCATAATCCAAAAAGATTAAATATCCAATCTTTTACTGTACCTAATCTCTTCTAATTACACTTGTTTATTTACTACAAGCCTCGCGACTCTACAACAAACTTAAACATCAAATTAATAACTTGAGTAATATTAATCTAATAGAGTAAAAGCGGTATAATCAAATCGCAATAAGCAAAATCATCAATTGAATTTCATAAATAAAATTTCCCTTATGAACATAGGGTTCAATAGTAATTTACTAAGTTTAATTAAATAAAAATATAAAAACCAAAAAAATAAAAGACATGATAGAGGAGCCCTATTCTACACCTGATAAGTGCTCAAGCAGCTCTCTCTCTATAACCCTAGGCTTAAGAGTGTATTTACAGGAAAAGCTCTTAAGATTATACAGAATAACAAAGATAAAATTACTTGCTTATTCAAAAGTTCAAAATTTAGTATCCTGTAGGTATTCAAAACATGGAAAAAAATAGTCAAAATGACAAATAAAAAGGTTAATTAAGTGATATAGTCGTCTAAATAAAAAAAGACATAACCAAGTCATTAGAAAGAAAACAACTAAGAGATTAATCCTCAGTCTCGTTGTCGTTGTCACCTTCCTCTTCAATCCCTTCCTCAGCAGCTTCTTTCATGGAATTTGACTTGAGCATAGGTGGCTGTGTTAGTGGCTGAATTAGAAGATGGATCATGATTGCCGCTTACTGGACTAGGCTTAATCTACTTTATGCTATAGGATCCCTTGCCTCTTGAATAACCTCCCAATGAATCTTTTGATAATACCTATCAGGAAAGAGGACTCAGCTGGTGGTCTACAGGATGATGAAGTAGTAGCTTTTTGCTAGCTCAAGCAGTACATCCAGTTATGGTGGTATGTGCATAGATCCGATAAAGGCATGCAAGAGTGGAATGGGGTCCTTTGTCCTTCTCATGTTGGCCACATTGCGTTGGCTAAGGTAATTACTCACTAAGTAGGTAACGAAAGGTCCTACAAAAATTAAATTAGATCGCCTCTCAGTGGCTTAGGTTCTCATGAACCAAAGCCATTTTGAATCCCAAATTGAGAAGTTAGTGGTTAGCGAAACTATGCAAATACATGCTAGCTCTCTCATTAACTACACCCTAGCTATGGCCTCTCCTTGCACAATTCCTAGCTAATACATAATACATTAGCCTAAGAGCAGGGTCGCATAAATGCAATGTCTTATTTTGACCAAGATTATATTCCCCTCCTTTACAAGTCAATCAAGTCCATACAACTCCATCATATACACCTCTAGGTAACTTATGTGGTAAATCCCTATACGCCTGATTATTAATATAATCAGCAATATAAATTCTTACATGAACTCCAAACTCATCAATAAGCATCCTAACTTGATGTGAATCCACGAATACGTAGCAAGTACGAACTATAGATGGATATTCAATGTTCGAGTAGAATGAGGGATGGGACGTGCAAGGGGGTTTTAATTGATAATATGTATGGATATCACACATCAAGACACAACATAATTAAGGATTAAGCTCGAAATAGGGTTTGATACAACTCACGAACACTAAATGTCACTCGAGTTTCAAATGAGGAGTTAGATGCGACTCACCAACTTGCTCAAATGAAGAGTTCACCACAATCTTAAAGGCAAGATTGATAAGAACACGAGAGATTAGGGAGTAAAGCATACTCAATAATCCGAAAAGCCAACTCAAGGGGTTCAAGAATGTCTTTACTTCTAAAAGGAACGTTCAAGTGTAATTCTTTCTAGGAATTCTCTTTTCTATCTAATTCTCTATATCTGCTAATTATAAATGTTGCTATTTATAGCAAGTCCTAAAGCCCTAGTGGCAAAACTGTAAATAATATACAAGGCCTTAAACCTTAAGGAATGGCACACTATCAAAATAAGGAAAATGTTTACAAAGTATACAAAACTACACACTTAATGGAGTGGTTAATATGTAGTCATCCGAGCTGTCTGTGGACCCGAACAGGGGCCAGTTGGTAGTTGGGTGCCCGAACTAGGTTAGGATGCTTAGGAGCCTTATTATGCTTGGCCAAGCTCCTAATGGGGTCGGCTCACAGTTGCTATACTCGTGGATTGCTTAGCGTAAACTTTCATGCATTATGTCGAGCTATTCTTTGGCCTTGAGTGCTCGACGATATGGTTTCTCGGCTTCTCAATAGATGACAGACATGGGGCCGAGTAGCTCCTTTCCTTCCCCTTAGTCTTCTTATATTAGCATAGCCTCAGTAAAAGCTATTCGGCCTTAGCTTTGAACAATTTGGCCTCGAGTTAAGATAGGTCGGCTTTAGCTTAGGATAAGTCGGTCTCGGCTTAGAGATCATCAGGGACTGATTCCTATCATCATCACAAGGTTGAAAAGAAGTCGTCCTCAACTTTAGATTGTGAGCACAGGTCTAGATGTTGAACAAACTTCTCTTCCCTTTTCTCTTCACCATAGTTATCGAGTGGCTCTGGATTTCCTTAACGCTCATAGGGGTTAAGCAATAGCTCTTCCCATCCTTTCTAACCATGTAAGTATTGAGGAAGCCATCGTGGATCACTTTCCAATTATACTCCTAAGGTCGGCCAGGAAGCAAATTTGATACATTCATAGGTACTATGTTGAAGTCAACCTTATCCTCATATTGTCCAGCCTTGAACGTTATCCAAGCTCTCTTATTTACATGGACTATACCCTTATTATTAAACCACTTCAGTCCATAAGGTTGGGGATGCGGGTAGGTCGACAATCTCATCTTCTCTATAAGCTCAGTAGAAATGATGTTGGTGCAACTACCTCCATTAACCACCAGGGAACAGGTCTTCCCATTCACCATACATTAGATTTGAAATAAGTTCTCCCTTTGACTTGGGTCTTCCTTAAGGTCGGCTCATTTGCTTATCAAGGCTACGAGTTCTCCCATCTCAGGATAGATGTTAATTGTTTCCCCACTCTCTAAGGTCTTATCACTATGGCTCTCCACTTAAGCGTCAGGTCCTTTACCTTTCAAAATCATGACCCTCTTGTTTAGGCACTGAGAGGTAATATGTCCGAAGCCCAAACATTTGAAGCACTTAACTGCTTGGGCTTTAGAGCTAGGCTCTCCCTCCTTTTCTACTTTCTTAGTCTCGGCCTAGTCAGGCTGGCCAGGCTTTCCTTTCTCCATCCTTCTCTCGGTCCTTTTCTTTTCTTCATACCTCTCAAGCTCAAGGCTGCCTTGTTGAGGTCGGATGGTCAGCCTCTAATGTCGTCTTCTCCTCTGTCTCTCTACTCTTAATGTTAAATTGATTAGCTCATCTAGTGAGTTGAATGGTTGCAATTTGACCACATCAGCAATGTCATCTCGAAGTCTACTAAGGAACCTAGCAATAATATGGTCTTGGGGCTCGACAATCTTACATCTAGTCATTAAGGTCTCAAATTCTTGCAAGTACTTTTCAACAGTATTTCAACCTTACCTCAGGTGCTAGAAAGCATGAAGCATCTCTTACTTGAAGTAGGTTGGTACGAAGTGCTGATTCATCAACCACTTCATAAGCCTCCAAGTTCTAATTGGTTCTTCTCCTTCGACATCTCACTTGGCGATCAACTTATCCTACTAAAGACTTGCATATTCAACAAGGGCTAACGGGGCTATCTTGACCTTAGTTTTGTCATTACACTTATAACATTCAAACAATTTCTCGACTTAGGGAACCTAGTCAATGAATTCTTCAGGTCGGCTACTATCACTAAAGGTTGGCAACTTAAGCTTGATGTTGTCAAGTCCTCAATTATGTACTCAGGGTTCATCCCTTGCATTCCTAGCAAGTCGGTTCACCTCAGATCAGCCACTTCTATTAGAGTTCTGCTTGGCCTGGGCTCTCTTCTTCGGGCTCCTTAGTTTACCTCGGAGTTAATACTCCTATCATTGCTTCTCCTAGGCTTAGGTCGGTTTTCTCTTCTGTTTGGCTCAATAGCTCTTCTCAACTATCGTTCATCATTACTAAGCTCATTAGAACCATTTCCACTGGTAAGTGTTTGTTCCCTTCTTTCTTCTCAGCGAGTATGTCTGCAGCCTCTAACTAAACTAATAAGCTCTTAGATAAAATCAGTGAGATTCTAAATCTAATATTTCAAGTTATCAACACATTGCCTCAAGCTTCCGCGAGGGCTACCACCACTGTTATTAACACTATCTTTACACATTCTTGTTCGTACAATAATTTCCAAAAAATTGAACAAACACAATTTTTAGCAAAAATAAGTCTAGTAACCTAGAAATGACTACTAATCGACTTCTATAGCTACCCATTACTGTTAAACACTTCCACAGCAACTAAAATCAACTGCTAAAACTACTGTTACTCGATTCAATCGACAGCATAATACCACGACTAGTAAAAACACAAATAACGCACTATGCTATAGAACGAAACTAACAAATGTCCAAACCACAAATCAACTTTGAAGAACACTAACATACATGTCTCCCCGAAGCTCTGATACTAGCAAAGCTAATGCGAATCTACAAACATGCAGCGGGTACAAACCATAGATGGACATTCAATGCTCGAGTGGAATGAGGGATAGGACGTGTAAGGGGGTTTTGACTATTAATGTGTATGGATATCACACACTATAACATAACACAATTAGGGGTTGAGCTCAAAACAAGGTTTGATGCAATTCACGAACACTAAATGTCACTCGGGTTTCAAATGAGAGGTTAAATGCGACTCACTAACTTACTCAAATGAAGAGTTCACCACAATCTTAAAGGCAAGATTGATAAGAACACGAGAGATTAGGGAGTAAAGCACACTCAATAATCTAAAAAGCCAGTTCAAGGGGCTCAAGAATATCCTTACTTCTAGAAGGAACGTTCAAGTGTAATTCTTTTTAGGAATACTCTTTTCTATCTAATTCTCTATATCTGCTAATTACAAATGTTGCTATTTATAGCAAGTCCTAAAGCCCTAGTGGCAAAACTATAAATAACATACAAGGCCTTAAACCCTAAGGAATAGCATACAATCAAAATAAGGAAAATGTTTACAAAGTATACAAAACTATACACTTAATGAAGTGGTCAGCATGTAGTCATCCGAGCTGTTTGTGAGCCCAAGTAGGGGCCAGTTGGAAGTCGAGTGTACGAGTTAAGGTGGGATACTTGGGAGTCTTATTATGCTTAACCGAGCTCTCGATGAGGTTAGCCCACAGTTGCTATACTTGTAAATTGCTTAGCGCGAACTTTCCTGCACTATACCGAGTTGTTTTTTAGCCTCAAGTACTTAGTCATGTGGTTTCTTAGCTTTTCAGCATACGACAGACATAGGGCTAATAGCTCCTTTCCTTCCCTTCGGTCTTTTAGTATTAGCTCGGCTTCGACAAAAGCTGTTCAACCTTAGATTTAAACAATTTGGCCTTGGGTTAAGACATGTCGACTTCAGCTTCTAGCAGGTAGGCGTTGGCTTAGGACAGGTTAGCTTCAGCTTAGAGATCATCGAGGACTGATTCCTATTATTATATATTCATTTTTACCCTTTTATATTTTGTACATTACTTTCTTAGGAAATACCTTTTATGTCTTTTCTCTTTTGGGCAAGTTGTCCTAACTTATAGGTATAAATACCCCTATAATTGTAGCTGTAAAGCATCATCATCCTTAATAGACAAGTATTTTCTTTCTTGCGTAAATACTGCTTGTTTACTCTCGGCATCACTTTTATCCTTACCCTTGAGCAAGGCTAGGTAACGAATAACCTCATTGGATTGATTCGTATGTCATATCGAATTATGCCGTGAGTCTTCGAAAGTTTCATTAGTGCATCATATCCATTGGAACTGTTCGTAGGTTTTGCTTATCTTTTTATTTTCATTTGTCTAATTTTTCACCAATACCCATTATTCCTTTTAGGCTTTCTGCGAGCTCAGACCCATCTAGCGACTAGCCTTGTTTATTCTTGGTCACAATCCGCAACAAATAGCACTTAGGCAATCACTTCTTTCACTTGTTAGTTATTATATTATGTAAGTAGGATTGTGATCAAATTAATAAGCTTGCAAAATACAATGCCTAAATCATGGATTAGCATCTTAATAGGGTAATTCCTTACCATATCCTATAAAATTCAATTATTCCTAGTCCCTTGAAAATTAACATTGAATCCACAATTTTCAAACATCAAGATTCAATAGGTGAATTATTTAACCTTGAGCAGTTGAAATAATTAAGTTCTTACATCTCTTTGATGAATAACACTATAAGTGAATAATTTCATGAATTGTTATTCAACCTATAAATTATCATCTAAAAACATATGAATACTAATATTCAATCACCACTTAATTAATTAGAAACTTAATTAAGTGTTAAATTTACACATAAATTGATTTCTCAATGTGTATTAACAACAAGCACTTTAAGTTTTCTTTTCAACATGGATGAAAAACACTAACCATTCAAATATTGCTATTTTCTTTCACTTTCTTCCTCTTTCTTTCTCTTTCTATATGTTTCCATCACTTTCCCTCTTTGAACCTTTACAAAGCACCAATCTTTTGTAATGATTCTGGCATCTAATCAATGAATAATACACTACATTGCATTCTATGCACTAAACCACTACTAAAACACAAGATCTCAACACATTCACATCACAAGTTTCATCTCAAAAACTTAGATAAAAGTTAAATTTTTATGAATTCTAATAATGAATCAAAGAAACTAATGAGACAGAGTTAATGCATGTACCTTATGATTGATGTTTTCGTGCTTAGATTTGAGGGGAATCAATAAGTGTATGTGACAATCATATAGAAAGGGTAAAGAACAAGTATCTGAGAGTGAAATAAAGTAAAGGAAGAATGAGAAGTGTTGTGGATCGTGACTAAGAACAGATAAGGCCGGTCGCTAAATGAGTCTAAGCTTGCAAAAAGCTCGAAAGGAATAACGGGGATTGGTGCGAAATTAGACAAATGCAAATAAAAAGGTAAGCAAAACCTATGAATAGCTCCAATGGATATGACGCACCAATGGAACTTTCGAAGACTCATGGCATAATCTGATATGACGCATGAATCGGTCCAGTGAAGTTACTTGCCACCTAGCCTTACTCAAGGGTTAAGATAAGAGTGATGTCAAGAGTAAATAAGCAGTGTTTACGCAAGGAAGAAAAAAACTCGTGTATTAAGGATGATGATGCTTTACAGCTACAATTATAAGGGTATTTATACCCATAAGTGATAGGAATCAACCCCCTGGACAGATCACAAGAAGCCAAACTTGAGGACTTCAAGGGCTTATATGGAAAATATTAGCTCTAAGCCATAGACAAGATGAGGACTCCTATCCTGATCTAACCTCTAGCTGACCTGTCTGTTAGATCCTTACATGTGTCCAACATGCTCCTACCCAATGGCGAAGTCTTAACCTAGAAAGTAAGCTAGGAAAGGTTAGCCGAGTCAAGCTCTCCAATCAATCACCGATGCCTAACTCCAATTCAACTGACTTCCTAACCAAATTGATTAGCTATCGACCTGATCCAAATAGGTCAGCCCCTGACTGTAATGCATTCCTGCTTTCGCCTATGTTGTATCATATCCTGATGTCCAACCACCAAGCGACACGTGTCTTTTGACATAATGTTCTAGAGTGATTCTATCTTTTCTATACTGAATATTCTTTGTCTCTTTTAACCCTTTTAGTATGTCTTATGTAACCTAGTGTAAAATACCCTTTTATCTTTTCATACATGTAAAGCAACCCTAGTGAATGGGTATATAAACCCCCATTTTCTTGTATACAAGCATCATTCAACTTTCAATATAGAATTATTCACCTTGAGCAACATTAATGTTCTCGTTATCACTCAACTCTCATCTATTCCCTTTAGTAAGGAGTAGTGACGAGTGACCCTTCAATTTAGAAGGTATATCTTATCCAAACTAGTGTGTCATATTCGATAGATTATTGGCCAAGTAGGATCGAATGGTATATCATATACATTCGGTAACTGCCCGAACTTTACTAGCTTTTTCTTTTTTCCTTTCCAGTTTGCTTTGTTGTGGTGCCTTTCCATATGTCCATCCCTGGAGACGTATCAATAAGTTAAGGCAACTTGCCTAAAAGGGAAAAGACAAAAAGCTCATTTCCTAAGGAAGTAATGTACAAGATACAAAAAAATAAAAATAAATATACAAGGAAAGCAATCATTAGTGCAACGGATTCTACCCATAATACTATACATGTAGAGAAACTGTATTAGTGATGCCGTTAGAGGATGTGGACAAAAAGCATGGACAATTTGCTTGTTTGAATACGGGTGGCTTAGTTAGTCCAGACTCTTTCCCGGCATCTCAGCAAGGGTGAGGCCGAGTAAGTAATTGGCCAGGCATGTGCGAAAATGAAGATGGGTTATTATATCGGCCTTCAATTTCTTGGCACTCAACATGAGAAAGATAGGAAGTCACTTGGCTCGGTAGGCAAAATGAGTTAGTAAGGAGATACTCGGCCTCTGCATGAGCTAACTAGAATAAGAGAATTTATCTTGTTAGTCCCTTTAGTCCTCGAACTCGGCTACTGGTCCTGATTCCCATCATTTCCTTCGGGTTGTTTTAGATTTGGGATCAAATCCAAATGGTCTTTGATAAGCTCTCCGTTAAGGTGATACAGACTAAGTTCGACAACATTGAAGGCATCAGAGACCCCATAGTCCTAAGGCGACTCCAATTTATAGGCATTGTCATTGATCTTCTGGAGGATTCTGAAAAGTCCTTCAACTCGTACAGATAATTTGTTCCTCCTCTTGTTCGAAAACCTTTCCTTATTGAGGTACAGCCATACAGATAAGGATCAAGAACCGATTACACACTCTCGAGCTCGAGGGTTCTCTCAAGTGGTTTGCTGAGCTTTTCGAGGTAAGTTAAGCGTCCAGGAGCAATGCTTTCCCCAGTCCAATTTACTAAGCTACTTTGCTCTCTATGCTATCCAAGGCATTATTGAGGTGACTAGTCGACGTATTGAACCAAACCCCCCATTGTGTACAAGTCCAAGCGCCAAATCTGAATACAGCAATCTCTATAGTGCCGAGGCCGAGCCGATAACTATTACGAACCGACCATCCGAGGCTAATCCCATTATGAGCCATCCCTAAGCCAACCTCAATCCAGCTCTGATAGTTAGGGTACCAAACTTCTGACACCGAACAAACCTAAACAGAAGCTCACCCTTATTCGGATCACACTATTATCAAAATTGCAAAGTAAAAACGCGTACGCACTGTCCTTTCTGACAAATGACGTTCGCTACGCATGATTTCATGTTTCCCATGTAAATTATTTTCCTTTTATTTAGCAAATAAGGATTTATTTTTGTAATTATCTGTAACATAGAACTTACCCTAACAGAATATTATAAATAATCACATAATGTAACAGCAATAAGAACATATAGAAGAATACACCAAACTTTTACCCTCTCTTGAGCTAAGTATCATCCTACTTACTCTTAAGCTACTCTTATCTAGCCCATTCGAGCGTGGACTAATGGCAAGTGACCTCCGGTTATACTTATGTGTCATATCAAGTGTAACTTGAGCTCGTGATACAGACTCGTAGATAAACACACGAACCCAGTATCACGCGTAACCAAAGGGGTGGGTTCAAGTCGCAAGATGACTTAAAAAGTAAATGATAGTTGAGGGTTGAGTAAAGGGTTCTCGTGCACAGATGAATGATATGACGCACAAACGCCTCACATGAGCTCAGGTCACATTTGATATGACACACAAGTATAGTCGGAGGGCATTCACCACTAGTCCACGCTCGGAAGGCTAAATAAGAGTAGCTTAAGAGAGTGAGGGACACTTAGCTCAAGAGAGTGAAAAGTTCAGTATATTCTCAGTATTCTAATATGATTTCAAATTTTACAATATGACGGTATTTATATCATCCCATTAGGGCAAATCCTAAATTACAGAAATTACAAAGAATAGTCCTTATTTGCTAAAAACAAAAGAGAATAATTAACAAGGAAAATATGAAATCATGTAAAAGAAGAAATGTGGACGTCCTTTGTCAAAAACGACAATACGGATGTCAGTAAAGGATAGTGTGCCCGCGTTTTTACTGTAATTCTAACAATATTGTGGTTCAGGCAAGGGTAGACCTCGGTTCAGGCCTGTTCAACGTCAAAAGAGGCTAGACAGTAGTTGGTTCAAGGACCGCTCACATTAGGGTTAACCTTGGATGGTCGGCTCTTGACAATTCTACCCAACTTTGGTATAATGGAGATTGCTGCATTCAGATTTGGCGCTTGGACTACGATTTAGTGGAGGGTTCGGCTCGGCATGCTGGTTGATCACCTCGGTAACATCTTAGATGGCATGGAGAGCAAAGTAGCTCGATAGATCGAACTGGGGCAAGCACTGCTCCTCGATGCTTAACTCACCTCGGACATCTCGATGGACCAACTAAGAGTGCCCTTAAGCTCGGGAGCGTATAATCGATCATTGATTCCTATCAGCTCATGTGAGGTGTTAGTGCATTATATTCATCGTTGGTGTACGGGAATACCCTACTCACCCTCGACTATCATTTACTTTTCAAGCCATTTTGTGCCTTGGACCTATCCCTTTGGTTACGCGTGATATTAGGTTCATGTGTTCATCCACAAGTTTGTATCATCTTAGTATCAGAGTTTGGCTACATTCGAAACTGGATTCTACTACTGTATTCTTTTAATAGTATGTCGTTGCTCTCGTATGACAGTGGTTTTATTGTTAGCTTTGAAGCTTAGTATTTGAGAAGTGTTTTGTACTCTATTTTCCCCTATTTTTGATACACCAAAACAGAGTGTAGTTGACTATGTGCTTGTTCTAAAATTGTCATTGTGAAGTAACCATCAATATCGGATTCAAGTATGTAAGGAACTTTAGGAAACCAAGAAAGCGATACTCGACATGGCTAAGGGCAAGAAGGAAGCTTCTTACCTCAATCAGTAGGTGATCGCTTAGATAAGCTTACTGACTTGGTTGCTAATCTGGTGATTGTTATCCAAGAAGATAGGCAACAAACTAGAAATAACCCCACTAAGGAACGTGAACAGCAACAACGAGGTAATGGTCAGTTTGGTCGAGTTAACACCCTAGCTCAACCACCTCGAGTTGAAAGAATTGGTAAGGATGCTAAACGAAGGTTAGCGCTTGTAAAGATTAAGGAGAAAGTAAAAGGAGATGAAGAAGTAGAGGAGTACTACTAGCCTGAGGAAAGAAATGCACAAGCCCCTAGAGTTGAAGGATTGAGGATATGTATTTCGAGTTTCTCTGGTAGTAGTAATGCCGATGACTACCTGGATTGGGTAAATAAGATTGAAAAGCAGTTAAAATGCCACGAAGTGTCCGATAATGCGAAAGTTAGACTTCTTATGTTGGAGTTCAATGGTATTGTCGCCTTATGGTGGAAGAACTTGCAAGCTACCAGAAGAAGGGAAGAAGAATAAGAGATTAGAAGTTGGGATGATATGAAGAGAGTTATGCAGAGAAGGTTTGTGCCTAGCTATTATCTATAAGATGCCTTCAAGAGACTGCAAGACCTAAGACAAGGAGGATCAAGTGTGGATGCTTACTTTAAAGAATTCCAAATGCTAATGATCCGATGCAAAGTTGTAGAGCCCAAAGACCGAACTGTGTCTCGATTCGTTGGCAGGTTGAAGTATGAGATTGGAGATGTCCTGGAAACCCTAGATGTTAGAACACTTGATGATGCAGCCACCCAGAGGATAGAAAGACACTAAACGGGAAGATTCCAACCCCCTGTTGGCTAACCAGGAAGTAATTGAACTGTTCTAAGTAGACCAGTGTGAACTGAACCAAGTAAGGTTGTCGAGACCCAACCCATTCTAACCACCCAAGCTAAGGAGTGGAAGTTTACGAAAGGCTAGAGTTCAAGGAGGAAGACAAGTGAGATCAAATGTTTCAAATGCTAAGGACTTAGATACATGGCCGCTCAGTGTTCGAATAGGCAAATGATGGTAATTCGAGGTGAGGCGCCGACCGTTAAGATCGACAGTACTAATGAAGAAGTAGAGGAGCTGAAAGAGGACAGACAACTCGAGTTATCTGATGAGGAAGTCATCTACAGCAAGGAAGGCAACTTCATACTAACCACTCTAGTGTTGAAGAGGACAATGAGTATCAGTCCTATACCCGAAGACGAAAAGAAAGAAAATCTCTTTCATATTGGATGCAAGGTGAATAGGTCATTGTGTGCATTGATTGTAGACAGTAGGAGCTGCACCAATGCAGCCTCTATATTTATGGTCCAGTAGTTGAAATTACCCATCATGCCTTACCCAAAACCTTATAAGCTTCATTGGCTTAGTAATAAGGGAGCCCTACAAGTGAGCATACAAGTGTCCGTACTGATCTACATTGGTAAGGATCGAGATGAAGTACTCTATCATGTGTTGCCCACGAGTGTGTCCCATATTCTACTTGGACAACTATGGATGTTTGATTGAATAGTTATGTATGACGACAAGAGGAACATATGTCCTATAGAGCATGAAGGAAGAAGGTTGGAATTGAGTCCCACGATTACTAAGCAGGTGAAAGTCTTGCAATCCTAGCTTAACCAAACCTTAAAGAAAAAGGCTTTGGTATTGACCTAAGCCAAACTGAAAAGAGAAATGGAGCTGGAGGGACTAACCTATCTGCTTGTCAGGAGGCTTCTGGAGATGAGACTTGAGGAGGAAGAGCTGCCAACTAAAGTAAAAACCCTACTAAATGAATTTACTGATCTGTTTTTAGCAAAGCTACTGAATGGTCTACCCCCAAACCGAGGCATCAAGCATGCGATCGACCTATAGCCAGGAGCTGTACTGCCAAACAAGCCTACCTACAAGCTAAATCTTGAAAAGGCCATTGAACTGTAGAGGCAAGTAGATGAGTTGATGAAGAAGGGGTATGTGCGCAAGTCTTTGAGCCCCTGCGTTGTACCGGCCTTATTAGTGCCCAAGAAGGATGGTTCTTAGAGAATGTACATGGATAGCCGAACGGTCAATCAAATCACCATCAATTACAGGTATCTCCTAGGCTTAATGACATGCTAGACAAATTAAGCGGAGCAAGAGTGTTCTCTAAGATCGACCTTAAAGCTAGGTACCATCAGATTCAAATGAGTGAAGGCGATGAGTGGAAGCTTGCATTCAAGACACAACATAGTTTATATGAATGGCTTATAATGCCATTTGGACTGTCTAATGCACCAAGCACATTCGTGCGACTTATGAATCATGTGCTTCGAGAATTAATGGGAAGGTTTGTTGTAGTTTATTTTGATGACATTCTAATGTATAGTCCCGACCTAAAGACTCATTGAGAGCATCTCAGACAAGTGTTTACAAAACTCTGAGCTGAGCAGCTCTACGCCAATCTAAAGAAGTGCTACTTTTGCTGTTCCAAGGTAATCTTCTTAGGTTTTGTTGTGAGCAGAGGTGGCATCCAAGTTGGTGAAGAGAAGATAAGAGCAATCATAAAATGGCTCAAGCCGACCTGTTCTACCGATGTGAGAAGTTTCTACGACTTGGCATCATTCTATTACAGATTCATAAAGAATTTCAGTACAATTATAGGCCCACTTACCGAACTCTCAAAGAAGAATGTTGAATTCAAATGGGGTGAGAAAGAGAGGAGGAGTTTTGAGGACATGAAGGAGAAGCTAACTATAACCCCCATCTTAACTCTATCGAGCTTCGATAAGGTGTTTAAAGTAAAGTGTGATGCGTTTAAACTAGGCATAGGTGTTGTGTTGATGCAAGAAGGCCGACCTATTGCTTACTTCAGTGAGAAACTTTAAAGAGCCATACTTAACTATTCCATCTACGACAAAGAGTTCTACTCTTTAATCCGAGCCCTAACGGTATGGCAATACTATCTATTGCTCGAAGAATTTGTGATCTACATCGATCATGAATCCTTGAGATATCTAAAGAGCCAACCGAAATTATCCTGGAGATAAGCTAAGTGGGTTGAGTTCATGGAGGGTTTTTCTTATGTCGTAAAATACAAGAACGGAAAGAACAATGTAGTAGCTGATGCTTTGTCGAGACGACATACCATCTTGACTGAGCTACAAACGAAGCTATTTGGTTTTTCAACCATCAAGAATTTGTATGCTGAGGACCCACACTTTGGTCTTATCTACGCCTGTTATGAGGAAGGACGGACAGTGGACGATATCATAGGGAAGATGGATACTTATTTAGGAAGAGAATGCTATGTATCCTGACCTGTTCCACGCGAGAACTGTTAGTGCATGAGGTACATGGAGGGGGATTGACAGGACACTTTAGCCAGCGCCGAACTTATGAGGTATTATCTTCTAAATTCTCTTGGCCAAAGATGAAGAGAGATGTCCAATCTATGTTGGAAAAGTGTGCAACTTGCTAAAAAGTGAAGAGTCGAATCGAGCAAGGACATTACCAACCTTTACTGATCCCAACCCAACCATGGTCTAAACTAAGTATAGACTTCATGTTAGGATTACTGAAGATGTCCCGAGGGAAGGACTCCATCATGGTGGTTGTGGATCAATTTAGTAAGACGGCACATTTCGTACCCTGTTCCAAAATTAATGACACTTC
This sequence comes from Lumnitzera littorea, assembly GCA_024138015.1. NCBI lineage: Eukaryota > Viridiplantae > Streptophyta > Magnoliopsida > Myrtales > Combretaceae > Lumnitzera > Lumnitzera littorea. Next base: position 105,250,462 of record JAMXBB010000009.1, on the reverse strand, counting down.
AGCTACCTCTTTTCTTTTCTTACAAGAAGTAATCAAGTTGTACGGAATTCCCAAGTTAATTGTTTCAGACCGAGACCCCAAGTTCATGAGCCACTTTTGGAGGACATTATAGAGGTGAATGGGAACTAAGTTACTGCACAATACGTCCTACCAACCATAAATCGATGGATAGACTGAAGTTGTCAACAGAACCATGGGAACTTTGCTACAGGTTGCTGTCAGACGAAACACAATCAACTAGGATCTGTACCTACCAATCATTGAGTTTACCTAAAACAAGACTACTTATAGTGTAACAAGTATGTCTCCATTCGAGGTCGCCTATAGGCTTATCCCCGAACTGCCATTGGACTAAGCACCCCAGCCAATGCTTGATGATGATAAGCTAATCGCCAAGAGAGTTAAGGCCATCAAAGCCATGCACCAGAAGGTTATAAAGCAATTGGGTTGAGCTAATAATAAGCTTGAGAAGCGAAGTTGAAGGTAGAGGAAGAGAGAATTTCAGCCAAGCAATTTGGTCTGGATACACCTTAACAAGGAACGATTCCCAAACTTGAGGAAGAGCAAGTTGTCTCCTAGAGCAAATGAACCTTTCAAAGTGCTTGAAAAGATCAATCCTAACGCCTATAGGATTGAATTACCTAAAGGATATGGAGTCTCAAACTCTTTAAACATTGCCGACCTCCAACTTTAAACTCCTGAAGACAAGCAACCTGGACCTAAACCAAATTTGATCCCAAATCTCAAACAACTCGGAAGGGATGCTGGGGATCAAGGATCGATTATACACTCCTAAGCCCAAGGGCTCTCTTAGGTGGTCCGTCAAGCTTTCGAGGTAAGTTAAGCGCTAAAGAGCAATGCTTTTCCCAATTTGATCTACCGGGCTATTTTGCTCTCCACACTATCCAAGGTATTACCAAGGTGACCAGCCAATGTACCAAACTAAACCCTCTACTGTGTACTAGTCTAAGAGCCAAATTTGAATACAACAATCTCTATGGTACCAAGGCTGAGTTAATAACTATTAAAAATTGACCATCCGAGGACAATCCCACTATGAGCCATCCCTAAGCCAACCTTAGTCCATCTTCAATAGTCAGGGTTGGTGTTAAACTTTTGACGTCGAACAGAGGTTCACCCTGCTTAGATCACATTATTGTCAAAATCACAAAGTAGAAACGTACGCGTACTATCCTTTCTGACAACCGTATTGTCCTTTTTGACAAATGACGTTCACTACACAAGATTTTATGTTTTCCATGTAAATTATTTTCCTTTTATTTAGCAAATAAAGATTTATTTTTGTAATTATCTATAACATAGAACTTGCCCTAACAAGATACTATAAATAATCGCATAATGTAACAGCTGTAAGAACATACAAAAGAATACACTAAACCTTTACCCTCTCTTGAGCTAAGTATCGTGTTGCTTACTCTTGAGCTACTCTTATCTAGCCCATTTGAGTGTGGACTAGTGGTGAGTGACCTCTGGTCATACTTGTACATCATATCAAGTATAACTTAAGCTCGTGTGAGCCGTTAGTACGTCATATCCATTGTCGGTACATGGGAACCCTTGCTTACCCTCAATTTTCATTTACTTTTCAAGCCATCTTGCGGCTAGGATCCATCCCTTTAGTTATGCGTAATATTGGGTTCATGTATTCATCCACGAGTCTATATCACATACCAAGTCTCCTGGTTGAAATTGTTTAGCCGTCCTGCCCTTGGTCTTCTCCTGCATTCCTCTAACAACTTGGTCGATGTGCTGAGTGACCTTATCATAAATGTGCTAAAGGGATTATACTTTAGTAAAGACGTTAGGGTCTTCTTGTATGGGTACAAGTACAAGGGTGTGGTCAAGGGGCAACTTGGGATTGAAACCATAGATTACCTTGAAGGGAGTCTGCTTAGTACTGTCATGCATTATTCGGTTGTAAGCAAACTCAACCACTAGTAAGCAAACGTCCCAATCAACCAAGTTCTTGCTTACTGCAGCTTGGAGCAGTGATCCCAAAGTACAATTGACAATCTCTGTTTAGCCGTCAATTTGAGGGTGACATGAAGTATTGAATAGTAGTTTGGTCCCCATCTGACACGACAAGGTCCTTTAGAAATGGCATAAGAACTTCAGGTCTCTATCGGAGATCACACTTTTCAGTACGCCGTATATCTATACAATTTCTTGCAAGAAAAGAGAAGTAATAGCTAAAGCATCATTAATTTTGGAGCAAGGCACAAAGTGTGCCATTTTGCTGAACCGATCTACAATGACCATTTAGAATCTTTACCTCATATAGTTCATGGTAGTCCAATAACAAAGTCCATGCTCAATTCATTCTATGACTTTATCGAGACAAGCAAAGGCATTACTTTCCCTTACTCGACTCGACGCTTAGCCCTCTTATACACAACATAGCTCTTGACAACTCCATGCACATCTGTCCTCATTTTCGACTAAAAGAATTAACCATTCAACAATTCACAGCTCCTCCTTTCTCCAAAATGTCCAGAGAGTCATCCATTATGGGCTTCCCTGATCAACAGTTCTTGCAGTAAACAAGTTGGCATGCATAATTTTCCACCTTAGAACAAGTAACCATCCTCCACATGGTACTTGCCCACTATTCTTCCATCAACACATTGCATGATTATAGGTCTAAAGTGTGGATCCCTAGAATACTGCTCTTTGATATTTGCAAACCCAAACAGCCTAGTGTACAATTCGGTTAAAAGTGCACGTCTCCTCAAAAGAGCATCTATAACTACATTACTCTTTCCCTACTTATATTTAATCACAAAATTGAATCCTTCAAAGAATTCAATCCATCTCGCCTACCACTTTAATAATTTTGTCTGACTTTAGAGGTACCTTAAGGATTCGTAGTCAATGTAGATGGCAAACTCTCTCAGTAATAGATAATGCTACCATCCTTGCAATGTTTGGATCAACGCTAAGAGTTCTTTGTCATACACAGAGTAATTTAACTGTGGCCCTCTAAGCTTCTTACTATGAAAGGTGATTGGTCGGCTTTCCTGAATTAAGACAACACCTATTCCAATGCCTGACGCATTATATTCCAACTTAAATATTTTCTCGAAGTCAGGTAAAACCAACACTGGGGCAGAGGTCAACATTTCTTTTATCTTGGAAAAGCTCTTCTCCTTCCTTTCTGCCCATTGGAAGTCAATGTTTTTCTTTATTAGCTTATTAAGTGGCGTGGCGAAGGTGCTGAAATTCTTCATGAATCATCTATAAAATGAAGCTAGTCCATAAAAACTTCTCACGTCAGCACAGGTAGTAGGAGTTGGCTACTCTACAATTGCTTGGATCTTCTCATCATTAACCTATAAGTCTCCTCCACTGACTACATAACCCAAGAATACCACTTTCTCCTTGCAAAAGCAACACTTCTTGAGATTAAGATTGCCGAATAATCTCTTAGCACGAAGGTTGTCTAGAACGACTTAAAGATGTTCACTGTGACTCAGTATATCGACAATGTACACCAGGCTATTGTTAAAGTACACTATGATACACTTCCCGATTAGATGTCTCAACACATGATTCATTAGTCTCATGAAAGTACTTAAAGCATTCAACAAGCTGAAGAGCACGACCATCCATTCATATAATCCGTGTCAAGTCTTGAACGTCGTTTTCCATTCATCTCTCAAACTTCATGCAACTTTGATAGTAGCCAAACTTAAGATCAATCTTATTGAAAATCTTGGCTCTATTTAATTCATCCAACATATCTTCCAACCTTAGGATAGGATACCTATACTTGATAGTAATCTTGTTCACGGTACGGCTGTCAACACACGTTTACCAAGTTCCATCCTTCTTCGGCACTAGAAGGTCTAGTACAGCGTAAGGGCCAAGGCTTTCCTTCACATATCTTCTCTCTAGCAACTCATTGACTTGTCGTTGGAGCTCAACAGCCTATTCGAGATTCATCCGATCAGCTAACTTATTCGGTAGTACGGCGCCAGGTACTAAGTCAATGCAGTACTCTATGTCTCAAGTTAGGGGCAACCCCTCAGGTAACTGTTTTAGGAATAGATCGACATACTCATCCAACAACACTTTAATTTCTTGAGGTAGTTCACCTCACTCCTTCATTTTTAATAGATTCCTGACCAACACGAAGTTCGGTTTGTCAACATTGATGGTCTTTCGGAGCTCGACTCTACTCATCACCAGAGCCTTCTTCAATTCGCGAATAAGTTTTGTCTGCAACTTGTTAACTTCTTTCGGTGGCATCAAGTACAACGTAATCTTCCGATCATCCTTCTCAATCATGTACATGTTCTTGTAGTCTTCATGGATAACTCTTCTATCAAATAACTACGGTCTACCTAGTAATATGTAGGAAGCACATATGGGTAATACGTTGTAGAGAATCTGATCTAAGTAATTCCCTATAGTGATCGGTAGTGGTATTTACCAAGTAACATGTAATGCTCCTTTTCACTCAACCAGTGCAATTTGTATGGCATCGGATCTGCAACAGTCGGCAACTTCAATTTTGAAATAAGATCGGCCAATACTACACTAATGCAACTTCCACTATCCACGATGAGAGCATACACCTAATCACTCACCTTACAAGTGGTACGAAACAAATTCTCTCTCTATTCTTCCTCTCGTGAGGGTTTCGTGTTCATAGTACGTCGGACAATCATGAGTAATTAGTCCAAGTCCTTAGCAAATATGTCCTCCTCAATCAATTCTTTCTTGGTAAAGACCTCCTCTTCCTCAAGCTCCTCATCAATACTGTCTACCTCCAGCTTTAGGATGTCTCCCTTGATAACCATCGTCCGTTGGTTTGAGTAGTAAGCAGCCATATGTCCGAATCTTTACCACTTGAAGCACTTAATCTAGCTAGTCTTCCTACCAAACTCTTACCCCTTCTCATAAGTTCAGGTTAGTACTTTAATGTTAGGTCGGCCCTTCAATTCAGCTTGGACATCCATCTTTTGGCTTAGTTCGGTACTCGACTGAGCTCAATGAATTGCTTGTCTAGGTCAACTAGTCGACATCCCCATCAGTACTTGACTCTTTCTTTGCCTTTTTACTCGCTAAGCTATTTCAATGGCCTCATCCATTATTGTAAATTGTTGGAGTTCTACAATGTCTTGGATGTCACTTCTCAACCCAGTAATGAATCTTGAAACTGTCCAAGCTAGTGGTTCCTCCACTTCGCAACGAATCATAAGCATTTAAAATTTTTTAACACACTTGTCAATAGTCTAGCCTCCTTATCTCAGCTCTTGAAGCCGAGTGAAAGTATCTTGAAGATAGGTTTTCAACACGAATCTGTTTCTGAGTATTCTTTTCATCTCGACCTAAGTGTTAATCTCTTAATAACCATCTTGTCTCCTCATGGCTTAAAAATTCTTTCACCACATGGCGGCATATCTGAAGAACTCAACATGCAATTCTCACTTTCTCGTAATCTTTTGTATTGATGATAATAAAAAAAAAACACGCTTCACCTTCCCTTTCCACTCCAAATACTCATTAGCATTCCTAGATCTATTGAAACTCGAAATCCGAAGTTTCACATGGTCAAATGCTCTAGGGATTTGCATGCGCTCTTCTTCAAAATACTCTTCTTCTACATCTTCCACATTTGCTAAATCAATCCTTCTTCTTATTCGTCCGCCTATCCCTCCACTTCGAACTGGTCGAGCTAAGTTCTGACCTCTAATAGGTTGAGCAGCTTGTGCAGTATTTTGCACGACCTTAGTTGGTCGGCAAGACAACGCATAAACAGCTCGAGTCAAATCTACCAAGAAGTTAGTCACTTCATTAAGTCTCTTGTCAGTGCTTTTTGGGTGTTTCTTGAGACTGTCGTCCATGGTGGACAACTCTACTATTGTCATCTCCCATACTAACATTCACACTTAAGTCTATCATTTTCTCCACGGATTCAAAGTTCAAACAAATACTTCAGGAAACTAGCAACTAGTAAACACGACAGCTAAAATGAACACTGTAACTTGCTGTGTTTCACACACACAAAACATAGTATAATAAAGCTTCTAAAAGAACCTACTAAAGCTCATACGAAACCTCCACTTTGATACCAAGATTTCGCGGACCGTAACTAAGAATAGACAAGGCTAGTCATTAGATGAGTTCAAGCTTGTAAAAAGCCCAAAAGGAATAATGGGGATTGGTGTGAAATTAGACGAATGCAAATAACAAGGTAAGCAAAACCTACAAACATCTCCAATGGATATGACGCACTAATAGAACTCCTAAAGACTCATGGCACAATCCGATATAATGCACAAATCGGTCCAATAAGGTTACTTGCCACCTAGCCTTGCTCAAGGGTTAGGATAAGAGTGATGCTGAGAGTAAACAAGCAATGTTTACACAAGGAAGAAAAAAACTCGTATATTAAGGACGATGATGCTTTATAGCTACAATTACAAGGGTATTTATACCCATAAGTTAGGGCAACTTGCCCAAAAGGGAAAAGACAAAAAAGGCATTTCCTAAAGAAGTAATGTACAAGATATAAAATGGTAAAAATGAATATACAAGGATAGCAACCATTGGTGTAACAGATTCTACCCATGATACTATACACGTGGAGATGCTATATTAGTGATGCTATTAGAGGATGTGGACAAAAAGTATAGACAGTTTATTCATCTAAGCAGGGGTAGCCTGACTAATCCAGACTTTCTCTCGGCATCTCAGTAGGGATGAAGCCGAGTAAGTAATTGGCTAGGCATATACAAGAATGAAGATAGGCTATTATCTCGGCCTTCAGTTTCTCGACACATAACATACGAAAGATAGATAGTCACTCGACTCGGCAAGTAGAATGGGTCGGTAAGGAGATACTTAGCTTTCGCATGAGTCGACTGGAACAGGAGGATTCGTCTTACCAATCCCTCTAGTCATAAGGCTTGGCTATGGGTCAAAGGTTTAGTAGCCTAATTCCTATCAAGAAGGATAAAAAATGCCCATAATTTTCAAACCCATTAGCAACTACAGTCATGAAACACGACCATAGTAAGTGGTCGTGTTCCTTCCCTTATGCGAAAAGAACATCGCATATATAGCCAAGATGATGGCCGTATTCATCTCGTCTTGAATTTTTCCTTAGCCTATTTCTAAGGAATTGTTTTAGAAGGGGATTACAGTCTAAGTCTACGACTAGGAACTATAGCAGCGATCTCCTTTAAGCATCAAAAATCACACTGAACTCCAATCTTTTGTTTTGGTTCTTGCAATGACTAAAAATACTAAAAATTGGTGAGATGGGGTAGAACTTGGGTAGTATAGATTTAATGATTTAAAAGACTTAGACACTAGATTATATACTATATCTAGTATCAATATATCTAGTATCAATTATATGTATTATGTTTATATTATAAGTATGTATATTCACTATCTGTTTATCTCCTCCCTAACTGAGATGTTGTTAGTACTATTATCATACAAAGCTTAGGATTATAAGTTTGAAGTGCTATAATAAGGATTTAAGGAATGAATGTTAAAAGGGAAACAAGAAAGAGATGTCTTTGATTGTGTTAAAGTAAGGAAAATTGATTGCGTCAGAGATCAAGAGTGTAGGAATATCTTAATCTCAATAAACGATATGAAGTGTAATTTTTGTGGTTCTAATAATATTTGGAATTAGAAATGTGATGGTGTAGATGGAATTAGGAAATTGTGTTACTGCACATTTAAATTGGTAGTTGAAGACTTTACTGAGTTTAACATAGGAGGTAGTGTTATTAGGATGTGAATTGTCCTATTGGATTGAATAATCATACTATGAAGAGGATGATTGCACGAAGTTTTAAGGGATACGTAAGTTGTTAAGTTGATGTGAAGATAAGTCTTCCTACATGGGTAACTAAAGATAAGTATATATATTGGAGATTCAACTTTAGATTTGGAAGCTTAGATATTTTAATTCGTGATTCTGATATCAAAGGATAGCAAGAGTAATTCAAAAAGAGAAAATCAAATGGTGTGAATGGAGATTTGAGGGAATGTTGTAATCATGGAATTCTGAATTTGAACTTTGATTTACCATAAGTATTTATATTTAGGAAATGGAAGGGTGGAAGAATGTAAAAATGACTAAGTCAAATGATTGATGATGTAACGAAAAGAGTTGGATAAATAGTACTGACATAAGGATATATTATGTTGACAGGGTTATCATTGTTGACCAAATTTTGATCTACATTGGCATAGCAAAACCAAGAAGAAGTGGAGTTTATTTGCGAGTATTTTGAGAGTAATGGAATCATCTAAGGTGAAATTGTCTGAGTTTATCAAGGTAAATAGATACTTTGAAGGCAGACCTAATGACCCAGTGGAGACCGAAGATTGGCTAGCACGGATTGAACAAACCTTTCAAATCTATGACATCCCGGAGGATTTAAAGGTAACTTATGGGACGTTTATGCTACACAAAGATGCTAGGATATGGTGGAACTTTAAAAATGAAACTATGTCTCAACCTATTACCTGGAAAGGGTTTAAAGAAGAATTCTTGAAGGAATATATTCCAGAAAGTTTACGAAAGAAACTTCAAGGAGACCTACTTCTTGTACGAAGAGGAAGTCGAAGTATTAGTGAATATGAATGTGAGCTTCGACGATTGATGCATCTTACATATCCAGAATTAAGAAGTAGTGATCAATTTTGTATACAAGTGTTCTTAGCAGGACTAGATTTGGAGACTCGAGTCAAGTTGAAGGAATTTCAATTAAAGACTTATAACGATATGGTTGAAAAAGCAAGGGTGATAGAAAATGCAGGAAAAGAATTCGTCGAAAAGCAAAATGGAGAAAACAAGGAAATCTCTGAATCGGATGAAGAATCCATGGATAATGCTAATTAGAATGGAAAGCGACCCATTGAAGCAGCAAGATCACAAGTAATTGAACCAATTGTGAAGAAACCACACCAACTAAATTGCTGGAAATGTAACCAAGATCACCTACCAAAAGCATGTCCTCGATTAAAAGGAAAATGTTCTTATTGTGGAAAAGTTGGACATACAGTAAAATGGTGCTTTAAAAGGAAGAGTGCTCCATTGTGCAGTAATTGTGGAAAGCGTGGTCATACTACTACTGAATGCTATTTGAAGTGAGTGGCTTGAAAAGGAATTTAGTGGTTTATGAAAAACCCTAGAGATTTGATGTGAACAGTATGAATAGACTATGTATATAAAATATATTGTATAAAATTATTAAGGTTTATCATGGTAGAAGTTAAGTACTAATATGAGTTTTGTTGATTTTATGTAAACTTGGTCAAGTTAAGTACTTATGAATAATAGAAGGAGTTTTAGTAAGGAGTTATCTCGGTCAAGTTTCGGGGACGAAACTTTTTGTAAGGGGGGAAGAATGTAAACCCCGCGAATTTAGCTTTCTAAGTATAGAAACAAACGTCTAAACTGTAGATAAGTTCCGAACTCAAAAGAGCCAGTGAGAATTAAAACCAATAAAAAATCTCAATCCAAAACCTAAAGTGGATACGAAGAACCTTAAATCACCAATTGAATCCCTAACTACATACGAAGACCCTAAAACCTCGAACCTTATCAAAACCCTAAGATGACAATCGAAAATTTAATCGCGTAAGAATATATGAAACCCTAAATGTGTAAAAACATTAGAGATGGTGCCTTAACGTATTAAGAACCCTAAAACCATAACTTTAAGGATATAAAAGCACTAATTCACCATGATATACCCTAAAAGCCTAATTGATAATATAATGCTTATATTTTACCAAATCATTAGTAAAAGGTTAGAGATGACCCTCAATCATGCATAAACATTTAGAACACTTAAATGATCCCTTAGAAACTAAGATAATGAATCATAGATTACATTTATGTCTTAAGTATATGATTAGGATAGTCTCACTTAAAGTTAAGGGTATAGTTGAAGATTAGGTTAAATGTAGTAAACCTTAATACCCTAAATGCTATTTTTCATCTTAATTATATTAAGTAGCTTACCAAATGATGTATATAGGATATAAATACCTAATGGAAGACCTCATTATCTATTTTTACAAATCAATTTACTTAATTTCTTATTTCCCCTCATTTCCTTCATTTTTCCCTTAATTTCCCTTAATTACTACATTATGTACACAAATTTACATAAGCTTAAGGGGAGTTGACCAAGTCAACACTTTGAAAAAGTCAACAAAAGACTTAAGAGATAAAGAAAATATCTCTTCTTTAATGATGGCTTTTCTTTTCTTTCATTTTGATTTTTTTTTCCTTCTCCTTTCTTCTCAATTGCCGTCCACTTATTCTTCATTGTGGCCCCACCATTTGCCTTCTTCCATAATGAAAACAAAACAAAAGAAATCAAACAAAAACTCCCTTCCATTGCCGTGAGCATCTTCTTCCTCTTTTACCTTCACAATTTCATTTTTGTCTCCATAACTTCAACACAATTAAAGGTATGTATCTAAGTTACTTTATCTTGTTTTATCTTCTTCATTAGTTAGTTAATTAGGTAGATTAGATAAGTAATTATGTGTTTAGTTTTGCCTTGAAGAAGAGGGAGCAAAGTTCCCATCTTTAAGTGTAGAAATCTAGGAATTATGAAGAAGAAGAAAGGAAAACATGAATATGTGCTCAAAGAATGTGTACATGAGGTAAACCGAAAAGAAGGGAAGCATAAGAAGCATGGTACATGAGTATTTTCCATGTACATAACCTAAATTACAACAAAACCTAACCATACATACTTATACTACACTAATCACATACTTAAGAACATAAAAGAATGGAATTAGGAAGCTTTTCTTAAGGAAAATAATAGGCATACGAATTTTTTGTATAAAAATACGTATATAACCGTATAGGTATATGAGTAGGTATACATGTATAAATACGGTATAAGTATAAGTACATGTATAAGTATATGTTTAAGTATACTAGTATACATATAAGTATAATAAAGGTATATGTACATAAGAGATTAATTAAAGTATACATAAGACATTAAGATATGACATAAGCATGAGATGAAGCTTAGGTAATTAAATGATGAGGTGAGTAATGACATAAGCATATGATGACATAAGCCATTACATAAGCACATGATGACATAATCAATGACATAAGCAAATGATGATGTAAGCATGACATAAGCATGGATTATAAACTAAGAAAAGAAGAAGAGAGTAACATAATTAGGATCCTAAATTAGTAAACCCTAATACACTTTCTAAATTGGATCATACTTAATTAAGTGCATGAATTAATAATAGTAAAGTAAAATCCTCTAAGTATAAGGATTTAAGGGTTAACTAACTCATTAAGTATAAATAAAAGATATAAATATAAGTAATAAGAGCAATTAAGTTTTCATAGTTAAAATTTCTCTAAATTTAGTTCATATCGTAAAACACGGGTCTTAACATCCAAAACGGACATTACCGTGTGAACGTGCGTTTGAAAACGATGAAAAACGACTATAAGTTCGTAAATATCGGAATCAGAACAAAAAAAAAAAAAATTTACAAAATACATAAGGGAAGCCTCATACCTTACTAATATAAGAAAATAGCTACTATTAATCTCATGGAGCATGGTAACCCTATACATACTATACTCGGGTTATATTGGAGGAAAACTAGATAAACAACAATAGACTTTTAGTTGACTAAGGAGTCTGAATTCTCAGAACACTTATAAGGTTTACCATTTTGATTTAGGCGTTCGATATTGATTCCTGGAAACCCTAAAGGCTTGGAGAATGAGCAATAATCCAGGTGAGGGAATTCTGATGACCTGCTACTTGCTTGTGCGTGTTATTTGTATGATGTTTTGTTGTTTGCTATTGCTTGTATGTTTGAATAACCTTTCTGTTGGTGTGCCATCATCTGTGTGATCACATTTTTAAATTGATAAATATAAATGTCTGACCCAAATAACCGGTTCAACTCGTCGCATGTCTATGATTTGGTAAAGGTATGAATGGAGAGTGCTAGCCTTGCAAAAATCTTAAGAAAAGTATTTTGGCAAAAGCTTTTCTAACCTTAAACAAATTTTTGCATGATCGCTGTAAGGGCTTGTGAAGCCATAAATAGTATTTTTAACATTAAGGCAAAGCTAGCATGGGTTCTCCACTTGATAGCGAGAGGACTCGCTTTATTGTGCCTGAAAGGCCTTGGTTGTTTTTGGTTGCGAGAGGACTCGCATGTTTGTGCCCGAGTAGCCTTGGAGGGTGGATAGTCCTAGTTCGGACTCCCCCTATTTAGATTGGAATTCTTTTCTCGGCTAGGGTAATAGTCGAGTTTTGCCTAGTGGAGTGGTGCCCCTAAGTAGCCTCTGCGGGTAAGCTGAGGTGCCCTGTGCGGGTAAGTACAGGGGATAATTGAAGTGTGGACGACGTAATTCTACACCTTCCATAGTTCCGGACTCCTATGGATGTGTTGCTTGCATTCATCACGCCTGCATTCATTATGTATGTAGATAGCTTGCTTGCATGTGTAATAATAATGTGTGAAAACTTGCTTGACCGGTGGTGGTGAGGAATGAACTCACTGAGCTGCTTTATGCTCATTCCCCCTTAGTTTTCTTTGCAGGTTTACATACGATGGGATTGGGATATGACTCGAGTGCTGAGTGTGAGATGAAGATATGTACATTAGTGTTAGGATTAGTTGAGATTTTTTTATAGGTAATACATAAAGACTCTTTGTAGAAAATATTCACATGTTAGAATTTAATATAATTTAATTCTACCTGCAGTTTTATAATGTTGGTAATCCTGTCTTATTATTTGGTAGGGGATACCGATTCTCTGCGGTTCTGAGGAACTGTGGGATATCGAATATCCATAGTTATTTATAATTATATATTATGTCATGTACAATAAATTAATTACTTGAAAATCATTAATCTTAGTGATTTTTATATAGAGTCTTGCAATCTCTGACTTGCAAGACGATTTTCATATCATGGGTGCACACATGTTATGAAAATTTTAGTTAATCCTACTAGGCCCCCTTTAGGGTCCTGACAGGTCTAGATTTCAAGTCTGGCGATGCTAGATCTAGCTCCAGTCACCGTTGACTTTGCAAACTCCATTAGTGTCTTGTTGGTAGTGTCATTGTTCTTTCTGTTGTTTCCATTGTTCGGGGTTATGTCTTTTTTCTCACTTTTTGAATTTTCTATCTGCTCTTTCAATTCCAGTTGTAGACCTTGATCCATGATGTTGCTATTTGTTTTTGCGAAGTTATTGCATAGTCCTTTCAATTTCTAGGTCAAAGTCAACCAATTGATTATTGCTACTTCTTGTCATAAGCTGCAAAAGAATTAAAACTTAGCAATATAATAGAAAGAGCTATAAATATCTAATAACTAAGGAAAAGATATATTGCAAAAGTGTTGAAGCAATTAAATAAATCTAAGGTTATGCTAGTTTCCTCAATTAGACTACTTTATTTTGAGCTCTCTGGCAACGGCATTAAAAACTTAATCGTACATATACTATATTACAAGCAAGTGTAACTGGTCACATTGTAATATAGAATTTAAACGGATTTTTGAGTCCATATGTCGATCCCACGAGGAGCTAAGTATACAAGTATATCTAATTATTCATAACAAGTATATCCTTTAATTCATTCAACTACCTAACTTCTTTTAATAGAAGTTTTTATTAAATAACCAAGATTCAATTAAATAAACTAAACAAGGGAAACAAGAATCACAATGAAATCAAACATCTAATTGATAATAAATAAGGAATTTAAAATAACTAATTATTAACAAAATAATTAAATAACTAATTGGTTAAATAACATAAAGTAACAACTAACATAAAAATAATAATAAGTGTAGAAATATAAAAATAACACCAAATGCAACAAAGACCTAGGAATAGAAAATGTGAATTAATTAACTACAAACTAACATTTTTCTTAGTAAACCTTAAATTGTTATTTATTATCTAGTTTTAGGGAATTATTCAATCTTAATTGCCTTATTGAACCGTAGAGATTCCTAACCCTATTCTAGTAGAAATTGGATTCTCAATTAGCTAGACTCATGTCTCAACTAATTCTTAATCTTAAGACTCTCTCTACCTGCATTGCTGCTAAACAAAGCATCTCAAGATCGCATGGGGTACATTAATCTCGTTATGGGGTCACCCTTATCCAAAAAGATTAAATACCTAATCTCTTTTAATTACACTTGTTTGTTTATTGCAAGCCTTATGATTCTACAATAAACCCAAACATTAAATTAATACACCAGGTAATATTAATCTAACATAGTAAGAATAGTGTAATTAGATCATGATAAGCAAAATCATCAATTGAATTTCATAATCAAAATTTCCCTCATAAATGTAAGGTTCAATAGAGATTTACTAAGTTTAATTAAATAAAAATATAAAAACTAAGAAAATAAAAGACATGATGGAGGAGCCCTATTATAATCCTAACAATTGTTCAAGGGCCTCTCTCTCATGTAACCATAGGCTTAAGAGTGTATTTATAAGTAAAACTCCTAAAATTATATAAAAAGCCTAACAAATATAGAACTCTAGAATCTCAATGTCTTCATGCTCATAGTATACGGTCGTGGTAGCAGGTTATAATCATGCCCTTTGCATGAAATCTTGAAAATTCAAATTGAATTCTTTTATGAGAGGACCACTGGCAAGGATCGCTGGTGTGGTCTGTGACTGTAGTCATTGTTGGACTTCATTCTTGCTCGACTTTTCTCTACTTCTCTTTACTTGAAAATTGTCTTAAAATCCTTGAAATCTTCATGAAATGCTTTCAGGGTCCTTGAAAGTGATAAATAAACAAATTAATCTCAAAATAGCATCAAATTGATAGGAATAAAGTTAAAATTAGCCCAAAATTACTATGGAAAATATATGTTATTTTTTGCATCATCAATTTGATACTATGGCATGATATGATTAATGTTTTTTAATTATGCATGATCTAATAATGATTATGTATGATGAATGTGGCACAATATCAATACTAAAGAAAGAATTCGATAATATGAAATAGAATGATATTTGAATCCTTATAAATTTAGGGAGAGGAATTTAAAAAATGAGATAAAATAATGTTTTTGAGATAAGTATTCATAATATCATAAATTGTAAACCTTGCAAATTCAACCTTTTGAGTATAGAGTTAAACTCAAATGCTGTAGATAATTTCCCTAAATCAAGAGAATCGATAAATTTAAAACTGATCAAATTTTAAACTCAAAACCTAAAACGAATACAAAAAGAAAAAAAAATACTAATATACTTTTAGAACCCTAATCGCATATGAAAACCTCAAATCCAGTATAAGGGTAAATATAAGAGATGGAACCCGAATCTAATAAAAACCCTAAAACCAAAGCTTTAAGCTTATAAAACTTGTAAATTGATCATAACAATGATAAAGCCTTAATCTAGTAAAATTATTGATAAACATGTGTAATCACGTAAAATCACTAACCAATGAATAGAGATAATTTTAAAATATTAATAAGTAGATTTAAATAACAAATTAATAAAATTATAAATTTTACCCTATCACTATTTGTAGAGTTACATAAGTATATAAATATATGTGTATTAGTTTTATATTAATATTAATTATTTTGATTTAATTTTACTCCATAATTCATGTTTATGTATTATATAATATCCATTAATTTTATACCTTATATTTTTCCATAGTTACCTCATATTTTATGCTAAATATTACCTAATAATTAGAAAAACATCAAGAAAAGTTAGAAATTAATTTTCTAAATTTTCGCTCTTTCTTCCTTTTTTTCTTTCCTTCTTTCTTTCTTCCCTTTTTATTTTCTTTTCTTTTTTTCTTCCTTTTCCTCTTCCAAATTTCGGTTGCCATTTGTCCTACAAGATTATTCACATGTAAGAAGATTCAAATTAAAGACAAAGCAAAGTAAACTCATGTCATTTTCACTTTATCTTTTCCCTTCTTTTCTTTTTTCCTTTCTTTTCTCCTTACCTTTAGCCACATACCCTCCCTCTAGAAACCATTTCCATCTTCTTTTTCTTTTACAAATAGAAAGTCAAACATTGAGCCTCCCTTTTCCTATTTGAACCAACAACATCCCTCTCTCTTTCTAACTTACTTTCTTTTGTTTTTCTTCTTTCTTCCCAACTATCACTTAATTGTAACTTCTACAACTTACTTCATTTCCATCATCACCTTATTATTAATTTCAAGAGGAAATAGAAAGCCTCAACTTCAAGAATTTCAAGATTAAGTAATTAAAGATTTCTTATGTTATTTAGTTTTTCTTTGTAATATAAGTTTTGTATATTTTTCTTTTATGTTAATATGTACTTGTTGGTATTATTATGTTAGAAATATGTAATAGGACTATATATGTTTTTAGCATCATTTGTATCAAGCCTGATTTTTTTATTTTTTTAAAATTGATTTCTCATTTCTTAATTAATACTAAACCCTTACCCATTTAATATTAATCCTCGACTAAAGAAATTGAGAAATTCCGGTTTTTTTATTGAAAATAATTTTTAGAGTCACTACCCAATCAAAGTCGAGAAAAGAAAAAGAAACCGTAATCAATTGGGTGGATTGATTACGATTTGGCTACCGGTCTTTGATTTCAATTTTAACAAAAAACCAGAAGGTTCCAAATTCGGGGGCTAACCTATTAAACCCTAACGGGTACCACTATCTATTTATCGAAATTAAGATTATTTTTCTAATCACAATATTTAAAAATAAATAAATAAATAAAATCAAAAGAAAAAAGAACCTAAGTTTCTACAAATTTTATTGTCGCGCCGAAGGTGCCTACGTACCTGCTAGCCGGGATCAGACAATCGTAGTTCTTTAAAAAAAAATCTTTAATGTGTTGATTGATTTTAATTTTAAAAACCTTCCAAGTTTACGTTTTTAATTTAACTTGGTTTTTCAAAGAAAACTCTAAAAGGGTCTTAATTCAACAAGTCTTTTATTCTATTTTATGAAAACTCTCTAAAAGCCCTATTTTTCTAAAACGGGATTTTTATTATTTTTATTTCAAAAATAAATTTCTAAGTGAGAAAATCCTAAAAATATACCTAAGTAAAAAAATAATAATAAAATAGAATAGTTTTCTATACGAGGAAACCCTAAAAACCTAATCTTGACAAAAAATCCTTAAACTAATATATACATATATATATATATATATCTATTAAACAACTATCTACCTAAATAAAATAGTTCTATATAATACACTTGATATATAAAAAACTAATACTAAGAATTCTCCTAAACTAATGATATACGTACCTTATGTATTATGTTAACTAATAAATAATGACTAATAACATAACAATAATAATAATATAAATGAAAAAAATTATTAAGCAACCAAACCTAATTGCTTTTGGCATCGGACTACTGTTTGCAAGATAGTGGACGTGCGTGCGAATTGCAGCTCGAACTGCTAGACGATAGGCAAAGACAGTAATCACGTGGTCACGAGCTTTGTTGTTGTTGTGTAGCTGATTGAACTGTATTGGTCAGTTGGGATTATCACCGAAAACGCTGGTCAGTGTCGCGATTGGAGATCAAAGTCCACTATTGAGTTGGTCACGCGAGGGAAGAAAGCCGTTTGTAGTTGCTACTCGAGAGCTGCTAACCATGCTGTACTGAGTCGTATGGCTTACAGCATACAATGTTGGCGTGGTGTGTATGCAATGATCAACGAAGTTTGCTTCGCTGCTGCTGTTTGGTGTCGTGGGGCTGGCGTTTGGGGCGTGTTCGTTGATGAGGCGACTGTGCGTGGACAGCAACGTTCGGTTGAATCAAATTGCTGCAGATGACTAGGCGTGGATGGAAACTGTTCAGGCCTACTATTAAAGAAGCTGCTGTATTCATATGCTGTGGACGTGAAGGGCTGCTGTCGACTGGCTGCGTGGATCTGCTGCTGTTGCTCGTTGGATTGTGGCTGCTGCGATGTAGATTCTGCAGTTTGCGGCATAGATTTGCATGGATTAAGCAGTGTTGTCTTAGGATTCAATGGGGTTATGATCAGCTACGTATGGTGTTTGTTAGGTTTGGGGCTAAGAGGGAGGATGGCTGATCGAGTTCAGATTCTGCTGTTTTCTATTAGAGGGTAGGGATTGTCAATCATGCAGTTTTTTTTGAATTTTTGATGAAGCTGATTCCCCGATTCCCGTTGTGGTTTTTTTCTTTTATAAAGTCTAAATCAAATCCTAATATATCTGATTAAACTAGATTCAAATCTGATTTAGCTAAACCCATATGATTTAATTAGATATGAATCTTTTGCAAAGATAGAAAAATAAAGACATAGGTGCCTGCTGAGACTCAAACCCGTGACCTCTAATTAAATCCACTCAAGTACTCCGCTGCTTATCCATTAGGCCATTGACCTGTTTCTTAACATTCATTACCATTAAATTATATTTAAACTATCTGAATCCCTAAACTAAAATTTTTAACTAAACTAAAATTAACACTAACATTAAACTAATTATTCCTAATATAAATTACTTCCTAAAAATCTACGAAATCTTTATAATTTTTCCTTGTCTTATTTTTTTTGGTATTTTCATTATTTGTCAATTTTTGTTATTTTTATCTCTTTTTTCTTTTTTCTTTTTTTTTTTTTGAATTAGGACCCTTTTTGTGAAAAATAAAATAAAAACTAAAACTATGGAAGGGCAAAAATTAGATGTCTACAATTGGTAATAAAAATTAGAAGTATATGTATTTGAATATATATGTAAACTTTCCTCTTCTGAAATATTTATGTATATATGTATATACTCAAACAAATATATCAATATATATATGTATATCACATCTTGGTATAACATGGGATGCACCATCACACAAGAATATCTGTTAAAAACTTAACTCAACCTGTTCATTCATCAAAAGATAACATTATTTACATGATAAAGGGGTTTTTACATCAGAGTTCAACTTGATTCCCTATTACGATTTATGTGTATAACATAATATTTATATCAAAACCTGAACCGTCTTCTTCTTTTATCATCTTCACAATAATATGATCTCTGACTTAGTACAAGCTTTATACAAAAGTTGTTGACTCCAACTCATGCTATCAGTTTATTTATCTCCCCTTAGTGTTAGGCCCTTCACGATGTTATTAACCTGAAGATAAAACATTTTATCTCCTCAGCTACTAACGCTAAGTGAGAGTAGATAACATGCAACGCAATATAGACAATATTATATATCATAACTAAAACATTTCAATTATAACCCACAAGTTCAACTTTACATATGCATTTGCCTAACCGGGCATTTACTGCTAGCAATGCAATTTACTATGCTCATGCACGTGGTATGCATCGATACCGATATCTTATGCCCTTTAAACTTCTTCCAGTTAGTTAACATAGCTAAGCATCTGAATACAATGTTTAGGAACCCGGGCCAACAAAGAGTTACTTAGGAATAGGACCCTTAACTTTACAAAATTAGACTATACACTGTAGTTCACCAAATCAAAGTGATAACACTACCAAATTATATCACACATTATAGTCTACCAAATTTGACTATCAAAATAGTCACAATGTTTAGACAATGCAATCTATATACTTCCAAAAACTAAATTAATAAAGCCATGCTTTTTCCATGATCATTTGGAAGTCTCATTTTGAAAATTTTGACCCATAGGTCCCTTTTTATACCATGCCATGATATGCAATAGCAACTCAAGAATATCAATCACACAATCAATCTCCCAGTTTTATTCAACCCAGTAATTTAATTATAGTTTTCGAACTCTCCATAGTGGAATTCTAGTATCTTACTTGGGGTTTTCTTAGGTAAATACTTAGAAGATTAAGTTAGATCACTCAACTTCCCTGATTAACACAATCAATCGTAAGCACAAATCATCACCCAAGTTGTAGTTATTGTCATTCAAAATCACCATATCAGCACCAATTATAATAACATATCAATTTACCCAAGATATATCCATATTCAATCAATATAACATCAAACAATACACAGTATTATGAGTAGCAATATATTTACTTCAAGCATGGGTTAAATCCACTTACCTAAGCTTATCAATAACGCAAAATCCTAAACTTCACCATATGGTCCTTCCTTACTCATCACACTTATGAAAATATAAAATGGTCTTCAAATCAATTATAGGTCGAACCCAAACTGTTATAAGTTTTCATTTTCGCATTTTTAAACTTCATTTGGTTATATCTTACTCATTTCTTATTTGACTTTAGTAAAGTTTATATCGTCACAATCATTATTCTAAGTACTATTGATATATCTTAAGAATCAAAACTAATCAATATTGTTAAAAACCCAAAAATACCCTTTCCTCATTACGACTTAACCATTCCTAATTCTGTAATTGACCCGATTAAGCTTTAGTATTGAACTAAAAACCTTAAAAATTATACTTTCCAAACTTGTCCAACAACCCTTATTATACCCCAAAGTGTTTATTCGACACGGATTTAATAAACATTCTGCTAGTACTAGTTATTATATTACATATTAAGCTAATATATAGGTTTATATTAGGAAAATACATAATAAATAGTATATGAGCCCAATTAATTTCATGAAAAATCCTATAAACTCATAAAAATATGTAGTTTAGTTATTGATCATCAATTACACTAAATTGGCTATTGTCTATTTTTATAAAATAGTAGTTTTAGCTCGAAATTATGGAAAATTAGGGAAAATAAATAAATTTACGAGTGAGATAAAAATTAAATATTTCAAATATCATCATAAACATCCAAAAGTCTAAACATGTAGGGCTCATTCATCAATTTCGTCAAAAACTAATTATTTCAATAATTCGATAAAATTGGCATTTTTATTCAAAATAATTATAAAAAATAGTAAACATGCTTAATTTTGAAAATTATTGTTACCACAATTAAATATATATATTAGGTGTATTACATACAAAAATTGAGCTTGAAACAACATCATCTAATATTTATAAAAATTAGATTAATTTTCGCCTAATCAAGGAATTTTATTAAGGAACCCATATTTTCACTAATTATTTAATTAAAATAAAATTACTAAATTAATCTACACCTAAAATAACCCTAGAAAACCAAATTTCATAATTAATTAACAACATTTGATATTTTTAGCAAATTAAACAAATTACGGGCGGAAAATTGGTTCACCCGAACCGGCTACCATCTGGCTGCTACTTCTTATCAAAACACCTTCTCCGGTTACCCTCTATTAGACCTCCAAACCGCTTCAATTCAGGTTGTGATTTGGTATACGAACCACCCTAACCCAATGCTGATCCTATTTTTTATTCTATTTTTATTTCATTTTTTTCTAATTTTTTCCAATTTTCTAAAATTATGTTCTTGTGTTTTTAGGTTGCTAAAATATTACAAATGATGTTTGGAGCCCTATTTATAAGTTTTAGGATTTTTTGCATGTAAAAAGGTAAAATTACACATGTCAATTTTATATTTTCCTAAGTGTCGTTTATCATTCTCTCCTTAACCAAGTGTTGACTCATTATTTGTACTTAAACATAGCTTGACACATCATTTGGTGACTCACCATTCAATTTTTTCATTAATTTTCCATTATTTTACCTAATTTTAATAATTTATTATTATATGTATATATTTAATACATATAATGCATATTACATGTAAATACATATATATTATATATAATTTAATTTCATTTATTATTTTTAAAAGTTAATTAACTTATTTTTAATATCTAGCTATATCTAAAAACTCGAATTTTACAATTATCAGTTTTACGGATAAA
Organism: Lumnitzera littorea; assembly: GCA_024138015.1. Taxonomy (NCBI): domain Eukaryota; kingdom Viridiplantae; phylum Streptophyta; class Magnoliopsida; order Myrtales; family Combretaceae; genus Lumnitzera; species Lumnitzera littorea. The sequence continues at coordinate 105,228,613 of JAMXBB010000009.1, read as the reverse complement.
TTGATATTTTTCTTAAATTAATATTTTTATATAATTTATTTTGAGAAATTGACTTTACTTGAATTACTTCATCTAACTTTTCTAACTTTACTATGAAGTTTGAAATAAAACCGATAACTTAGTCTGGCATCTTAAATTTAGGGGCTCAGATTTTAGGGTTATTAAACTAGCTCGAAATCTTGGGATATTACAATGTGTTACACATATTTAATATATATATATATATATATATACATACACATATGGTTCATTTATATGTATAGTATATGTAAATATAAACAATATTAAGTATATTTACTTTAACATGCATATATGTATAATATATTATGAAACAGTATAAATATATATATTAGTAAAATATGGGAGTACATGTACATGTAAATATATATATAGTATTTTATTTTTCTAAGGTTTAAATAGATGTACATATAATATAGTATAAGTATAAATTTGTGTATACCAAAATATATATATGTATAATAATACTTTAATTCCTTAAAATAAGTTAATAAGTAAATATATATACATGTTGGACGTGAATATCACAAGGAAGTTAAGAATTATTTTTTTTCAATTATTTAATTATTTTTGGGTATTATATATATTAATATTATAAAATTGGAAAAAATACAAAAATTGAACAAAATAAGAAAATTGCATCTTGGACCATTAGGAAGTTGCTATGTCAGCTTTTTCAATTTTTTTTTGGATTAAAACTGCAATTTGAAAAAGAAAAATAATAATAATAATAAATTAATTAGAAAATTAAAATTATAACAAAAAGTAATATAATTAATGATTAAGGCTTAAAATGATAAAATAAAGAAATTGTTACAAAATGAACACAAAAATAAAAATATTTAGAAAAATAAAAAAACTTAGAAATTATATAAGCTGTTATTAGAAATAAAGAAAAACCTAATAAAAAATCATTAAATAGAAGTTTAAAATGATAATTAAAAACATTCGAGTCAAAAATAAATAAATTCATAATATTCCCAACCCATAATTGAAAATGCAAGTTCCAACATCCATAAAGGACCTCATCCCATGAAAGTACGTTCGAAAACAATAAAGATTGACTATAAAGTCATAAAAATTGAAACTAAAATAAAAAAAGTTATATACAACTAAAATTTAAGATAAACCGAGAAAGATAAGTAGAATAATTAGGGCACTAAAAATTAATAATTACGATAGACCCATAAAGTAAATAAGTAAATACATAAGATACTATTATTTACAAATATATGTATATATTTCCTATTTACCTCAATAAATAACTTAAATTATGTTCATGCTATGCTTAGGTCATAGTGGAAAATTAAATAAACTACAATGGGCATTTAATTAACTAAGAAGTCTAACTTTTCCAAATACTTATAAGTTTTATTATCTTTTAGGTACTTAATTGTCAAATTCTAAATATTCCAAAGGCTTGTAAAGCAAGGATTAATCTAGGCAAGGGAGTTATAATGATCTGTTATCCACTTGTATATGATATTTGCTTAATGTTTTACTGGTTGTTATTGCTTATGTGTTTGAATGATTGTTTTACCCTATGGGCTATCATCTATGTGATTACCTTTTTAAATCGGTAAATATAAATATTTGACCAAAATAATAGGTTATATTTATCTCATGTCTATGATTTAATTGATATATTTATAAAGAGTGCTAACCTTGTCAAATTTTGAGAAAAGTATTTATAAAAGCGTTTTTCTAGTTTAAAACAGATTCTTATATAACTTTTGTGAGGACTTATTGCACCCGTTGATGATATTTTTATCATTGAGGCAAAACTGACATAATATCTCCAATTGATAGATAGCAAAAGGACTCGTATAGTTATGCCCATGAGGCCTTAGATTAGATTTATAGATATTACGCCCGTAGGGCCTTAGATATGACTTGTTAATGGTAGATGACCCTAGATAGGGTCCATCTGTTTGGATTGGTATTTCTTTCTCAACTAGAGTAATAGTCAAGTGCCGTCTAAAGAGATGGTACCCCTAAGCAACCTCACACAAGTAAGGTAACGTGCCCTGTGTAGTAAGTATGGGAGATAATCGACGTATAGACAAAGTAAATCTATACCTTCCAAAGTTCCGGACTCATGTAGATATCTTGCTTGCATTCACTGTATAGGCATCCATTTCATGTGTAGATAAACCTACATGTATGCTAATAATATTTGATAATTTACTTGAACAATAGTAATAAGGAATAAACTCATAGAGATATGGTTTACTCATTTCCTTATAGCTTCGTTTAAGTTAGGATTGGGATAAATTTCAACTGCAGAGTACAAATCAAATATATGTAAGATAATGTTAGAGTTGCTTGAGAAGTGTATAAATAGTACATAAATATCCTATGTAAAAAGTATTTATATGTTAGAATTTTATATAATTTAGTATTTCTTTTAATTTATAAAGTTGACTTTCCTTGTCTTATTATTTGGTTAAGGATACCGATTCTCTACAGTTCTCATGGACTATGGAATATTGGATATCAATAGTTATTTAAATTTTACCATAACTTAATAAAATAAAAATCGAAAACTCTATTGATTAATTATTTAGAGTTTTACAATCTCTAACTTATAAGATGGTTTTTGTATCATGAGTATACACGTGATATGAAAATTTTAGACAATCTTACTAAACCTCTCTTGAGGTCTTGACATAAACCCTCATGATTCCTAGCTATCTTTTATGATAACAAAAAGGGGAAAGATAGTAGAAAATAGTAAACCCAAAAGGGGGGAGAATACTACAACAAAAGAGAGAATAACATGAAAAATGAGATTATAAAAAAAAAATATATATATATATGTATATATATAAAGGTGGAGATATAAGAAGAAAATATGAAGAGAGAAGAGATACAAATATTTTGCAAATAGTTCTTAAAAAGAATTTTTTTAATAAAATAAGATATAGCCTATTAGAAGAACAATTGTTTGAGTATTGGCTTGATCATTATTTGATAAAGAAAACTAATATTTTGTCATCATAAAAAAGAGGGAGATTGTTAAAGAAGAACCCGAATGAAAAGATCTTTTATGGTAAACCCCAAATCAAATGTATTTTAATAATAATAAAATATATATTGAAATAAATAAAAGGTATTTTATTAATACTAATTAAGTCACTTAGTGTGCAAACTATCGAATGAAATTCTTAAAGGTATTTGATTGAATGATGAAAAGTTGACAAGATCAAAAGTTACTCAAAGACCTATTACCTCTAAAGCAAGTATTAATAACAAATGTTGAATTAAAATCTACCATTTATTAGAACCTGATCAAACTTGACACATGGCTATGTCATTTTCAATATGAAGGAAGAAATGAAAAGCACTAATCAAAAGTGCAAGACTTAACAAAACCACTTATTAGAAGAGCAAAAGATGTATAAAAAACAAGATGTGATCAAAAGCTCATTATAAGAAGAACAGGTGATGACCCAGTACGTAGGAGATATATTTAGGTAATTTTGGCTAAGCCAAGGGACACAAAAGCAATACTTATAAAGATTTCAGAAACATGTGATACAATTGATTGGTAAAAGTCTCTAAGTATATAAAAAAGCTACAAAGAAAGTATTGCATGATAGAATAATGACAACAAAGCAAAAAGATTACAAAGATTTATGATTAAGGCGCTTTTTTGTGTAACAACTTAGAATATGTCAGACTCCGAAGCTAAGTATACTCAGGTTAGGTCAATCATAAGATGAGTGACCTTTTAGGAAGCTGCTACACCAAAGGACAAACAGTAAGACATTCCACGTCAAAATAGACAATACATCGGTGGGAGGAGTTCCAATTAGATTAGATTATTACAAGTGGTATTAGAGCATGGTTTTGTGAAATGGGCTTTAGAGTATGACAACTTGTTTAGGGATAAGGATCGAAAGTGTGATGGATCAAAGAATTAAGGCATTTTATGGATCTAATGGATTGGGTCATGGATAGAGATGAAGTCTAAGAATTGATAGTATTAAGTTGAGAATGATGATCAAAGAATGGTTAAGAGAAAAAGGGCAAGTATATTTGAGGGTCATGATTAAAGCATGGTTGAAGAAGAACCATGAATCAAAATAAGTTTTATAGAAAAATCTTGGAGAAATGCCTAGAAACTTGAGGTATGAAAGGTGGTTTTAAGAAGAGAATTGAAGTAACACCTAGGAATATGATGGATCAAAGGTTGCTTTAAGATGAGGAATTAAAGCGAGTTTAAGGAACTTTCATAACAAAGGAAGTTGGAAAGAAGAATTAAGTGTATGCTTGGATCAGGATTCAGTAAAAAGGATCAAAGAATGTTGCAAGAGATGAAAATGTATTTGAAATTGAAGATTTTAGAGTAAAAAATGTACGTAAGTTATGTAGGGTAACAAGGATAAACTAAGTAAGGCAAAGAAATAACGATCATAGCATAACCAAACAACCCATAAATCATAACAATTTTATAAATAAGAGTGTTGGAAGGTTGTACAAAGGGAGTCCTCATAGGAATTTATTATATATATCGAATGTAAAAAGCTAATCTTTGTCATGTGGTTGTAATAGCTAAAGAAAATGATGGGATCAAAAGAGCCCAACTATGGAAGTTGTATTGAAGAAACGAAGGGAATAATGATAATTTTTGTAAAATTTAGCGAGTTGTTAGAAAAGTAATGCAAGTATTAATGGAGGTGATTGCTACAAATTATAGAAAAGATCAATTAACTTATCTGTTGGAGCTAACCAAAGCTATAAAGTGAGGATCAATAAAACTTCATGAGAGAAGACAAACAGGAAATGTAAAACCTTAGTCTAAGTAAGTAACATGAGGAAAGTTCAAAAGTTCATTAGCTCTTAATATAGGGAATTTGAGTGAAAAGATATGATTATGTCAAATATAAAGGGTTAATCTTTATTGTATTGATAGTAGTAGTAGAAGGAGACAATGGAGTCATGAGGAGGATGAACTACTAAGGATATTGCATTGATAGAACAAAAGAATTATAGGTCTTGTAAGATTAACTGAAGTAATTAGGAATGACAAAGCAAATAGCAACTAAGATGAAAATTATAAAGCATGGTGAAAAGCCAGTAAACTTAAATGTTGAAAATAATCTAAGAAGTAAGGTAAGGAACAAGGAAACTTCTTAGAAGAATGGAAACAAGAAGCCTTGATCTAAATCAGTGACAGTAGATGAGTTAAGATGTAATATCAACTCTCAGTCTTAGAAATAAAGGCCTATGATATCAAGAGGTAGAGTAAGATTATCAATATGAATACCATAAAATTTGAGAAACAATATCATATGGAAGAGTAATAGACTACTTAAGACAAGGAACAAGTTAATTGGAAGGGATTACGGAAAATATGAAATGTAGAGAATGTCTCAGAAGATAAAATAAAAGGTGGCTTAGCTCTACATTAAAGAGCTTATAAGGTAGAAGATAGGATATAAGATGGATTAATTTAATAGATATAAGTAGAAGAGTTAATACAAAAGGTCCTTTAAAATAACAGTTTAAAATATGAAGATATAGAAGCTAACATAGAAGATCAATTAGCTTGACAAATCTAAAAAATAGAATATAATGATAAGAAATGAAAAGACCATCAATTCCTCAACTAGGACATGGAAACATGGGAAAGTTAAGCATCGACCATGACATTAAAATGAAATTGAAACAATGATACAGATCTCATATATTAAGGTTTAAAGTATAGAGTTGTAATGTAATGAGAATACTATTACAAGTAAGTAAAGATGTTGATAAGTTAAATAGTTGCTATTGTTGCTTAGACCTCTGTTGTTTGAACATGAGTATGACAAGAGATCATGTGTTTGGATGATGTAAGCAATGATCTAATAAGATGTTACAAGAAAGCTTGTAAATATAACTGTTTATAAGTTTACCGGAGATGATGGAGCCATTTGACAACCTAATTGAGGATAGCATACTTAGGAAGCAAAGAGAAAACGATAGCCTCGGTGAAGGTTAACTAAAGCTATTAGAAATTGAATGCAAAGAATAATAGAAGAGATAGCAAAGAATCTTCATAAGGATCAGTTAATTTATCATATTAAGGTAACTAAGGAAATGAAGTAGGACTGAATAAATTTCATAAAAGAATATAAACAGGAAGCTTTAATCAAAGTAATGAATAAAGGATGGCTCAAAAGTTTAGTTGCCCTTAATATAGGAAAAGAGAATTAATGATTATTAAGGATAAATTAAGATCAGTGGTTTGATTATTGTAGTATTCAAATAACAAATCAATGTTAAAAGGAAGGTACATAAACTAAGGTAAAGGAGCAGGTGTAATTGAAATTAATCTACCAAGAATGAGAGATATAAAGGATATTGTAGAAGGTAAACTAAAAAGTACTCTAAGTTCATGACAATAAGTTCAAAAAATAGAGCTAAGGAGGAAAGCAGGATTAGCTTAACAATGGTAAGCATAGAGACACAAAAGTTAAAGCAAAAGGATGTTTAAGATAGTAGTTAAGAAGTTTAAAGTAAAGAAAATAATATAGAAGGATCGTGAGATGAATGGTGGCTTATGGCATGTACATATATCTCATGAAATTAAATATAATAATAGATAGTAGGTATTAGTATAAATGTCTATATAACATGAGTTGTGATGTAAAGAAGGTAGCTCAGAGAGTAAGAGAAATCTTATTAAAGAAATGTAAAGATCAAGGATCAAACCTTATCGAAGTTGAGAATTGTAACATGACGATTCAGAGTCATGTAGTGAAAGCATGGTAGCAAATTCCAAGTTCATAGAGTTTCATAAGTGATAATTTCAAAGGCAAAACTATTTGGAAGGAGGGTTGAATGTAATAACTCTCGGTGCCAAGTCCTTAAATTTAAGGAATCTAATAACATTATCCCTTTTACTTCAAACTTCACAATAAGGCCACAAAAGTTAGAGAAAGTGACCCGATAAAGTTTATACCTCAAAATGAAGCATACAAAAGGTTTAATTCAATAAAAAAATTCAATTTATTAGTAAAACAATTATTTATAAAAAATAGTGTTGTTAAACACAAGTTAACCCTTCCAGTCCAACCTAGTTGAACTTGACTCTCTACAAAATTGGTCCAAGTCTCCCATTTGACCTTCATCGACAATGACCCCAGTTTAGACTAGTTAACCTGATTGATTCAACTCGGTTGTAGACACTATATTTTTCCCCCCTTGTTTTTTTTTTTATTTTAATATTTTTAGAATAGGAAAAAAGGGTCCAAATTTAGGAAAATTGCAAAAAATAGAGAATTCAGAAAAAAAATTTAAAAAAAAAGAAAGAAAATTACGAAACACAAAAATCTAAGAAGAATTTAGATTTTTAAGTCTTAGGATGTTTTTAGTGCCGTCGGGTGATAAGGACTAAGTAGTTTCAATTTACGGTCAAATAACATTTGGATTGAGTTTCATTTGAAATTTTTATTTTAAACACCTGTATGTATGCAGCTCAGTTAATTCTAATTTAGTTTTAGGCTTAAGATTAGATTTAGTTACTATTATTTTTATTTAGTTTATTTCTTTTTTTTTTCTTTAAAAAAAAAAGGGATATAGGATCAGACCGGGTTTTAAAGCTTGGTCCATATGAATTAAAAAAGGGCCGAAGGCCCTAATCGAAGCCTACAAGAGCAAGCACTATTACACCTGCCTTTTTATTTTGCTTAGCACGTCCATACGTACACAGCAAGTGGTTAGACTTCCTTTCCAGAAGCTTCTTTACCCAAATCTCCTCTTTCCTCAACTTTTTCTAATTTCTTTTTTCTTTCTCAAAACATAGCATGATATCTTGTGTTTGGGATCACTTTCAATGCAATTTCTATACGAATCCACCCAATTTAATGGTGGATTCATGTATTAGACATAGCCTCCTTTGCATTAAGACTCAAATCTTGTGCAACTTCATTCATTTTGCTATCAAAATCAAACCAAAAATGAGATTAAACTTGAAATCCTGGATAATAACTTACACTTGGTTTTTGCTAATCCGAGCATGAATGGAAGGTTTTGAAGCTTACATATGATTTTTTAAGCTTGAATTTCATCATCTTAATTCACAAATCAACTAAAATCTAGCAAATTTCCTCAAATTCGAAAATTACCCACATTAGATAATCATGGTCAAATCGACCATTAATGGTTGCTGTCCTTACTTGTTTAAGCTTGATTGCCTATAAATTGAACCTTCACAAGCTTCCTAAATCATCATCTCTCCATTTCATTCCCTCTCCTATTCATTTTTTAATATTTCTCTCTCAAGCCGACCCTATTCTCTTTCTAAAAATCTGATCTTTACAGCTATTTTTCAGGAGAACCACCACTACAGTTGAACTCGTAATGGTCAAAACCGCCAAGCTACACCATTAGATTGTCTCTAATAACTACCTTTACACATCGATCACCACCACCGCTACCGACTGAGTTCAACCACCACTTAGACCACCATATAACTCTACAGCATCATTTTTACCCCTACCTAATCCAATTAGAAACTCATAAATCTACCTTCTCCCATTCATTTTGGTGAGCAAATCAACTTGAATTGACTGTAAGGTTGTTATGGTTCTTCTTCAACCTAAGTGGAGCTTTAACCTAAACCAACAACTCGACCCAGTCCATACGCCTAGAATCTTACCTATACACCTACATCTAATTTGGTTTGGCCCTTTGTTTTGTTTTGTTTTGTTGTATTGTTTATTATTACTATTATTATTATAGACACTCTAGTTTTGCCCCTTTTATTTTTCAAAATTTTTGAAATTGGGTCTTAAAGTAGAAAAAATGCAAAAAAATTAGAAAAATAAGAAAACCCCCCCAAAATAAGAAATTTAGAAAAATACAAAAAATAAAAGATTTAAGAAAAGAAAAAATAAGAAATTCAGAAAAAATCACAAAAATATAAAATTTAGAAAAATAAAAGATTTAGAAAAAAAATAATTTTTTAGATAGTTTAGTAGAATATAATAAAATAAAGAGAGGATCATGGGGCATGGGCTTAAATTTGAATATAACTCAGATTGACTTAATCCATATGTATAATTTAGAGATATAAGGAAAAACCAACAACTCGTCTGGATAAGCATTCGAACTTGATATTACATATAATTTAGAGATCTTAAGTTTTAAGTATAATAGGTACACTCCTATGCGCGTTGGACATACTCCGATACACTTTTGCACACATAGCTTCATATTTAACATTACATATTGTCCAGGTTCACCTAACCCCAACATAAAAGAAAACCATATTACATTTAATATTTTTCATCCTTAACTCAACTATGATACCTATAAATAAGGGATTTCATTTTATTACAAACCATCAACTCATCATTCACAATCACTTAAATTCATTTGCAACGTTACTCTCTTTCTCTCTACATGGCCCCTTTTTCTCTCTCTAGGATTCGAGCTACGACGAGTCATGCTAGAAACTCCTCATGGCAATAACTTTCCAACCTAACCTAACCGCTCTAACACCTAACTCCAACCTATGCAAACTCTAGCTTAGTCTAGTTCTACTTTAGTTTTGATTTGTGCCTTATTCTCCATATTTTGTATCTTTTTATTTATTTTTGTAATATTGTACTTTTTCTTTTTTCTTTTATTGTTGTTGTTGTTGTTATATTTTATTTGCAATTGTAAAAAGAAAAAAAAAAGAATAAGAAAAGAAAGAGGAAAAGAAAGAAAGAGAAAAAGGATAGAGAGGCGTAGTTTATATATTTATAAATAAATAAAATAATACTAATAAATAATAAAAACAAAAATTTTATCACTTTAAAAAAAATAATTTTTTTTCAATAAAATAAATAAACTCTTTTTAGATTTAGGGCGTAGAATTTTTTTCTCTTAGACATGTTTTCTAAAATTCGAACAACTTTTCTATGATTAGACATATTTTCCATAATTTAAGCTTCTTTTCTATGTTTAGGCATCTTTTCATGGTAAAAGCTTCCTTTTTATAATTAGGCTTTCTTTTCATAATTTAGGTATCTTTTCTATAGTTAAGCATGTTAGCCATAGTAATTACGTATTTTATGAAAAGATGCATTTAGATCGTTTAGAATTTTTCTAAAAAGTTTTATCGCTTAGAATTTTTTTTTCCAAATAAATAAAAATAAATGGACCTTTTTTAAAAAATTATGATATTTTAGAATTTTCCCAAAAATAAAACCACCAAATTAGGACATCTTTCTCTTAGGTGTTTTTCTTTAAAAAAATGGCTAAGAAACGTAAACTTTACTACTTTCTAAATTTAAAATTAATCAACCTACTAATATTTTGGAAACGAACTATAGAAGTTTGATCTGGAATAGTGAGTATGTAGATATCCGTACGTATGAGGCAACTTAAAAAATGAAAAAAAAATTATTTTCCCCCTTTAGTAGTTAATTCTTTAAATCCTTATCTTTTTGTAAATAAACATAATTTTAATTATAGCTTGTAAATAAATATCATTATAAAGGTATATTAAAAGATAAATTTAAATTTAGAAAGATTAAAAGTGGTACTCATTTAGGGTTTAAAATTGGCCCTCAAATCCACATCTTTAGTTTTTAAAAATCGTTTTAACAAAAAGTCGGTTTTATCGAAAGATCAATAGTTGAGTAATAATCAATCTATCCAACTAATTATAACTTAACTTTTTTTCCCAACTTCGGTCGGGTGGCGACTCTAAAAGTATTTTCAAATATAAAAGAACTAGTTTTGTTTAAACCTTAATCAAGGGTCAGCATTAAATGGGTAAGGTTTCATATTGATTGGTTTAAAGAAGACTTATTTATAAAAATTGGAAGGAAAAAAACCAAGCTCGATAGCTTGGCGACTCCATTAGGAACATCAAGAGGGCTAACCATTTAAAATACTTTTCAAAATACCCATGTTATTTAGTTGTTTATTTATTTATTTGTATGTTATTGATTTGTTTATTTGTTATTAGTTTCACGTGTATATTTCCTTTTGATTATCATATTTATTTTGCATACAACATGCATTGAGACATAGGGGAATCATTTGTTACATCAAAGATACAAGGTATATGTGATTTAACCCAAGCCGTCTTAAGTCCCTAGGAGGGGGGGCTATTGTGTAAGCTTCAGGTATAATGGGATAAGCCGCGCTCGGGGTTGATTAGGCCACCTCACTTAAGTTGTAATGTGATCAATGAAAGTATTTTCTAAAAACAAGTAAGGTCACAAAGCTTAAAGACCTTTTGGAACGTACCTTAATTGTATATACTCCCCTCCATGCTTAAGTTAATACACTACCCTTAAGAATTGTAACCCTACTAAATGCTTAAGAGTTTTAATGCAATCAAGTTTTTAAAAATAACAGTAAGCTTGTAACTTAAGGCGTAATGTATCAACCTAAACAATCCTAACATCTACATATTTTCTTTTGTTGCATTGATAATTGATTTTTGTCCATAAAATGTGTAGACTTAGAATGGTAGGTAACTAACAAGAGAATAATCAAAGAGTCAATAGGCTGCTGGATGCCTTGGGAATGCATGAATAACTGCTATAAGTTGAAGCTACCTATTAGAAGCAAAGGGTTAGACGCGCTGAGGCTTTTAACTAAGCCTTGTTAGCTCAAATCGAAAAAAGCGAAAGGACCATAGATTGGGCTTTAGAGATGTTGGACAAGATTAAAGCCCAACTATGAGAGTTAGATTAGAAACTTGAAATATGGTTGAAAGACTTTGAATAAAATTTTAAGTTCCATTAAGAATAATTGTTTGGCTCCCTTCCTTTTGTTTTCTATACTCCAATCTTTTAAAATAATAAATTTTCTCTTTAGTTTATCATTCTTCGTTCTTTAGCATTCCCTTCTTCGTACTAATCCTTCAATAGAACTCACTTAACCATTCATTCTCTCTCACTCAGGGAAATGTAAATAGATCTCATAAATTGTAAATAAGTCTTATCTTTATATTTCATTTTTCCTTTTCTCTCTCTTAAAAAGAAGAATATTCTTTCAAAAAATAAAATAAAATGAAAAAGTTGCTAACATGTGAGGATTCTTATCTAGAGTAATGGACAATAGTGGAAATAATAACAAACTTGATAACACCAACCCTATAAAAGTAAGGTTTTATTCATTAGAGCAAACTGCGAAAAAAATCACAGATCAATTGAGTTTCTTTACTGATAGTATTGCTTTACTTAGTGGCACATCAAAAGAAGAGCACTCCGAGGCCCGTTATAGAAAGAATATTAAGGCCTTACCCTTGGAAGTGGAAGAGAACTATCCAAAGGCTAATCCAAATCCTCAGTCTTTTGAATCAAAAGGGGTCTATCCAAAAGTCAACCCAACTTTTGAACCTAATACATATTCATTCCCAATCAATAAAAAGCCGATTAACTCTAAGGTTAACCAAGACAGTTTAAAAGAATTGGAAAGGAAGTTAACCTAACAAATCACTAAGAAAATAAAGGTATTCGGAGGCTATGATGAATTTGAGCAAGCTAGGATCACTAACCTTTCTACATTTGATGTTAAGGCTTACTTAGAAAAATTCAAAATACCAAAGTTTGAGAAGTACAATGGGATCGAATGCCCAAAGCTACACATTAGTTTATACATCTATAAGATTGACAAATATGTCTAAAATAATCAACTCATGGTACAAACTTTCCAAGATAGTCTGACAAGGCCTACATTAGCTTGGTATGCCCAGCTTGACCTTAACCAAATCAATACTTGGGAGAAATTGGCTCAGGCATTTTATGAGCAATATAAGTTCAACATTGAGACAACTCCTTCGATTTAGGACTTGTGCACAATGAGAAAAAAGAAAAATGAATCATTCAAGGAATACGCCCAAAGATGGACAGGTATGTCAACTAGAATCATTCCTCCTCTCCTTGAGAAAGAATTAATATCTGTCCAGTTTTGCGAACATTATACTTGTTAGGAGACAAATTAAAGAAGCCATAAGGATAGGGAGGCTGACCGAAAAAAGACCATTCCCATTAAATTCAAGGGCATATATAAATACTACGACATCAAGACCTACACCAAGCAAAAAAGGCCCAAAAATACTTAAAAGAAAGTTCACTCAGATCCTTGCCTTGTTATCTCAACTCTTTAGCCAACTACGAAACGAGGGCTTATTACAACAAAAAGCCCTAATGTGAGGATATAAGCCAAGGATATACGACCCAAATGCACAATGTGAATATCATATGGGTTAGTAAGGGCATTCTACTGATAATTGCTAAGTATTGAAGAACAAAGTTCAAGACCTAATTGATGTAGGAGCAATCTAATTGGACTCAAATCAAGGATATGGTTAGATTTCATGATATTTGTGAAAGACAAGTGATTCAAATAAAGTACCTTGTTTGCATTTCTCCTATTTTGAGATATCTCATTGGTTAAAAGGTTTATAATGAAGAAAGGCAAGATGAATCCCAAAACACCAACCTTAAGACACTTTGAGAGTCGAGTAGCATCATTGTGAGGCTATTGGACTCATCTCTTGAAGGAAGTCCATCTTACATTTAAGACCTAAATCAAAATGAAGTTAAGCAATCTTTTCAATATCCAAAACACAAAGTCCTTTATTAGCTCCCTTGGACCTTTTATTAGGGTATTTTCAAAAATTAAACCTAGTTAAAAACTACCTTTGCAATAAGGCAAAAATGAGGTTAGGAGCATCTATTAGAAGAAAAAGTTAAAACTAATTTGTACTTACTTTAGTCACATCAATTTAAAAGTAATTGTTACCATTGATAACTAATTTCCTTTAAAATGAAGAAAGACATCTAAAACCACATATGCTTTGAGTCATAAGCCAAAAGAAAGAATAATCATGTTGTCTTAAATGAAAAAGAAAAGAAGAAAGAAAAAAAGAGAAGCAGGAAAAAGGAGAAAAAATGAGTAAGTGTGAAATGAAAAAAGAAAAAGCGTGCTTGACACAGACAAGGTGATTAAGTTTAAAGCCCTAAAACCCAAAAGGGCAAGGGGCACAGAAACTCAATCCTGAATTAAGACCCACGTTTCAAGAAAAAAAAAAGGCCCTAAAAACATACTCAAAGCAATTAAGCTTGAAAGAAGTTGGGGTAAATACCAAAGTTTTCCCCCCAAAAAAATTTATGATCCCCAAAGAAATTACAACTGATATATAACTCATGGCCCACCCATAATCCCACCCTTCCTTCTGATTAAAAAAGATAACTTATCCTTGGTAAAAGTTATATTTAAAACTGGGGTAAGCATAATTTTAGTTTTACCTATAAAGTTCTTGATTTGTAAACCCGAATTAAAGAGCAATTCTTTCATAAAAGGCCATTTCAGTAATATCTATTTTGAAATCGAGGACCAAAAGCCTTTATTACATTATAGTCCAAAAAAGACCTAATGGATTGATTAAAAGGGTATTACTTACAAGGTAGATCATAATTTTTAGAATCAAAGTCAAAAGAGAGGAGTTTAAGCTAAGAGTGTGAGGAAGTCCTTTTAGACTAAACCTAACTTTAATGAGATATCCTTTAATAAAAAGAAATTTGAAAAAGTCATTGAAAGTTATTTGTCCTTAAAGGAAAGAAAAGGTTCTCTCATACTAAGACGACTCGAAATATCAAGTTATTATGTCACTGAAAAGCCTATACACTACTGGGAGAATCTAAACATGTTAGCAAGTCGAAAAATTGGAATAAATTCGGTTCCCTCACATTTTAGTCCTTTGGACAACAATCCTCATTTCTTTTGAAAGTTGTCTTCTCCAGAGTCAACCCTAACAGTAAGCTTCTATCATTACCCCAACAATAATTGTTTTCAAATAAGTTCACTTCTTGTCATCCAAAGTTCAAGGATTTACTCCCGCATAAAAATCGCTCCCAAGTTGACCTTAGAGGCCAAAATCATCCTCTTCAACATGATCACCCTCATGGCTAATGTCACCCACTTTTCTTTCTATCTAGGGACTTTGTCCCTAGTGTCTACTCCATCTTTCACGAATACTAATCAACAAATCTACCTTTTTCAAGAATTTTTACATAAACCCCTTTTCCTTTGGTCTCCATGGATCGTTTGCTCTTTAAAGCACTATTCATGTAGTAAAAATGTCGGATCACATGCTTTTGGAGCGCTATCCTGTCCTTGAATCCCTTGGATCATATGCTCTCAGAGCACTATCTTGACTTTGAAACTCTTGGATCACATGCGCTTAGAGCGTTATCCTGACCTTTAAATCATTGGATCACATGCTCTCGGAGCACTATCTTAACCTCGAAACTCTTAGATCGCATACTTTTTGAGTGCTATCCTAACCTTGAAATCGTTGGATTGCATGCTCTTAGAGCACTATCTTAACTTGGAAATCATCAAATCGCATTCTCTCAAAGCATTATCCTAAGCTTGAAACCCTCGAATTGCATGCTTTTGGAGCACTATCATGAGCTTAAAACCCTCGGATTGCATGCTTTTGTAGCGCTATCCTGACCTTAAAACTCTTAGAGTGCTATCCTGACCTTTAAACCGTTGGATTACATGTTCTCGAAGCGCTATCCTGACCTTTAAACCATTGGATCACATGCTGTTGAAGTGTTATCCTAACCTTGAAACTCTCGAATCGCATGCTCTTGGAGTGCTATCCTGACTTGGAAATCGTCAAATCGCATGCTCTTAAAGTGCTATCTTGACTTAAGCTAAAACCCTCTATCGCATGCTCTTGAAGCGCTATCTCAAGCTAAACTCTTGAATTG
Organism: Lumnitzera littorea; assembly: GCA_024138015.1. NCBI lineage: Eukaryota > Viridiplantae > Streptophyta > Magnoliopsida > Myrtales > Combretaceae > Lumnitzera > Lumnitzera littorea. The sequence goes on along the minus strand of JAMXBB010000009.1, from coordinate 105,212,870 downwards.
CATGCTCTCAAAGCACCATCTTGAAACTCTCGAATCATATGCTCTTAAAGTGCTATCCTGATTTCTTATCACTCTTTATAAACCCACCTAAGTTAGTTAACCCAAAAGGGCATGACCAAGTTCCCTAGATCGATTCCAGCTTAGGGTTGCTAATTCCTTAAAGATGCTCTCACCTAGGTTAGTAAGCCTAGAAGGGCATGACTAAGTTCTCTAAATTAATTCTAGGCATGATTAAGCTTCAATTCCTCTTTCAATCTTAAAGCACCACCTCTGTCTCCACCAAATCCCCAATTGACCAAGTCTAAGATAGCTAGCTAGTTATAGCTCTTCTTAAGACAAAATTTACCCTTAAGGCAAAAATAATATCTCTTTTGTCTTTGTGATAAAATTCTGCTCAAACTTCACTATAAATAGAAGCAACTATAAACACTCCATTTTTCCTCCTTTATTTTTCAAAATTTTTAGAATAAAGTCCTAAATTAGGAAAAATGCAAAAAAAGAAAAAAGGAAAAAACCCAAAAAAAGAAGAAATTTAGAAAAATACAAAAAATAAAAGATTTAAGAAAAGAAAAAAAAAAGAAATTAAAAAAATCACAACAATATAAAATTTAGAAAAATAAAAAAATAGAGGATTTAGAAAAAAATAAATCTTTTAAATAGTTTAATAGAATATAATTAAATAAAGAAAGGGTAATTGGGCTTTGGTTTAAATTTGAATTTGGCCTAGGTTAACCTAGTCACATATGAATAAGGAAAAACTAACAACTTGTTTAGATAAGTACTCGAACTTCATATTGTATATGATTTGGAGATCTTGGGTTCAATCCATACAAGATAGAAAATGCATCTTTTATTTATTTATTTTTCTCACTTTATCACTATGTCATGGGCCACATCGTTACCACATTATTTACTAACTCACTTTTAAGTATGGTAGGCACACTCCTACGTACCTTAGACATACTCTAACACATTCCTACACATGCAACTTTGTATTTAACATCACATATTGTTTAGATTTGCTCAAACCAAACATAGAAGAAAACTATATTGCATTTAATATTTTCCATTCTTAACTTGACCCTAATACATATAAATAAGGGATTCCATTTTACTACAAATCATCAACTCATCACTCATAATCATTTAAATTCATTTGCAACACTACTCTCTCTCTCTCTATATGGCCCCTTTTTCTCTCTCTAGGATTCAAGATAGGACGAGTTGTGCTAAAAACTCTCTATGGCGAAAGCTTTCCAACCCGACCCGATTGCTCCAAGCCTAACTCTAACTCATGCAAACTTCAGCTTGGTCTAGCTCTGCTTTGGTTTTTATTTATGTTTTATTGTCTATATTTTGTATTTTTTTATTTTTTATTTGTAATATTGTACTTTTCTTTTTCTTTTTTTTTTTGTTATTCTTGATATGATTTTATTCTATTTGCAATTGTAAAAAGTAAAAAAAAAAAAAAACAAAGAAAAGGAAAAGAAAGAGTAAAAGGATAGAGAGGCATAATTTATTTATTTATAAAATAATCATAAAAATAAATAATAAAAATAAAAAATTTTATCACTTAGAAAAAATCCTTTTTCCAATAAAATAAATAAACTTTTTTCAAATTTAAGGCCTCTTGTATAATTTTTTCTCTTAGACATGTTTTCTATGATTTAGACATCTTTTCTCTAATTAGTCATTTTTTCCATGGTTTAGGATTCTTTTCTATATTTAAATATCTTTTCTATGATTTAGGCTTCATTTTTATAATTATGCTTTTTTTTCCATGGTTTAGATATTTTTTATATAGTTAAACATGTTAGCTTTGATAATTACGTATTTCATAAAAAGATACATTTAGATCCTTAGGATTTTTCTAAAAAACTTTATCATAAAGAATTTTTTTTCCAAATAAATTGACCTTTTTTCAAAAATTAGGATATTTTAGAATTTTTCCAAAAATAAAACCACCAAATTAAGACATTTTTTCTCTTAAGTGTTTTTCTTAAAAAAATAAAATGGCTAAGAAACATAAACTTAGCCACTTTCCAAATTTAAAATCAACCAACCCGCTAATATTTTCGGAATGAACTACGGAAGTTTAATCCTGAATAGCAGGTACGTAGGAATCTGTACATAGGAGGCGACTTAAAAAATGAAAAAAATTATTTTCCCCTTTTAATAGTTAATTCTTTAAATCCTTATTTTTTTTTTTGTAAATAGACATAATTTCAATTATAGCTTGTAAATAAATGTCATTATAAAGGTATATTGAAAGGTAAATTTAAATTCAAAAAGATTAAAAGTGGTACCTGTTTTGGGTTTAAAAATTTGCCCTTGGACCTAGATCTTTGGTTTTTAAAAATTGTTTTAACAAAAAATTGGCTTTATCGAAAAATCAGTAGCTAAATTATAATCAATTTACCTAATTGATTATAACTTAACTCTTTTTCCCGACTTTGGTTAGGTGGTGACTCTAAAAGCATTTTCAAATATAAAAGAATCGATTTTCTTTAAACCCTAATCGATGGTCAGTATTAAATGAGTAGAGTTTAATATTAATTGGTTTAAAGAAAACTTATTTGTAAAAACTGAGATGAAAAAAAACCAAGCTCGACAATTAATATTAATATTATTATTAGCATTGTAATTGTAAAAATAAAAAAAGAAGAAGAAAAAGAAAGAGAAAAAAGAAAAAAAAAAGAAAGAAAAAGAAAGCAAGAAAAAGCTTAGTTTTATTTTAAGCTGTTATTCAAAAAAGGTGATTTTAGAAATTCAAGTCTAAATTTAGAAAGTTGTGGTACCCGTAAGGGTATAAAGAATCTAACTCCTGGATTCGTATCTTTGATTTCTTTAAAACCCTTTTTTTTAAAAAAAAAAAAAATCAGTTTTCTTATGTAAACAAGTATTTAGATCAAAACCAAATCTATCCATTTGGTTTTGACCTAAATCATTTTTCGACCTGATCAGTTGGTGACATTTAAGAATTTTCAAAATACATTTAAAAAACTAATTTTCTTTAAACCTTAATCGATGATCAGTATTAAATAGATAAAGTTTAATATTAATCAGTTTAAAGAAAACTTATTTTAAAAATTGAGAAAATATTATGCTCAATAGGATAGTGACGCCACTAAGGAAGTTAAGAGGGTTAGCCATTCAACATTTCAAATTTAGAATTAATCTCTAAAAAATCACCTTATTAAGTGTATTTTATTTATTCGTTCATCATTATTTTTTGTCCATAGATGTACTAACATTTCTGTAAGGTTAGCTCTAATTACTTAAATTGTTGAGAGAAGGAAATTTACTTTATGCACCATAATTATGTGATACAAGCAGTCAAACCCAGACCGTATTAGGACTCTAAGACACGTTGGGGGGGGGGGGTGTATCGTGTAGGCTCCAAATATTGTGGTATAACCACTACTTGGAATTGATTATACCACCCCCACTTAAATTTAATGTGACTAATGAAAGTTTTTTCTAAAATCAAGTGAAGGTATAAAACTTAAGGACCTTTAAGACCTACCTTAATTATATTCATGAGCGTTTTTCCCAAAATTGGCAAATTGACACGATGTGACAAGACTCTAAAAAAAATTATTAAATGTAAAGTTTCCCAATCTTTTCCCTGTAAATGTTTTCTTTTCTTTAGAATATCATTGTAATTCCTATGTAAATAAAGTAGTTTTGATGTAATTTTCTTTTCATCATTTTTGTAGAAAATGGTTAGATCCTCTCTTACACTGGCCCTTTTCAAAGAAATTCATATTCATGAGCCTTTAGAGCCTAAGGGAATACTCAAAAGATGGTTTGAATTTTTCAATAGAAAGTCATTGAAGGTAAGATTTAGCCCATCATCTCATTACTCAAAGTTTAGACTAATATCACCATAGTACGAACTTTGGTCTATTTCTGGGACCCTCAGAGTCAGTCTCTTCATTTTGGCCTATGCCGACTGAGTCTAACCATTAAAAAATACTCCTATCTGTTAGGAGTCCCCTTTGTCAGAAACGGAAGATATGTCCTAAATATCATGACTAGCCCTTGAAAGATTTTCAAAAAACTCCTAAGCCTCCATAAATTTAAAATATGTAAAATATTAGTAGATCCCTACAAGAGAATCATTAAGGTGGACAATCTTTTGACTTAGTCTGCAACCCCATCCAGCTACAATTAGAAACTCTTTTGTAGTAACTTTGAAGATTAGCCACAACATAGAATTAATGCCTATATTTTGGCAGCATTTAGGATTATTTTATTTCTTAATGGAATATTTCACATATATTATAGGATTGTAGAGCTAGTGACCCAATTTTTAGAGGAGAAGTTTTATATCCTAATGTTGCTAGTGGTACAAGCTAAATTGCTTAGTTGTCTTCAAGATGAGAAGAATGAAGAATTAAAGACTAATATGGCCTTACTCATGGTTTGGTTTATTAGCCATAGCCATAATTGATAAGATTTCAAGCACCGACCTGATGACATGCCAGGCTTTAGACTACATAAGAGGCTTGCTCACGAGCTCTATGCGAATGGACGACTTGTTTATTGATCTATCATTGCTAAATAGCCTACCCTACTTTGCTAGGTCTACCTGTTGTACTGAGTACACCCTGCTTTACCTTAACCAAGCCCTCCCATAGGCTTATCTATAAGTTATGGCAATGTTAGAAGACCCGATGTACTCTGCAAGTTCTGCCTTAGCCTAGTATTTGTACTCTACTTTGCCAAGTCTTCCTTACTATACTTGATCCATTCTACCCTACTATGGTCGACTCTATTCTATTCTGTCAAGTCTACTCGGATCAACCATTCAAGACTATCTTACCCTGTCTATCTGCCCTATTTTACCGAGGTCGATTTACTAGACCAAGGTTGTTCGGCCAAGATTTGCTCATTCATGATGTGGCTGCCCAGCCATTCCATACTAGTATGACCGTACTGGATCATATTGAATAGATTGGTCTCGTCCACTCCAGACCAGCCTTGCCATGCAAACTCGGTCACTACCATAGCAAGTCGGCTACTATCATGTCAAGTTGGCCTTGGGTCAGTCACTGGCATAATAGGTTAAATTAGACATTTGGGGTTAGCCTTAGTAACATCAGGTCAACCACAGACATATTAGAGTAGCCCTAGAACTATTAGACCATCCAGAAGCTCAAGTCTAACCCCTTTTGACACTAAACAGGCTTGAACAGAGGCCTACCCATGCTTGGACCATAATACTGTCAGAATCATAGTAAAAACCCGCGCGTACTATCTTTTACTGACATCCGTACTATCCTTTCTGATAAAGGATGTCCGCATTCCTTCTTTTGTACGATTTCATATTTTCCTTGTAAATTATTCTTTTTAATTTTAGCAAATAAGAACCATTCTTTTATAATTTTTGTAACTTAGGATTTGCCTTAACTGGATAATATAAATACCGTCATATTGTAAAAGTTAAGGAGATCAGAATACAAAGAATAGACTGAACTTTTTCACTCTCGAGCTAAGTGTTTCTCTTACTCTTAAGCTATTCTTATCTATCCCATTCGAGCGTGGACTAGTGGTGAGTGACCTCCAGCCATACTTATACGTCATATCAAGTGTGACTCGAGCTCATGTGAGGTGTTGGTGCGTCATATCCTTCGTCGGTGCATGAGAACCCCCTGCTCAACCTTCAACTATCATTTATTTTTCAAGCCATCTTATGACTTAGACCTACCCTTTTGGTTACACGTAATATCAGGTTCGTGTATGCATCCACGAGTCTGTATCAATAACCTTGATTTCCTTCATGGGAAAGACACCCAAAAGATGAATCCTATTGATGCATTTGTTGTTGTCATTGAACTCCCTAAAGATGTTGCTACCTATTACTAAATCAAAGCTTTCTAGAAATTCCATGCTGAAAATATCTCTCAAGTTATCGGATGGATCAAAGCAGCTAAACTAATGAAAAGGAAGAAGATCAAAGAGAAGCCAAGACACCTTAAGAAAAAGAAGATCTAAACTTTAGAGAGCTTGTAATAAATTTTTTAATAATGTAATGGAAACTTCAAAGATGCAATAAAAATCTTATTCTTGTCACATCATAGTTAGTTTGCCAGCTCCCCTCTCTACATCCACATGCCCTTTTATTACATTTTTAGTTTCTCTTTGTCTATAAATATTCATTAGTTTCTGTTTGAATAACATCATAAGAGTCATGTCCTTAGGCTTTTAAATATTTGATTTCTTTACAGGTCCTTTTCTCTACGCCTTTTACTCTAAATCTTTCCAATCTTTTCTCTTATTCATCCTGAGCATTACTTTTTTTGTAGGTTACCTTTTAAATACCTACAAATTATCAATGATCAATTGTAAATATTTAGGCTTTTGATCCCTTAGAAATGTTTTTCTACTCCTTCCTTACAACTTATAAATAAGTCCTATCCGTGTATTCCATTTTTCTTTTAAGTCCTTTTCTTTCTATTAAAAAAAAAGAGTGCTTTTTTAAAAAAAAAAAAGGAAGATTGCTAACGAGTAAGAATTCTTTCAATCAAGCTCAAATGGTTAACGATAAGATCACTTCCTTAGAAACAATGGTACATTAAATGGCCCAATAGTTGCAGGTTTTGTTTCCTATAATCACGACTCTCTAAGTATCTTAAGATTCAAGTTTGGAAAAAAGGCTTTCAAACCTAGAAGAAAATGTAGTGACACTATAAAAGAGCATTATAGATTTGAAAATGGTAATGGGCCTGATACTCAGAACATTTTAACACCCAACATCTAATATTGATCAAATATTGGTAAGCCTAGATAATGAAAGTGGTACAAAGAGAAAAGAGCTAAGGATAAGTGAGAAAAAGCAAGCTTAAGGAGCTTAGAGGAGACAATTCACTCAACTGAAGATCTCAATAACCCAAATCTTCCATCATTTAAAAAAAAGGAAGGATCATAGCTTGTGAAGCCCCTAATTCGAATTACAAACCATATAGCTTTGACCCAGAAGTACGATGCGACTATCATATAGGTTGGAAGGGGCACTCTACTGAAAAATATTAAAGATTGAAGAACAAGATTTAAAACCTAATTGATGCTAAGGTCATTTAGCTAGAGCTTCAACAAGTTGGTCCTTCTTCAAGTCATGAGGGTAGTTTAACTAAATCACCTAAAGCTCCAATTCTTTTGAGTATAACAATACTTTTTTACAAGCTCACAAGTCGTCTTAAGTAGTTGGATGCTTACATGGAGCAAGTTATGGTAAGGGCAAAGAAGAATCAAGTTCTTTTCAATAAAATTTGTAATAAATTCATGTTTTGAATGGCTTTGTAGCATCTGGAATAAAATTATCTTTGTTTACCTTTTGAATTGAGTGATTGTAGTTTGATTAACATTGGGGCAAATAAATCCTTCCCTAAGGAATCGATAACTCACTTTTAAAAGGTTTAGAATAAAAAAAGGCAAACTCCAGCCTACACATTAACCTTTAAAAACACTTTCAAGACTAAGAGAAAGGTAATTGAGATGTATACGATAACTAGGAGAAGTCGTATAATGAGTTGTTAGGATTATTAAATGCAATGAAGGTAAGCAATTTGGGGACACAAGTGGATTGAGGTTAGAGTAGTTCGCCAAAGCCAAGTAAGTCTCAGTCTAAATGGGTTTTTTGGATATTCGGGCTGTGTATTGAAGCCTTTAAACACTGTTGGCCTCTTGTATGTGTTGATAACTTTTCTTTACACGACAAGTATGGACATAAGTTGTTGGTAGCATGTAGAAAGGATGGAGACAATTTAATAGTTCTATTAGCCTTTCCTCTAGTTGACACATAATCAACAAAAACTTGGGGGTAGTTCTTATAGAAGCTTAAAGTTTACGTAATTGGTCAGAAGGGGGAAACCTTATGTCTTATCTCCAATAAAGCATTCGGTATCATTCTGCATACAAGGAACCATCAGTAGGGTGATAGCCTCCATTTGTAGTTTGGAGATACTACCTGCAATACAGTGCTAATAATTTCAACATAGCCTACAAAAACTAATTATGCAAGAAATTTGTTTGGTTTGCAAGTGTCTAGGCATAGGAAAGGAAATTTAAAAGCTTCATGGAGTAATTGGGACAAGTCAAAGAGGGCGCTCCCATGTAGTTTGATAATGTGGATTTGGACAGATAGATGCTTGCATATTGCAGATATTATTGTTTTGGATATATGACATCGAATATTGTCGAAAGTTATAACTTTGTTTTGAAATTAACACGCGGATTACCCATCACTGTATTAGTCAAAAAGATATTTTATAACTGCGTTGCCTATTGGGAGGAGAGACATAAGGGTGTCGGAGAGGCAACATAATCTAGCAAGATTTATATTGACTATACCATGCGAATGTATGAAACGTGGAGAGGGAGCCAGTACATATAAAGTCATATCATTTAGCTATCAAAATGGTCTTTTTGAGATTTTGACTAGCAGTTAAATGATGGGGACAGGCTTAAAGGGAAGAGGATGGATACATATGGTTGACTTCAATGGTCACATATATACGTATTAAAAGTGGCAATTATATAGGATCCCCTATTCTCACGCATATGCTACTGCTGCAATAAGTATGGGGGTAGACAACAAATTGGCAATAAGGCTATGATATAAGTGGCCGAACAACATAAAGTGTTATCGATCTCATTTCTACCCGCTTGATGACAAGTTGAACTAGCCACAAGTTAGCTTCCGTTATCTCCACCTAAACATTGACCTACTACACAAGAAAGTTAAACTTAATCGGAAGCGATATCACATAGATACGGATGTTAGGGAGCAGTCAGATAGAACTAGATGCAATGCACGTGGTCGAGAGGGACATAATAGAAGGAAGTGTCTAGAGATTAATAGGGTTGGTAAATATTACTTTTCCATATAGGCGTTATGTTACACAAAATGCATAAGCATAAATAGATGAACAATATTATGTCTACTAACCATGTTTGTTTATGTTTATAAGATAGATGGAGTCAGGACCTATTGATCTACGCATACTTAAGAGGTAAGCCAACCACCGTTTACAAATTGTTTGGGAGGGTAGGGTCAGTAATAACATTCTCATATACTTCTAATTTTTCATAAAAGTTGTTTTTCTTGCTAACTTGGTCGATTATTTATGTAGGAGGTTGCCTATGCACTATGAGCACGGTACAGTGAGATGTCCTTACGTAAGGAAGAGTGAGATATTCCCATACATCCCCAGATAGAGCCTTACATATGGGAGGTAAGTTTTTGGGGAGTCACATAGCTTCTATTTATCATGATAGACTAACATCTAATCATGGCTTTAATGAAGAGATGAAGGCTTAAGACATACATGTTCCACCTATTTACTAGAGAGTCGACCATCACACAACAAGATGTAGAGGTATAGTTTGAGCTTCCAGTAAAAGGGGTTTGACTAAGAAGGATGATGAGGGGAGTTGGGCTAATGTAAGGGAGAGGTTGTTGAGCATGAGGCCTGCTTAGATGAGGGGAGCTCATTTGTCTCTTATATGGTTATGAAGGTACTTCTAAATACTTCCTCATATGGTAGTCGGCAAGATGGTTTGATAGTATGTACGTATGTACATACTCAGTTTGATGGGGGGATTTATCTTGATAAATCCTCTAGTCTTATAAACCTCATGTTCTAACCATTACTAAAGGACTTCTTAGTAGTTGGCTAGTTCAATTGGGGTGGGGGGGGGGGGGTGCTTACTTGGCATGGTTATACCGATAGCTGTACTTTGCCTCATCCTCTGATGCATATGAGCTTGGTAGGGTAGCAATTCTTCTATAAGTCTAGGCTTGAGATAAATTCTCACATATTGTCTCGCTTAGTTGATACGGTTTTACTATTGATGGGATAGGTCATTGGCGGCCAGATGGAGGATAGTATAGGATACTATTTAGCATCCCATGCATGTCGTAGATGCACACTGTACAGTGTTGAACCTGTAAATGACACAATAGGTATGATATGATAACTTTTTCTCCTTTTTAGTCCTTTTGTCACACTTAAGTACCAACCCTCGTTGACTTACGGTTTTTTTTTTTTTTGTTCTTTTTATATTTTTTGCCTAACGTTATTTAGGAACCATATACTGGAGAGTTGCTATTGCATTTCTGCATTGCTGGGCAACATATTTGGACTGCTTGAGTGCTACTCATTTGTTTCCACATCATTGAATGGTGTTTCCCTAACTGTGTCCTCTAGCAATTTGGTGGATACCAGTACCCTCCACAGGATGTAGACACCTTTGAGCAGCTCTACTAGCTAGACCTTTGAAGGTAGGATAGATGTTGACTGGATTAATATGCATATTGCCTATATCCAGGCTTGGGGTCAAAGGCACAGGTTCTTAGTACATATATAAGGTTCTCGTGGAGTCGACTAGAGTTATTAACTGTAGTATAAATAAATCACATGGTGTTACATTACACACTAGGGTGCTATCATTGGTTGGTTGGTAAGTACATGTGTAATCGTCTAATTATTTCTATACTTATACGTACTTATTATTATATATTCTAACACTTACATGTCTATTTATTTTTGGTGGATTCAATTAGGGATGTGCAATTGGCATCTAATTATCCTACAGCGTTTGGTATTGTAGATGGAGCATTATAATTCATCGAGTAACACAATAGCCTTATCCTCTACTCACATCATGAAGGCGTATAGTAACCACCTCATGTGGATTACGGTAGAGAGCTGGGACTACCTGCGAACGATGATATGCTGACTTTTCATGCATTACTTAAAGGCAGAGCTCGAGTTTGATGAGGTAGGGCTCGATCAGGACGTGGCTGGGGAGACCTCGATGACGATATGCCATCACACAAGCATCATTCCATAAACCTTGGCCAGATCAGTATTGCCTCCATCTTAAGGGTCGAATTCAGCTCTATGGCTAAATCTAGCTCTTACATGACTCCTGAGTTTTGGCATCATCTAGATCTAATGACTACACTAACACCTAAAAAGCAGTGTTCTACCTACACTTAGTCCTCCATGGGTTAGGGTGCTACTTAGCTACAACCAGCCCTTCCAAACAACCTAATCCCTCTTAGGGATCTTGACGATCTACCGCCTTAGCCTATGCAATCACAAAACGGTCGGAGGCATTTACTTCTATTCTATGCCGTTAAGACCTTCACATGATATAGGCAACAGTAGATATTTTTTGTCATTTTTATACCATTATATTGACATTAAGACATGACAATTTTTGTATATATACTTCTTATTCAAATTACAGTTTCGCTTTTATCAAATGTCATAGTTTATAGCATTCTTTTCTTATCATGATATTATAATTTTTAATTATTTTTCACTATAATGAACTTATATGGTAAAGTGATGATCATTCCATGCAACGAGTTCTAATGTACCTACCATTTTTATTGAGGCGTTTTATTAATTGTTATTTTATTCAATTGACTTCTATAATTAACTTGTCATTTGGCTTGTAATGTGTGAGTGTTTATAAATGTTTTAATTTTGATGTGTATTAGTGAGTGATATAAGTGTTAAAGGTACATAAAATAGATATGCCTTCAACGTAAATGATTATATATACCTTCAATATAAATAGAACCCATTACATGTGATTTTACTTGGCCATAAAGTTACACTCAAGGCTTAGGAAATGTACGTGTCATCAGTGCAGAAATTCTCAAAATGTAATTAGGTTTATATTTGTATTATTTAAAAAAAAAATCGTATTGTATAATACTTCAAATATTGTTGATTTTTAATCAAACAACTTGAAAGAGATAGAGAGAGAGAGAGAGAGAAGACTAGGAGAGAGAATAGAGAGGGTATAATGGCTGTGGCGGCAGCAGGACTACTGAACACAGAAGAAAATCCTCCTTCATGGGGTTCTCGCAGTGTGGACTGCTTCGAGAAGTTGGAACAAATCGGTGAAGGAACTTATGGGTCAGTGTTTAGTTTAGCTCTTCTTTCTTCTTCATTTTTCATTTTTAACTAGCCGTGGCCTTTTCATACCTGTAGTGCCGAATGGATAAAGCAAAACCTTACTATCTGACTCGCTATATGGTGCATTACGACTAAATTTGAATACCCTTTTGTGATTTCTCAATATTTTCGTTCAAATTTGCTGTAAAGTTTGCATTTATATGCATGAACACTATGGTTCTTTGAAGCGGTTGTGTAGGTTTTCTTGGTATTCTTGTTGTGTCTTGTTGTCGGTTTTCTTGCCAGTACGCTTTTTGATCCAATGTTGTTTGTTATCTGATACGCTGCCCTGTATTTGGTGCGTTATTTGTAACTCTTCAATTCCCTTTAGTGAACCATCGATGTCTTACCTGAGAGCATTATGGTTCTTGAAGCGGTGGTGTAGGTGTCGATGTGCTCTTGTTGTATATGTCGTATGTTGTCTGATCCAATGGTGTTGGTCATCTGATAATCTGCCTTGTCACATGGTGCATCATGTGTACCTTTAAATGCTTTTCTATGAATTATTCATTCCTGGTTGAAGTTTGATGTAAAGGATCATTTCCCCCACACCCCACCCCACCACCACCCCCCCACCCCTTCTTTTCGTATGAACACCATGGTTCTTTAAGTGGCTTTGAAGGTTTGTCATTCGAAGTGTTGATGTAGGTTTGCTTCGTATTCGTGTTTTAACTAGGGTTTCAGGTTTTTGCCCCTATATCCTTTGATCCTGTGGTCTTGATTTTTGATAACCTGCCTTGTTACATGGTCTTTGTATACACCCTGCTTGAAGTTTCTTACAAAGTTTTCTTTTCATTCATAGAATACTCTCGTTATTCTATGCACGTGAAGGTTCTTTCTGTATTCCTGTTGTACTTTTGGTTCTGGGGTTTTGCTCTTATGTTGTTTGATCCAATGGGGGAAGAAGATGAAGCAGTTTTACCTTGAATGATGTGCCTTGTTGTTTGGTGCATTGTATAACCTTCCGTGAGCTACTATTATTTGGTTCACATTCGTCCAATAGTTTATTTTCTTATGCAAGAAGACTCTTTGTTTTAAAAAAGACCTACAATTAACCAAAAGAAACAAAATACTCTAGCTTTTTTATGTTGTCCTGACCCACTAGTTACTTATGACTACAACACCTATAATTACCAAAAGAAAAAAAAGAGAAAAAGATAAACCTCTTCAGTTAAGTGGTGATGTGGTTGTGTTTCAACTGTTGTTATCTCAATTACCAGGTTCTTCACCCATATGACATTTGATTCATTGGGGAAGGAAAATATAAACCACTTTTCCATTGAGATGTGATAAAGTTTCCATATTGGATTCCACTTTCCAGTTATTATGTCACTATAAATCATGATGAACCTGTAGCGTTACCATATTTTTTGGTTTTTATTTATACATGAAATGTAAATAAGAAACTTCATCAATGGAGTGGTCCCAAAAGCAAGTTGATTCATGAGATGGTGTTGGTCTTAACATTTGTTAAAGAGTCAATAACCCCTCTTTACTTTCTGCATTCCATGTTTTCTAAGTTTCAAGCACGATAAATACTCTTAAAATGTTACTTCCAATATTTTTGATAATTAATGTTACATGCACCATTGAAGGTGTTCAGCTGAGACTATGTTGAAAGGTTCATATGGACTACAATGTAGTAAACCAATTGAAATGTGGTATAATAAAAGTACCTAGCATCAACTAATTTATCAATCACAGCTGTTTGGTGTTTCCTCTATTCATTCAAAGTTACCAAGAGATATACTCATAATATCCTTTATTCACATGGATTTTGAGTTGGCATGAAATTATCCCATACCAAAATTTGAACAAATTAATTGCTTGAATGTTTGTTTATGAAATGGATCCAAAAAGATTATCTATGACGTCATCACTAAACTAAAGAGCCAACTTTGTTCCAAATTCATTATTCGATTCCAAAATATCTAATTCCATTTTAAGTAAGAGTCATAAGCTTTTTTTAATATATTTATAGCACTTGCCATGTGGTCTTGTGGTATACTTTTTGTCCTCTTATTGCATGTTTACTTTATAGAATGTAATAGGCCTGTTGTAGAATTTTGATTCATTAGGAATGGCATGAAGCTGTAATAGTCTACTAAATTGTTCAACTAAACTGAAAAACACCCAATGACCCTTCCATAGCTATTGCATGCATCTTTGGTAGATACAAAATTGACATAAAATACCCACTGTTACATTATAATCTCCTCTTCCAACTTCCATAGTCAGATCCATAAGAATGTTAAACGCTTCCACAACAACCGGCAGACTCTTCCACCACCACAACAGCTTGTACCAATTTTGACCTAATATGTTAATATTTTCATCTAACTAAATACCTCGGCACCTGCATTTACTTTTATTATTTTGTCTCATTTCATATTCGTGCCCCATCAAGAATGAAAGGCTAGCTTTCTACCTCTTTTGTCCTTTCAATTTCAGAAATACCCATAAAGCCGCTTCCATCATAGTGATTTAGCTGTGCTAGCTGTTATGGTGGCTCGAGATAATGGAAAAGTAATGATGGTTATAGTGATGGGTGCATTCAATCATGCGATTAAGTTGTCGTGAACATGTATGGGTTAGAGAGAGATGCAGAGTTTTGAGTGGGTTAGGTTTTTTTTCTTTTTTTCTTTTTTGTTGTTGATGTTGTTTGGGTGGGTTTTTAGTGCCCGGGGGGGTGGTGTGGGCGGGGGAGGAGAAGTAGCAATCCATGTGTTAGAGGATCGAATTGCTATAGTATATTTTGAGCTTGTTAAGAGAGCACCCTAATGATCTGTTGACTAGGCCTTTCTAGAGAGAACCTTATGATCTCTATTTACGGTTCAATTAAAGGGAGAACCCCAGATCATTTTAGACAGTAAATTGGAATATTTCCAAACTTATTCTTCTCATTACTTTTCTGCCATTTAAAATACCAAGATGAATGGCAGTTCTGTAACTACGCTCTTAGATAACCGTTGCATTACTCCCTACATTTGAAAATTCAAACACTCCTAGGCACAATTGCTTCATATTGCTGCTACACATTATTGATCTCTACTACAAAATGCAATACATGCCACACATATTAGACTAGGACTCATCACACTACATCAAAGTCTGTCGTACATGACATGACACTACAGTTGGGGCACAACATGCTGCATATCAACATCTCAACACAGACAACAAAACATACACACATCACATAATACACAGACTGCTATTACTTAAGTCAGTGTGGCTTCTTGCATGTGTAGATACATGTAAGAAGGACTTATATTCGCTGATTGATTGGCCATAATATTATGAGGGGTAGTCATGAATTACTATACAATATTTTCTATAATAGCATTTCATGTGGATTGGCCATTTGCTATCTAACTAAGCACCACCATAAAACTTTCATATAGAATTTTTGGGGGTGGGTTGTGTTGGTGGAAAGAGGAATAGCTATCCTCTCAAGTGAATGGGCCATGAGGAATAGAGTAGTAATATAACAAAAATAATTATATTGCCTTTTTGTTGGGAACCTTACCTATCGTACCTAACCCAAACCTTAGCCTCCATCCTAATATATGACTAAACCCAACCTAAACCTTTCCCATTGAATAAAGGATCCAAACCAAGTTGTTTAAGGTGACCTAAGCTAACCTTCATGTTGAACCCCAAATGGCGTCTTCTATTGGCAAGTTGTCCCTGATGGGTCTAGTGAAATGTGCCCATGCAAGACGCTTTGGTTCAAGCAGTGGCGATTTGCATGAGCAATGGTGGGTTCGAGTTGAACCCATGTTGCGAACCATGGAAGGTTTCAATCGGACCCAAATAAGGAAGCAATGGCTCTATGCAAGCACTAGCTTTTGTGGGATGGTTCAATGGTGGAAGTGTCTAAGTTGAACTTAAACATGGTGGAAGGGAGTGTCTAGGCCGAACCCTGGTGTAGTGAGCAAGCTTGGTGATGGGAGGAAAACAAGCTGTGGTGAGGAGTTCAGTACTTGTGATCGATCATGTGCAAGTGGTTGGTTCAAACTCTGGCTATGGTGGTAGTGTGGTGAGATTATAGTTGTGTGGCTAGGGTTCCAAAGATTAAGGGCAAATGGGCAATGTAGGAAGAAATAGCAATTCATAAGGTCATTATTATTTGGTGGGATATTTATGCTATGTTGTGTTGTAATTTGTTCCAAGTAAATACAATTATATGCATGTTTTAATGAATAGAGGGGGAATGAAATTGTATACTTCCTTTATTTAGTTAAGTGAATGCTCAATTAGACACCAATCTAAGCTTAGTCTGTGATTTTTAATGGAAAAAATTTACTATGGAATTCTTAGTGTGGAAGGGAACTCCTCTTTTAGCTTTGTCTCTATTTGGACGTCCTATTAATCCTCTATAAACCGTACGATAGATTTTTAGGCCTATTGTGAAAGTTCATTGAGATATTTTTTGGACAACTAGTGATATGGATGAAGCACATGATTTGTTATCTTATCTACCTAGCGATACGGATAGTAACTTATATGTTGGTCCCTAACAATCCTTAGTTCCTATACTAAATGCTTGAAAGATCATGTCTTGGTACGAGAATCATGGAATAATGTTGCTATATGTTGCAGACGGTTGGATTACTTTTCATTATAAATGAAATGGGATAAAAAGACATGAATGAAAGACTTCCAATTTGGATGCCAAAGACATGAGGACTATATCACCACATAAAGATGGCCATGCATACTTTATGAATCACTTAGAAAAAGATTTGCTTGTTTTGTTTGGATGAAAAATATCTACCATGTTCTTAAGCTAACATGTAATGGCCTTGACAAAGCGGAAGATTTAAGATACTTTAATATTAGAATACTTATATTAATGGATTGTATAGAGGATATTATGCATTAGCGAAAATTGTAAGTTAGTCACCTTTTAAATTACGATAGATTTTAAATGCACCCCTTATGTTTGCTTTGTATGCACTAGGGTAATCTGTCTTTGAAATTGTATGTTTAGACTTCAAAATTATTCAAAAAGTGTTGCTACAGCCTTGTATGATCCTTTTTCCCTTGATAAAAATAATAAAAAAGAAAATATCATTAAATATAATAAGATATATGAAAACTAAAAACTATAAAAATGGGAGATCTCTCTCTCTCCACCCTTCCTTTGTGATTTTATGTGAATTTTCTTAATTGTGGAATTTTTCATTATTTTGTCCAATGATGAAATGGTAAAATAGGAGTTAGTATTTAACCAAAAAGAATAGGAGCTAGAAGCACATGCTTTAACGATTTAACAGTGCATATGCTCAATTTTAGAAAGGGTAACCAATCATATATAGAGCAAATATAATGAGGTGCATTTGCAATTTGCCCTTTAAACTAAAGCTCCTAAAATATCTTATATTTAAATATGCACCAGAGGCATAATATGCATTTTGCTTGGTTTTGTTGGGATATTTACGTAATGCTTATTATTAAGAAGTATAATACACCAGATATATTGGGTTAAACTTTTATATTATTTGGTTCTGGACCTAAATCCAACATAGTATTAGCCCTTTGTTTAATTAATTATTTTCTGTGATTGGCTTCAATAAAAAGTCTCAGGCCACAAGTGAGCGGGAATGTTAACTAATAAATATAAGTGTTGGCCAAATGTGTCAGCTTGTGCTTCAAGATTAGTTAGTTGTGGAACACTAGAGCTAAATTTTCAGACTTATAAATATTAATGGTGCTAATTATACATGAAATTTAGAACATTTTTAGATGTGTGTTTTTATTTCCTCTTGTGGCCATATTGAATCTACTAAGGCATACGGATTTTTTTATCCATTGGCTAAAATAAATATGTTAGTTTCTAGAATATATCTTAAATACTAGAAACTGGGTATTCATGAGAAAAAACTGGAAACTGGGATCTATGGTTTTGCAAAAGTTATCTATATATTTATAGGACCAGAGTAGGGGGTTCTATAATTTATTTTTTCTTTTTTAGGAATATATTGATAAAGTTTTGCAAAACCAATTCAGAGAAAGTGGAGCAAAGTTTCCATTTTGATACTGTTTTAACCTGAAATATTTCCCTAGTGCTGCACAATACATGTCACATTGATTGCTTTGGTCTAGTTTCCATTTTGTTGCCCTTGTAATCTTTGATATTTTCCTAGTGGTGCAACATCTGAGCATCATTGCTGTTGTGTGGCCACTATGAACTCATGCACGTTTATATAATTTTCTCATGTTAATAAAAGTTTTACTTTACCATAGAAAATGGAGGAATGTCGAATGTAGAAGACAGGCAGTTCACTTATGTAGAATATACTCAATTAGTTTATGCACAAAAAGATTGGAGAGATAAACGTGACAATTAAATGATACAAATGGATATGGTGATGATGATTATCATAAATCATAATTAGCTAAACTAGAATCAAGTAGAAATGGGGCCATTCAAGTATTTGCCATAATACTAACGGTTAATATGTACTTATTTTCTTGATACCGTATATCCATACACATAGTTACAGTTGTAGTGGGAGCATAGACAAAGGTCAATACTTCAAGATCACTCACACCTCCATTGTACATTTTTTGAGGATAGGTTGTGGCAGGGGGTTTAAATGCAGGAATTGTAAATCTTGACTTACTGAAAAAGACATTATGTATGGAGAAGAATGTAAATGATGGTGTTGTTTACATCCCTTTCAGTGATGGTAAGTTCGAATGTCTATACTCTACATCGAGTATATGGAGGATCCTGGAGAAAAGCACACAACACTTAAATTTTTTGTCCCTTTCCATTAATTCTTTATATACATACATTAAATAGTTGGAATCTCTTCTATAAAAGTTTTAACATCTTGCAAAGTATGGTATATCAATCGATTGGGTTTTATCTTGCCTTTCTTTTCTTGAACTTTATCATTATCCCTGAATACCAGCGTCGGCTTAAAAAAGTGAAGGGAGAGAGGGGAATAGGACTAGAAGAGGGTTCAAATGGTAGTGGCAGGAATAGGGCAACTGAACCTAAAAGAATGGTCTCCTACATGGTTGTTGGAGCATTGAATCTTTTGAGAAAATTGAACAAATCGGAGAAGGCACTTATGGGTAGATGCTCTAATATTCATTTATTTCATTTTTTAAAAATTTTTACTGTATGTTTAATTACTCTATGAGATCTGTACGAGTATCAATGATTGAAGATCTGCTAATACATCGTATTATATTGTGTTTTATATACACTTTGGTGGTAGTTTGTTGAAGTTTTCAAGATGTGGTTGTGTGCAAATTTTTTTGAGCACCCGGTATTTGATTCTTATGTTTTTTTGGCCAATGTTTGGTTTTTGTCCCTATTTTGGTATTGAATAACTACAATTGTCTGATGTTATGCTAAACTATTACTGATCCTTGTCTTTCAGGGAAATAAGGATTTCTCTAAGGTTCTTTTGTTGGGTTATCATTTCTAGCTCGGCAGGTTCAGAACTGGAATCTAAAATCTATCTTGTGGAGCTTGTTTTGGATTTTGGAACTTGAAATCGACTAGCTCTGCTTTAGTACAAAACTAAATGGAACAGGTCAGTCTGGAAACCAGTTCATCCCATCAATACTGCACTGCAGGTCCTACTAGGGCAGAAGAATCTATTTTACCTAAAACTTGGCTCCATATCTTCAAGCCGAATAAAGGAATCCTGATTCCAAAATCTTGGAACAAGGAACTGAACTGGTTTCCATGGGCCGACCATGCATGTTCTCACCATTCTTAGGCCTATCTAGATTTAGTATCATCCATGGATGATATAACTATGTGTGGCATCCCAGTGGATTAAATGTGTAAATATTCTCTGGATTGGTATTGTAGATACTTGAAGGAAGAAAAAAAATTATTAGTATCATTTGTCAAACTTTTAGCATGATTAAGCTGTTAGTTGTTCTACCTGAATCTATATCTAAAATGAATACAAATTATATATAGTGTGATGATCCTCACTAAGGGAATGAAATGGGTGTATAAACACTTGACATTAAGAAACTTACAGGATTTAAAGGGGAAGAGGGAGTTTCATACCTGTGTATTGGGCTCTTTGGCTGGTATATTAAGCGTCTTGTTGTGCATATTCATTGAGATAAATCAATGTTCAATGATTGTCTCTTTTCCTACTAATATGTCCCTTTTGGCAAGATGAAAGTTTCACTGTTTGGTGTAGCCCATCATAGTATTGAGGGAAAATGCTGCTTTGATGCATGACATGCTAATTTCAATTCTTGCATCAATTGCTTTGACATTCTCTGGCCCTCTTTCAGCCATGTCAGCCTAAAGTGAGAATCTGCATCTCCAGTTCCTCATTTCTTTATCCATCCCATAGCCTCTTGTTGCTCAGGAAATCAACTTTCCAATGTTAGAGTATAAAGCTGGGTGCATTAACAATTTCCATCTTCTAAAAGCTTGTTATGTAGAAAAAAGGGCCCATTCGGAATCTAACATGGGATTTTTTGGGTTTAGTGTTCCATGCAAATTTTGTTAACCATTTGCAGACCAAAACAACGAATTTGTTAATCCATGGCTCCCTGGTCATGGAAGTATTACCATTTCTCTAGCTTTTTTCTTTTTGGTGAGTAAAATTTTTTTAATTTGGAGAAGATAGGAACCTTATTTCTTTTTCCCAACAATGTCTTAATAACAAAGTTATTGGTCAGTGTCCTTTTTTCAATGAAATATTTACTTATCCTCACCCCCCCAACTCCGGCCCCTCCCAAAAAAAAAAAAAAAAAGTTATTAGCCAGTAGAACCTCCTAAGTTGGAATACAATTAGAAACATTATGTTTTTATGTCTCTACTTGTGCCACTCTCTATATGTTTGATAAGCAATACCTATTGGAAATCAGTTTTGCTTCTTGATCTAAATGTCCCTCCTTAAAAGTGGTGGATCTGAAGTTTCTCAGCTGTCTCTCTTTCTGACTAGTTGCTGTGTTTTTAATAGAGTTCTTCGTTTACTTCAGACAAGGGAGATATGTCATTTTTGTCTGCACGCATATTTTGTGTTAGTGATGGGGAGAAGAATTTTTCATCTTATTTACTTCATCTTTTAAGTTCAATCACAGAATATGCTGACTTGATGTAATAGCAAGTAGCTTGCTAGAGGGTATTGGCAGAGGGCACATGTATGCTTATACATTCATGCTTCTCCTTAGTGTTCTCAAACTTATGCCTTTTGGTCATTTTACTTTGCAGCCAGGTGTTTATGGCCAAAGAAAAAAAGACTGGCGAAATTGTAGCTTTGAAGAAGATACGTATGGATAATGAAAAAGAAGGGGTAGTCTTCCTTTCCTTCCAGAAGAGTAGCCGTTTAGGTTTTCTATTGAAAACAAAGGAGTAGCATCTTTTAGGTAATCTTAATGTGTTTATATACTTGTAAATTGTTTATGTAATCCTTCTGGTCCTTTGCTGCAGTTTCCTATAACGGCCATACGTGAGATCAAAATTCTCAAGAAGCTTCACCATGAAAATGTTATTAAGCTGAAAGAAATAGTGACATCACCAGGTACTTAAAATATTTCTGGTTGTCTTTCTTTTGATTAATTCTGGTTACATATAATTAAGGTGCTTTTTTCTTTATCTGCAGGTCCTGAAAGAGATGAGCATGGAAGGACAGGTTTGGAAAATATTAGAGTAAATTTTAATTAAGATGATTTCTTTTCTTTTGTCTCACTAGCATACTTTAGTTACAATACTAGTGTGGGAGTATTTGGGCTGCGTAGCAATACCCTGGAAACAATTTTCTGATCCAAAATGTATTGTTTTGGACATTACAGATGGCAGTAAGTACAAGGGAAGCATCTATATGGTTTTTGAGTACATGGATCATGACTTGACTGGTCTTGCAGATCGTCCTGGATTGAGATTTACTGTTCCTCAGATAAAGGTCTGAGCTTGGGAAAAAATATAGGTTCTTGTCATTGGATTTGCTGTTAATTTATTATAAAATTTGCTAACATTCTGGTTCATTTTTCGTTCAGTGTTATATGAAGCAGCTGCTGACCGGGCTTCACTATTGTCATATTAATCATGTGCTTCATCGGGATATTAAGGGTGGGTCTGGAGTTTGGATTTATATTTTACTGTCTGATCTTGCTATTATCCTTGCGTAACAAGTGAAACCTCTTACTGTAGGCTCCAATCTCTTGATAGATAATGAGGGAAACTTGAAGCTTGCTGATTTTGGACTTGCACGATCTTTCTCCCATGACCATAGTGGAAATCTTACAAATCGGGTTATTACTTTGTGGTACAGGTAACTAATTTCTCTTACATTGTGTAAAAGAAATTCATGAATAGCTGGTTGAAACCTGAGGTAGGATAAGCATCTGTAGTGTTTAAGGAGACATTGGTTACTAGAATAAAGACAATGAATTTTAGCATGACTACGGTTGTTACTTGTTAGCCGTATGGACATATTTTCTAATAATAAGGTGTTTTTGCTAATGCTTCAATGCTTCTATTAAAAAGTTAACCTTGTCCAAAACTGAGTGGAATACTTAAGTAAATCTGATTCTTTCCATTCATGATTTTGGGGCATTTTGGCATCTTCTTTGTGTAGTGGCCTATCCTGTGTCACAGATGCAGTTTGGTGGAGATGACTTTACTATCTGAGAAGGATAAATTCGGCTGTATCTGCATTAAAATATTGGCTTATTGTTTCTTTGGAGACATCTGATAAAATTGGAACAATACAGAAAAGATTAGCATGGCCTTTGCATAAGGATGACATGCACAAAATATTGGCTTATTGCTTTCACCCCCCAAACCCAAAAATCAACACACAGATACACACATTTATACTTTTGTCATGCTGTTTAATTATACAAACAACAGTTTTGGATCTTCGAATTTTCATCTTAACATATATGAGTAATCTGAGACAATCATGTGATATCTGGTGTTTGATGCCTGAGTATTTTGAGGAAAATTTCTGTCTGTTGAAGATTGATTGAAAAATAAGTATGTTGTGCTTCCTCTTTTTGTTGAAACTACACTGCAGTGCCATTTCATAAGTAGTAGAAATTTATATTTGCTGCACTTGTCCTAGACTTTTGTGATCATTTGACTAGTTTGAAGTGATTGTTTCAATAGTTTGATAACCAGAGTATCTGCTTAAATCTATTCAAATTACCTTGTGGATCTTACATTTGATGCTATTGAAAATCTAGTGGCTACACGTGATGCCATAGAGAGTTTTCTGCATTCTGTGAGGATGGCTATTGGATTGTGCATACTGTCTAGTCACTCTTTTTGTCTTTCTTGCATGCATTAGATTTGTTTTTATTGCCACTCTATATATATATATATACATATATTCAAAGATACTTATTTAGGAAATAGTGCCTATTAGTAGGGATATCATTGAATTACATTGATTGGATCTGTCCCTCAAGGTGCTCAACTAGATCTGCAGTGTTCAGTTTTCTTTTGACTAAGAATTGATCTTTTTGGAGCAAACCCACGGATTGAGAGCCTTAGTTCTTGAGTAATGATACCTGTGCAGGCCTCCGGAGTTGCTCCTTGGAGCCACAAAGTATGGCCCATCAGTGGATATGTGGTCCGTCGGTTGCATTTTTGCAGAACTGTTGCATGGGAAACCGATTTTACCTGGAAAAAATGAGGTTAGGTTTGCCATTTATTTCTCAAATTCAGATCCAAGTTTTCAAGTATATTGAAGTTTTTTGCAGTATTAACTGGTTAAGCATGTTATAATAATTTTGTTTTCTCATGTTGGTTTCTGAGATATACAGTGGTCAGTAGGAAGACCATTTAATTATTACAATAGTACCTGGCTCTGCAAATTATAACTGTTTAGATCCAACTACTAATCCTGTCAAGCCTTTAATATAAGCGAGGCCATGATTTAGGGGAGGGTGATCTATGTAAGGGCATTGAATTGGAGTTAACCTGATGATGTCCATTGGTTTTGGTTTAGGCTTTCTTTCTGATCTATAGAAGGGCTGATGTATCTGCAGATATATTTTTTGATGTTGTACTGTTCGCCTTGCAATATCTGAGAAAGGAAGGATTTCTATGGATATGGATGAACCTTGTTGAAGATTGGCTGGGAAAACAACTAGAATATAAATAAATTGGAAATGGAAGAAGATATCATGCAAGGCATTGGATATTGACAGCTTTAGGAAGTTCTCATCCCTTTGATTTTGTCTTCTCGTTTCACAAATCCCAGATTTAAATTTAAGAATTGACCAGTATGACAGGCAGGCATTTGAAAGTAAGGATTCTTTTTCTTATCGTTGAAGTTAGAGAAATGGGTAGGAGTTCCTGAAACAAATAGGATCTTCGTTGTGATTTTATTGACTCAGACCAATGCAGGAGACTCAACTCCATTACTTTCAGGCTTTTGGTGATGATTACTGCCGTTGGTAATATAATGGACGGACAAGTTCCTCTACCTAAGAAAGCAATTTTTGCAAAGATCCATATGCTATTTTTGTCAGTGCACACCTATGTAAATATACATTGCAATGCATCTCCAATTGTAGTTAAAAAAGTGTTGTTTCTATCCACTCAACAGATGAGATCCATTGCCCTATGTTCTTGTGTTGTTGTCTGGTCTTCCATCAGAGATATCATATGCTCTACAAGATGTCATTCTGATATGGACCTTATTTTGCTGACGCACTGTTCAATTGCGTGATTGCAATAGATGCAATCTTCTAGCTAGCGGCATTGCTGTTCATGTGCAATCTGAAACATCTTTATTTTATGCCTGCACCTTTTACATTCACTTAAGAACCTGATTTTCCCATACTCAGCTTTGTGGATTTCCTAAATGAACTACTCATATCAGGGTTATCGCCAACTTTTTAGGCATATAATAAAGAAAAAAGTTCGATATAATTAACAGATGAGCAGAAACAGGTACATGTTGTTCGGCACAAAGGATACATTCATCAGCCATAATAATTACATATTTTCTATTTACTATATGCTGCAAAGACTGACAGAAGATAGCAATTTTCTTCTTGGTTTATTGCTCATCTCCAGCATAAAAGTGCAGGCGTAGTGTAATTTGGGTGCATAAATCTGAGATTCCTATTAATGATTTTAAATGTCAAAGTTGATTGTGGCAGCCTGAGCAATTGAACAAGATCTTTGAGCTTTGTGGATCACCTGATGAGATCATTTGGCCCGGTGTGTCCAAAATTCCTTGGTATAACAATTTTAAGCCATCAAGGCCCATGAAGAGACGCGTAAGAGAAGTGTTCAGACAGTAAGCAATATTGCTTTTCTGCTTTTTATTTCTATTTTTTGAGTATTTAACTCATACTTGGTTGATATTGATTTGGCTAACTTTTGCTTTTCATGGTCCTTCCTCTTTACAGTTTTGATCGCCATGCTCTAGACTTACTGGACAAAATGCTGACACTCGATCCTTCTCAGGTATTACTTAACTTATTCCAATTGCCAACCTACTGTGGCTACATCTATTGCTACTTTGAGTTGTTTATCGTTATCTGATAAAAGTTGTGATTGGTTAAATGTGCTTATTATGTAATCCTTTTCTTCTCAGTCTTTTTGTGAAATCAGAATGCTTTTGCAATGGCACATCTAATCACGATGCTGTTCGTTTCTTTCTAAAGCACTTTATCGAAAATTCATGTTATGATTGCTCTTTATACATATTTCATTGTCATTGTCTCTTAGTATTCTCTTTCACATAATGGAGACACAGAGAACTAAAAACATGTACTGAAGTTGAAGATTTCTGCTTATCTATAATCATTTAAGAGTATATTTCACTGGTGTGGATTTTTATTGTCTCTAATAATGGAGAATAACATGGAAACAGAGGTTTTTTAAGTGAAGGACAGATCATGATTGAAATATTCGGTCGGGATACATTAAAAGAAGTTGAGACTGAAGTTTACCTAATTTGAGAATTAACACATTAAGGCCAAGATACTTACATTTGCTTGTGAAAGCAAATGTAAAGCAACACTTAGGTGTTATGAAAAAAAAAAAAAAAATTCTTTTGTTACTACTGGCCATGATTTCAGTATCTTGCATGTAACTTCGTAATCTCCATTACTGCCTTAAAACTTTTATATTGGCAATTAATTGAGGATGTCAAGGCTATGGCGATGCATCATATATAATGAGGTAACAAGTCAAACTTAGTTCTTCCAAAAGTTGGATATCAAGAATCTCAAAGGCAAAATTACTTTAAACGAAAAAAAAGAAAAAAAGAATCCAAAGGCAAACATTTTTTGAACTATTGCTAATTCTGTAAGCAGATCAAAGTAAATTTCACTTAAATTCTTTCAGAGTACTGTGATCTTAATACTAGTTTGGAGGAGAAAAGGATACTTGTAATCTATAATTCTAATATTAGTTTTGTTTCTCTTTGTTAACCTCGATCACATGTGAATCTCTGTTTGAAGATTTTATTTTACTAGGTTGAGTTTCTGGATGAGTCTCAATCTAGCCAGGGATAAACTAACTTGATCCTGTTAGTTTATTTTCATGGTTTTTTGAATGATATATATATTGAATGATGTCGGTTTTGGATGTTTCTCATTAATTCTTCATGTTAAGCTTTCTATTTTGGACTCACTTCCTTTATTTTTGAAAATTTATCTTTGATATAGAGAATATCCGCAAAGGATGCACTAGATGCTGAGTATTTCTGGACCGATCCTTTGCCTTGCGATTCAAAAAGGTATCATACACCAATATGAGCTGATATTCGAGTTAATGTATGGTCTTGCTAATAGCGGTTTCACCTTGCTATACTCAACAGCTTGCCAAAATATGAATCGTCACATGAGTTCCAGACAAAGAAAAAGAGGCAGCAGCAGCGACAAAATGAAGAGGCTGCAAAGCGGCAGAAACTGCAACATCCTCAGCCACATTCTCGGCTGCCACCCATTCAACAATCGGGGCAAGCTCATCCTTCTCATTGGCCGGGGCCTACTCATCCCATGAGCCATGCTCAGCCTCCTATATCTTCAGGACCTGGACACCACCACTATGGAAAGCCCCGTGGTCCGCCTGGAGGTCCAGGCAGGTATCCCCCAAGTGGTAACCAGGGTGCAGGATACAATCCAAATCGGGGAGGTCAGGTTGGAGGTTATAATGCTGGACCTTATCCACCACCACAGGGACGTGCTCCAACATATGCTGGAAGCAATGTCCCTCCTCCAGGTGGCCCCCCACGGGCAGCCTCAAGTGGCTATCCTGTTGGTCCACCGAATTTTCCCCAAAGCAACCAATATGGGGGTTCTACAGCCGGTAGAGTCCCGAATCCGATGGCCAGCAATAGAAATCAACAATATGGTTGGCAGCAATGAGCTGCTTATGGCTCGCTCTGGCCTAATATCTCAAAAACGTATACCAGCCTTATAGAGAAAAGCATGTATCTGATCTTCCTAGTTTCCAAAAACTTTCTAACTTGTACATTTTGCTAGTTTCAGCTCTTGGGTCGTTTATGGTTGCTGAACCGGATGCTTACCTGGAACCCAAAAAAGTTCTGGCCGCAAACAATTGTTCAATAGATACATTCAGATGAATATAACCTTATAGTTAGTTTTTTATTTTTCCTGGATTTGCTCTCTTTGTAGGTGATTTTCAGTTCGATTGACTTTCAACCTCTCAATGCAAAGTATGTGCAGTGCAGTAGAAGAGAATTTGTGCCTTTTGTTTCTGGTACATGATCATGAAAAATGGTGGCTTGATTTAGGAAATCCGGTCAACTTTTTGGTTTAAGTTATTAATACATTTTACATTGTTAGGTAATTAAATCCTGCTCTTTCCTTGTTCTTTAGGATGCTAAATTCAGAATCAGAATGTTAGGCTACATTTGTGAACGAGTGTTAGTCGTTCAAGTGAAAGTTGACTACACTTCCGGGTGTAGCATGTTTATGCTGTATTATTTATAAACAGAGTTCTTGTGGAAACCTGCTCATCGTTGCCGTTGCTCCAATAACAATTGTTCATTTTATTATAAAAGTCAAGTTATATTCATTGTAAATGTCTTTTACATACTTATTTGTAAAAAATAGTTTATTATTTATGTACAAATTATACACGATATCGTGTATTATTCAGCACATATCTCGTGAATGAATGAGGTTAGTTTCGCATATACGTACTCCTAGGACCACATATTGGAATATATGGTGAATCTAAAATATGCTGTGCTCTACACTACATGATTGGGTAGGTTTCTGAGTGGGTACTAAATGTCAACAAAGTAGGTCTTTGTTCTCTATCTCTACAGCACATGACCATGTATCAATCTTAAAATCTGCTTGACATCTGAATGTCATGTGCTATAGGCTTATGTTATAGAGTATTTTCAAAATTTCAATATGTGGAGGATATCGTGTATTCCAACTCTAAATATTTCTATTGAACAAAATTAAAATTTTTACAAGTGTGGAGAAAATCCAATGAAATCTATCAACTTATAATAATTATTTTAGACTAACTAAATTAGAAATTAAATTCTTATCACATCTCCAATTTAAGTTAGTATTTGTTTTTATATACATATATATATTTGTCATTATTTTGTGTTTTTTAATTGAAAATTAATATGTGGGCATGTAATGTTATTATATTCAATTGTGATTTGACTCTTAATTCAATTGCCCCTTTTTAGGTAATAATATAAAAATTTGTAAGTTTTATAGAATATCTATCCTTAAATCCATACATGATAAGATGAAGTCGCCCATCTTTATGTCGTCTTTGGGTTTCGACTAGTAGAGATTGGAAATGATTTAGGCTTTACATAATTGAATGAGCTTGCAAAACAAGAACCTATTGGGGTATCAATAGTTGTACAGTATGGTCACTCCGATATTTAAGTTAGTAATACATAGGGAGAGAGGTAGCAAGTATATTAGAGAGTATGATAAAGCTTAAGTGTATAAAGTGTTAAGTCGTTTATTATTAAGAGATGGTTTGGTATTTATAAAGAAGGTCAATCGACGATTAGAGGACATGTTCGAAAGTCGTGAGTAGTAGAGATGTATAGGCCAAAATGGTCCTAAATTGTAAGAGATGGTTGTTAATTAGGTCATTTAGCCTTATTTGCAATATCATAACTATTAGCGATCATCTTAGTTGGATAGGCCGTATAATGGGCTTGGTTAAAGGTCGGCTACAAGGATAGAGAGGTCAAGTCTAGAGTAGCACAACTTAGGCCATAAGCCCAATCAGATCGGTATAGGCTTGAGAAGTTTAGGTCCAAAAGGCCTTATCAACACACTCTCTCCGCCCCCTTAGTAGTCTTATTACCATTGTAGAGGCAAGGAGAGAGGAGAGATGGGCTTCTCAAGTGTATGGTCAACCTAGTCCTAAGGTGCTCATGTTGGCTAGGCAGGATGAAGAAAATATTGGCGTACTCTCGTCAACGGGAATTATCATGTTAACATATTTAAAAAGGTTGGCCAACATGGTGTTACAAATGCCCAAGCAAAGGAGATGGTTAATGGGGAGGCCTAAGCTAATAATATGTGAAGCCGAATAGTAATAAGGTGACTCGAGGAGAAAATATTAGGGTAGAGTTGAATGTTCAAATACAAACCCAAATAGGTGATCTAAGGTGGACACCCTTCAACTTAAGGTGAAGATACAACAAGTTCGGCACTCTAGGTAGTAAATATGCAGAGACATCGAATGATATAAGCAGGCAATGCTGAGTAGGCAATTGCAGAGCTGAGCAGAGCTATTAGTGCTGAGCAATGGCATTAAGGAGATTTTGCTGTTGGCATGGAAGCTAAAGGGACCTCCAGAAGACTTCTTGTGAAAGCGACTTGTTGAATTCTTATTTTATTGCGTGCTTTTATGGTGCAATTAATGTAACAAGAAAAGTGTCATGTCTCTATAGACTCACATACAGTTGCAGACGTTTTGCCTTTTAACCGTGACTGTCCGATTAAGACAAGGACAAGTGTTAGCATCTTGACGCACTACGAGATTCACATTTCAATGAATCCTTATAACCGTTGACTCACTTTCCTAAACATTTGGCATATAAATACTCTCAACCTTTTATAGATAACTCTTTTGCAACTTCCCTCATTGTTTTTATTTGTTGCATGCTATATCAACAATTACTTCACTTTCTCTTTTAGTTTCTTTCTTCTTCTTCATCACCGGAACTCTCACTTTCCTCTTCTTTCCATCATCAAAATGTCAAACTCGGGTGTTAATTCTGATGAGTGTAACATTACATCCTCGGACTCCAAGGTTATAAGGAGTGCTTCTTCCCCCTCAAGAAGGGATGGAGAAGCTTCATCCTCGCTGGTACAATTAGATAAGGAGATGAGAAAGGCAGTAGAGGAAATGAACAGAGTGGAGCTTATTAGAGCCATTCCCAAGGACACCTATCTGTGCCACATATTACAAGATACTGTGGATTTGTTTACCAAGATAAGGACGAACAAAGGACCGAGTAGACAGATTAGTAAGAGCAAATCGTCCTCAATAAACCGAGTCCTGACCACCTTTACAATTGGATCGACACCAGGCTAGGCAGTATAGCTACCATGAAAGGAGGAGAGGATGCCTTTGCTGTAAGGGAGGGCCTGATGTGCTTACCCTTTAGTGAGTTTGAGAAGAAACTCTTCAAATACCACCGGTGTTATCCGGTATAAATCCTTCCCAATGGGTAGATGGTGTTGAAAGCATTCCACACATTGTGCGAATATCTAATGGTATAGGTTACCCCTGAACTTTTCAATTACTTCGAATAGAAGAATCTGAATGGGTAGATGTACCTTCAAAATCATACAAGGAGAAAGCTATTCGAGGGTCTATACTTATCTGTAAAAGGTTGGCAAGACGAGTTCCTAATAGTGGACTTGCCCAAAGAGGCTGACTTCTAGATGCGATAGACTCCATTAGTCCAAACTGTTGGTGAGAAGAGGCTTGGCCCTAATGACTCGAAGGCCATAGGGGAAATTGATGCCTTTATAGCCCTAAGGAATGGCGAGGAGATCAATGCTGAGCAAACCATAGGGATGTACTTCATGTTCCTGGTCTCCGAGCTCTTCCCTAACATACATAAAGCTATAGTAAAGAAGTAGGTGAAAGGTATGGGTTCATCCTAGGCATAAGCTACCTCTTCCATCGTGCCGACATGGGCTCACTTGGAATTATGCTTCATTCGAAATCTTTCCAAGGAATGGAAAGGTTCTTGTTGCTCGTACTAGTCACGGTAAAGTATTGTAAGTAAGTGCGATACGCCTGCCTTGTACTAATGTTGTTTATTTGTTTCCTTATAGGTAAGAAGCTAGCCCAAGCAACTGAGATACCGTATCCTTTTAGGTCAAAATTGTAGAGGGGACAAAGGGCTAAAGCTAAGCCAACCAAGAAGGCCGCCAACTCTAAGAGCAAGGTTGTGGTGCCTACGTTAGGGATGGGCAAGCCTAAAAGGGTGGAATCACTAATTCTTCCTTAGGGGATTCCTTTTAGTGGAGCTTACAAGGAGCTTGTTGTTGCTGAAACTCTAAGCACAGTCTCCCTTGTAACTGAAATTTCCCTTAAGTCTAATCCCGTTCTAGTGGGGGATGAGGCTATTACTAACGAGATGGAGTTGTTGATTCTTCCCTCATGCTCCGAGGACAAGGGAAAGAGGCCTAAGAATAGCACTACCTAGATTCTAGTAGGTTAAAAGAGGAAGCTCCTTGAAGAGGGGAGGAAAGAGGCATTGGCCTCGAAGAAGAGCGAGCTACTAATACCACCTAACAAACCATTATCTAAGCGGCTCCTATTTGGCCATCCTTATCTCACCATGGACCAAATGGGCAAAGCCCAAGCTGATGCCTTGGAGAAGCACTAGAAGGAGAAGATCATTCTAAACTCCTATAAGGGGGTTCTACATGAGTCTAAGAATACTAGCCTCTATGAAGGGGTCACTGAGTCGACTGCCAAGTAGTATAAGGGGAAGATCTTCAGACCCTAGTGGGGGATCCAAGGTGGCGACGTAACATTGCTTCACTAGGCTCTTAGCTTAAAGGTCTCTTTAAGGTCTTTCACCTCTACGGACTAGAGCATCTTGGAGATGACATCGGGGGTATACATGTGATGACCCCCTCAAGTTGTCAGGCCACCTCGATTCCCTAAACCATCAAGTGTGTCTTTATCATCCTAAGTCATTTTCTTTTGTCATGTTTTCCTAAGTCTCCTTTTCTTTGCTAACATTGTCGTTCTTATTATGTAGTACCATAGCCAGGTGCTGCTATGGATCAATCGCTACAAAGAGTTGCTAAAAGAGGTAAAGGATCTCTAATCGAAAGTGCTTAGTGCATAGGAGGATATAGATGGGGTAGAGTCCTATTCTAAGTGAATATATAAGAAATTTCACAAGACTAACTAATGTTTGCATCATTATTATGTGCAAAATGCCACTCTAAAGGTCATGTTGCAGAAGGAGAGGGAAGATCAGCACGAAGCCAAGGAAAGCAGCAAGGAGGTTGAGGTGTTGAAAGCTCATCTAAAGCTAAACTCTTTAAGAAACTAGAAGACGGGAGAAAGGCTAAGGTGGAGCTTAACTAGTGCAACCTCGAGCTAAATGCGTTAGTTTCCAAGCTACAAACTAAGCTGGCGATGAAGGTAGCTAAATGTGAATATGTTAAAAACACTTCGCTAGGGCTGGTTGGTCAAAAGGTCAAGTTAGAGTAAAGGATTAAGAAGTTCCTCAAAGAGGCTAAGGATATGAAGGAGCTTATCATTGATTTGGAAAGTAATAAGGTCCTTAGTGAAGTTGCAAAGGATAAGGCTACGAAGAACTTCTTCAAATCACAACGATAGGCTGAGGAGTGTCAAGATATCGCCATCGAGTGTTGTTGGGAGATTTGCCAAAGTGTACTAGAGCATCATCTTGACCTCGATTTAGACTTTCTAGATTTGTTAGATGAGCTTACATACAAGGAGGAGAAGGCAGCTAAAAAGAGGGAAAGGACGACTGCTTTACTAGCTAAAGTAGCCCAAGATGCCCCTTATGCTATTAAGGTTGCTCAAGAAGCTCCTTCATCCTCTTCCGTCGTTGAGGCTCAATAAGGGGCCATCTCCATAGGTATTTTAGAGATCGAACAGAGTCAAGGTGACCTTACTACTGATTAGAGCTAGTAGACCCCTCCTTTTCCTCTTCCTTCAACTACAATCTATTCGACTTAGGACCTAGCAACTCGAACAGATTAGTCCTCCAAGCAGATAGGCATGTTGGACTTCTCAGACTTACCGGAGTTGGTTGATCCTAAGTGACAACCATTGTTTTCTCTTTTCTTATTTTTCCTGTGTACTTAAGTTCCTTTTGTGATATATTGGGCAGGTATGCTGGTCTTGAATGTGTTTAACTATAGTTTGACTAATTGAGAATTTTTTATCTTGCTTCTTTCAACTTCTCAGTGCTTCTGTCATACTGATATGTAGTTTGTTACTTAGGGTTTATTCACCTAAGCTTGATTGTAGTTTATTTTCCCTTATTAAGGTTATCTAAGGGATATCGGGTTGATGGTGTTTCAACCTGCCTAGCTAGTGGGGGTCCCTTAGTTTTACAAGGGGTGTTTCCCTTTACTGAAGTTATCCAAGGGGAGTTAAGTCTGTAGTATTTTGACTTGCCTAAGTGTGGGAGTTCTTCAATTATGTAAAGGGTATTTCCCTTTACTGAGGTTACTTGAAAGAGATCAGGTTGATGGTGTTCTAACCTGCCCAAGTATGGGGGTTCCTCAGTTGTATAAGGAATGTTTTCCTTTACTGAGATTACTCAAGTAAGGTCAGGTCGGTGGCATTTTGACCTACCCAGGTATGAGTTTGCTTACCCTTAAGGGGCTAGGACTTGGTACAATGGTAAGAGAGGGAGAGAAAAAAATTTGAAAATACATAACACTCATGAGGAATAGAACTTTCATTGATTATGAAAAAAATTACGAGGAGTCTATACATTAATTGAAATATGGCGTAAGGATATTAGCATTCCAAGTACGTGGGATGAGCTTAATATCCAATATCTCCAATTTGTATGCTCTACTCCCAGGCTCTCTATTACCCTAACCGGGTCTTCCCAGTTGGGAGCCAATTTGTCCTATCCTTCTCATGAGCCTATGGATTCTAACTTCAGGCAGACTAGGTTACTAACCTTGAACTCTTTATGTTTGACCTTCTAAACATAATATCTGGTTGCTCGTTGCTGATGAGTAGTTATCCGAGCTGCAGTAGGGTCTCTAATTTTTTCTATAATGTCAATGTTAGCCTGTAGTAGGGATTCGTTTAGGATAGCGTTGAAACTTTGAGTTTGGATGTTGGGAAGCTCTAACTCAATGGGAAAGACTGCCTTCAAACTGAATGCCAGGCAAAAAGGGGTTTTGCTTGTAGAGGTGCAATGGGTAGTTCTACATCCCCATAAAATATTGAACAGCTTGTTTGCCTAAGCATCCAAAGCTCAGTCTACTCTCTTCTTCAAGCTCTTAAAGATGATCCGACTAGCGGCTTCAACTTAACCATTTGGTTGAAGGTGGCAACCGACATGAAGTGAGGTATTATGTGATGCTTAGTGCAAAATTCTCTAAACTTGGAGTTATTGAATTGATGCCTGTTGTCCATGATGAGGGTGTAAGAGACCCTAAATCTAGAGAGGATATTATTCTAAATGAATAGCTTAATAGTCTTCTCGGTAATCTTGGCTATGGCTTTGGCCTCAACTCGCTTGGTAAACTAGTCGACAACAATGATGTATTGTCGACCTCCCAAGGCCTTGGTGAAAGAGTTGAGAATGTTGATGCCCTGTTGAGTGAATGGCCAGGAGCTGGTTAGGGGTTGAAGATTGGTGCTAAAGGCGCAACTGATTGGTGTGTGCTTATGGCACTAGGGGCACTTTCGAGCTATGACCTTAACATCCTGCCTCATAGTAGGTTAGTAGTATCCAAACCAAAGGGTTCGGATATAGAGGGCTTGTAATTGGATGTGGTTGTTACACAATCCAACGTATAGCTCCTCTATGACATGTAGCCTTTCGTCTGCTTAGAGGCATCTAAGTAGGGGAAGACCGACTCCCCTATGGTATAAGATGCCGTCGATCAATGTATAGTTGGCGGAGTAGTACCTTTATTTCTTTATCTTTTTACTGTCCTTCGAGAGCGTAACTTGCTCCAAGTAACTCTGGATGGGTTCCATCCAACTCGACTCTAATGGTACTGTAATGAATTTTAAGACCTTGGCTAAGCCAGGAGTTATGTTCTTCTCTAGCAAGTATTTAATGAAACTTTTCCAATCCTTTACCTCAAGCTTCTGTATCCTCGTGGAGGCAAGCTTGGACAACCAATCTATTGTTGAGTTTTTGATTTGGGAGATCTTTGTAATGCTCCAAGAGAGAAACTCAGCTGGAAGACTCCTCACTTTCTCTTACTATCTTGCTATGGTGTCATCCCTAGCCTCATATTTGCCCTGGACTTACTGAACGACAAGCATCAAGTTTGAGAAAACTTGTAGATGCTTAACGCCAATCTCTTTAACTAACTTAAGACCGATTATCAATGCTTCGTATTCGGATTTGTTATTGTTAGTGTCAAACCCAAACTTAAGGGCATAATAGATAATGATCTTATTCAGTCTAGTAAGTACCAAACCTGCACTTCCACCCCCCCAAGGTGGATGATCCATCAACATGGAGAGTCCACGCCAATTTGTCATCCCTTAACGATACATCCTCCTCTCTTATGTATTCTACCACGAAATTGGCCAGGATTTGTGCCTTGTAGGCCATCCTTAGTTGATATTGGACTCTATATATGCTAAGCTCGATTGCATACTTCACCATCTATCTAGATGCGTTAGGCTTCTACAACAGTATGTGCAATGGTTGATTTGTGAGAATGATAATCTAATGTGCTTAGAAGTAAGGCCTAAGCTGACTTAATGAGATGACAACGGCCAAGGAAAATTTTTATGCCCTAGTATACTTGACCTTAGGCCCTTGGAAAATACACTAATATAATATACGGGTTTGTACTTTCTCCCTTTAGTTCTGACTAGCATGGAAGAGAGTACCCGGTCATTAACAGCCAAATACAAATATAAGTCCTCTCTTGGAGTAAGCCTAGAGAGGACAGGAGAGTGTATAAGGAAGTCCTGTAGCTCCATAAAGGCTGCCACACATTGAGGAGTTCATTCAAAACCCTTAATATTCTTAAAGATTTTAAAGAACTCAATGCATCTGTCTACGCTCTTAAAGACAAATCTACTCAATGCAGCCAACGTATCGGTGAGCTTCTATACGTCTCTGATAGAGAAAGGGGGCTTCATATCCCTAGTGGCCTGTATACTCTTGTGATTGGCCTCAATTCCTCTTTGGATGACTAGGAAGCCTAGGAATTTGTTGAAGTCGACTCTAAATACAAACTTCTAAGGATTCGGTTTCATGTCATATTTTCTCATCTGGTCAAAGGCTTCAGCTTCAATAGATCCTTGACATGATTGCTAGGTTGTTTGCTCTTAACTATCTACTATCAACGTACACCTCCATGTTTCACTCGAGCTAAGGCTTGATCAACTTAGTCACCATATGTTGATATATGGGCTCGACATTTTTAAGGCCGAAGGGCATGACAGTATAGCAATAGGCGCTAAAGTTAATGATGAAGGACATATAGACTTTGTCCTTCGGGTCCATTTTGATATTATTGTAGCTCAAGAAGGCATCTATAAAGCTAAACAGAGCGTATCTTGATGTAGAATTGACCAATTAGTCGTTCTTAAGGAGAGAGAAGCAATCTTTTAAGCAAGTTTTGTTCAGGTTGGTGTAATCAACACACATACGCCACTTCCTAGACTTTTTCGTGACCAGCACTACATTAGCCAGCCAAGTCGGATACTTCTTCTCTTTGATGAAGCCGACCTTAAGCAACTTCTACATCTCTTCCTCAATGGTAGCTTACCTTATAGGTGCAAAACGCCTTTTCTTTTGCTTAACAAGCTGCGCACTGGAGTCAATATTAAGACTGTAGGTTGCCAGGTCGAAGGAGATCTCAAGCATAATGCCTTTTCTTTTACATGTCTAATGCCGACCAAACAAACTCGTCTAAATTGGCCCGTAGGAGGGCTACTATCTCCTCTTTCACCTCAGGAGGAGTCTCAATCTCAACCTTGGTGGTCTGGTCAAAAGAGGCGCCAATATGTACCTCTTCTGCTTTTTCACCTAACTTGCCTCTATTAGCTGGCTTCTCCTACAAGCTGGTCTCTAGAACGAAGACACATCAGCTCTGGTAACTTTGACATAAAGCTCTCAAATAGAGCTTCTGGTTACACCTACAAATTATTACCCTAGTGAGGGTCGAGAACTTAGCATTTAGATAGAGGGATGAGATAATGACTCTAAAAGCATCCAACCTCGGTTGTCCCAAAAGAGCATTGTAGGGAGACAACTAGTCAACTATGGCGAACTCCACTAGTTATTGAACAACATTATAGTCATTGCCAAGCTCTATGTCGAGAGTGATAATACCGTTGGCTTAGACAAGTCCCCTGTTGAAACTGATGATATTATGGTAGTAGGGCTTCATCTTGACTAGCAATTTGCTCCTCATCCTTTCATGCGTATGCATAAAGAAGATGTTAATAGAGTTATCGGTGTCCACCATAACTTTTAAGACCTCAAAGTTTGCAATTCTTGCCCTAATTACAATGGCATCTTGATGAGGGATATCTACCTCTCCAAGTCTTCATCAGAGAAAGAGATTGTAGTATCAATCTTCTACCTCTTCTTCCTAATAGCCAGCACCTCGGAAGGGACGTTAGTTGAGCTACTAGTGCTTGACCGACTCCCTAAGTGTAGCCCCCCAATGATTATGTTGATGATGTCGTTAAGGGTTTGATCATTATAGCAGTCTTCGTTCTGTTCCACTTAAGTATCCTCGGTTCGCCACCTCCGAAGTGCCCTGTCTTCATCATCATCGGAATGGTCGTTGTTCCTATGCTGGGTCACATACTCACCAAAGTAGCCTCGTTGAATAGCATATCTAATTGTGTTCTTCAACTAGAAGCATTACTTCATAGTGTGACCATGGTCATCTCAGAACTCGTAATACTTGTCTAAGTTCCATCAACTAAGGTTTCCCCTCATCTTGGGGGACTTCTACAACAAGCCCTTATTCCACACTTTAGCAAAGACTTGAGCAATAGGTCGATTTAGGGGTGTATGGTGTGTATAGATGGGAGAGGGAAGTAGGTTCTCCTCGGCTTGGCGATTCTTATTGTTCGTGCCTTCCCTCTCAACTCTACTAGGTGCCTTACCACCAAGGCGATCTTTAACAGACAATTTTTCCTTGTCCTTCTTTCGGCCTAACCTCTCTCAGTCGACATCATGCCTAAGGTGGATATTGTCTTCCTAGTCCATATACTTCTAAACCTTATTCCAAAAATCGGCGAAGGTCTTCAGCTTACTCTTCATAAGCGAACGGATAAAGTCTCCAAAGGGTCCAATGTCAAGATGTGCGGCATGTACTATTATAACTTCATCTAACCAAGGGATCTTAACCATGGCATTGTTGAACCAGGCCACATATTCTTATAGTCTCATATGTCGCACCAAAAGCAAACAAGGGTGACAATATTGAGGTAAGTCCAAGCTTGTAGAAAGTTTGAAGTGACAGGTCATGAAATATGAAAGTAGGAACAAGGAAACGAGATAAACAAGTGAACCATGAATGATTCCAAGGATGTAACGTATCAAGGAAACTCCATTGACATACAAAACTAACTCGATATGACACACGAGTAACTCGGTGAGATTACTTGCTACCTAACCTTGCTTAAGGGTTAAAATAAGAGCAAGAAAAAGGAAGGTAAACACAGTAGCTTATGAAAGAGAAGTATATTCAAAATCAGATGATTGTTGCGGCTACATATTATAAAAAAGTATTTATACTAGAAAGGTTAGAGCATTTTACCTAAAATGGAAAAGACAAAAAAGAGTATTATCGAAAAAAAAGTAATATAAAATGAATAATAAAGAATACAAATGAAAATTCAAAGAAGTTGGTGATTGGTGTGGCAAATCCTTTCACATGGGGGCTAGATACCCAACAAGCAATCACTGGGCTCTTTTGGCATAGATGTGGGTTCGAATGTTCTGCCGAGCTATTGGTTTGCATAGTCATGGCTGAGCAGACGTATGAAAGGACCAAGTTGTTGATGGAACATATTTCAGGTCGACACTTGATTACTCACAAACAAGATGCTACTCGGCTTAGTATGTGGAGTTGGTTGGTAGTGAAGATTAGCTCAATCTCAACAAGAGTTGACTGGAATAATAGAATCCACTTAATCAGTCCCTCAAGACCTCGAGCTGGGGCTCAAGTTAAAGATCCAATTGTTTGATTTCTATCATCCCCTTTAGGTTGATTTAGATTTAGGATCAAATCCAACTAGTCTTTGGTTAATTCTTCTTAAGGTTAATAGTAGCTGAGGTCAACAATGTTAAAGATATCAGAAACTCCATAGTTTTTAGGTAATTCCAATCAATAGGCATTGTCATTGATCTTTTGGAGTACTCTAAAGGGACCTTCGGCTCAAACAAATAATTTATTCTTTCTCTTGTTTGGAAACCTCTCTTTCCTTAGGTGCAACCATACTAAATTGTTGGGTTGAAATTGTGTTGACTTCATTCATTTACTCTTTTCTCTCAGTTTCTTGGCAGCTTAGTCAATCCACCAAATAACTTTCTCATAGATCTTGTAGAGATTGTGCTCGAGCCCTTGCATTAGGATCTTTATGCTCAAGCATGGGTACTAATGGGAATCAGGCTACCGGACTTTTGACCTGCAGTCGAGCTCGAGAACTAGAGGGACTGTCACAACAAATCCTTCTGTTCTAACCAACCCCTGCTAAGGCCAAGTACTTCCTTGTCAAGCCATATGACTGCCCATTTTTTTGTAGTATGCCGAATTGAAGATTATTTACTAGTGCTTAGGCTAACTAATTACTCGACATCTTCCTTGACAAGAAGCCAAGAGAGAGGGACTTCGAATTGACTAAGCCATCCCTGTTCGGACAAGCCATCTGTCTGTGCTTTTTGTCCGCATCTTCTAACGACTTTACTAATGTAGCATCGCCATGTGTATAGTATCATGTATAGAATCCGTTACACTAATGATTGTTTTTCTTATATATTCATTTTTACTCTTTTGTATCTTGTACATTACTTCCTTAGGAAATATCCTTTTTGTCTTTTCTTTTTTAAGCAAGTTACCCTAATTTATGGGTATAAATACCTTTGTACTTGTAGCTGAAAAGATGAGATCATCCTTAATATACTTGAGTTTTTTTCTACCTTGCGTAAACACTTTATTTACTCTCAGCCTCATTCTTATCCTAACCCTTAAGAAAGGCTAGGTGGCAAGTAACCTTACTGGACTGATTCGTGTGTCATATCGAATTGTACCATGAGCCATTGGAAGTTCCATTTGTGAGCCATATCCTCTAGAGCTATTCATAGGTTTTGCTTACCTTTTATTTGTCTTTCATTCCTTTCACACTTTCTTCCATTAGTTCTTTCAAGCTTTCTATAAGCTCAGACCCATCCAGCGATCGATCTTGTCTGTTCTTGATTATGGTTTGCACTAGGTACTAGGGCGTAATTAAGGGGTAGTTTTAGATTGAAGCTATATATGACTTCAAAGAGTGTTTATTTGGTGATGTCATGTATCATATGGTTGTAAGTAAATTCCATCACAAGCAAACAAACATCCCAATCAGTTAAGTTCTTCTCCACTGCAGCTTAGAATAGTGATCCTAAAGTATGGTTGACAACCTTTATTTAGCCATCGGTTTGAAGGTAACAAAAAGCATTGAAGAGTAATTTAATCCCCATCTAAGGCCAAAGAGTCCTTTAGAAATGGCTTAGAAACTTTGGATCTCTATTTGATACTACACTTCTTGATACGTCGTGCAAGCGAATAATCTTCTACAAAAAGAGAGAAGTAATAATCGAAACATCATTAGCTTTGGAGTATGACATAAAGTGTGCTATCTTACTAAATCTTTCTATGATGACCATGACTGAATCTTTGCCTCATGCAATTCTCAACAATTCGAGAACAAAATCTATGCTCAACTCAGTCCAGGGTCTGGTTGAGACAAGCAAAAGCATTGCTTTTCCTTGTTTAGCTCGACATTTAGCTCTCTTGTAAGTAGTGTAAGTCTCAACAATCCGATGCACATCTTGCCTCATCTTAAGCCAAAAGAACCTTCTACTCAATAGCTCATATGTTTTATTCTCTCTAAAATGGCTAGAGAGCCCTCCACCATGAGCTTCCTTTACTAATAGCTCTCGTACAGAATCGATCGGGACACATAGCTTGCCGTTTCAGAACCAATGACCATATACTATATGGTAGTCATCCACCGTTCTTCCTTTGACACATTATCCAAATATAGGACCAAAATGGGGACCTTAAGGATGTTGTTCCTTCATGCTCACAAATCCCAAGAGTCTCGTCTATAGTTTAGTTAGAAGAACATGCCTTGTTTGTACTTAATCACTAAGTTGAATCCTTCTAAGAATTTAACCCATTACACTTACTTTTTCTATAATTTAGTCTTACTTCTGAGATGTCTTAAGGGCACATGATTTGTATAAATAACAAATTCTCTTAGTAGTAAATAATGTTGCTATACTTGAAGTGCTCGGATAAGGGCTAGGAGTTCTTTATCATACACTAAGTAGTTTAATCGAGGTCCTCTCAACTTCTTGCTATGGTAAGTAATAGGTTGACCTTTTTGCATCAAGATAGTGCATATCCCAACACATGACACATCACATTCAAGCTAAAAAATCTTCTTAAAATCGAGCAAAGCTAATACTGGTGCAGAAGTTAATCTTATCTTTACCTCAATAAAACTTCTCTTCTCTTCTCTTTCTCACCCTACTTGAATTTAATATTCTTTTTTGTCAACTTAATAAGGGCTGCAATAATGGTACTAAAACCTCTGATGAATCTTCAATAAAAGGATGCTAGTCCATGGAAACTTTTCACCTTGGTATAGGTGCTTAAGGTCGACTATTTGACATTAGCTTGGATTTTCTCATTATTGACTTGCAAGCCTCCTCCACCAACTACATATCTCAGAAAAATCACTTGCTCCTGATAGAAACAACACTTCTTCAAGTTGCCAAATAATCCCTTAGTATGTAACACGTTAAATACGGTACGAAGATGCTCAAAGTAGCTTAGTAAGCCGACTCTATATACAAGGATGTTGTCAAAATATACCATGACACATTTTTTTATCAAGTTTCTTAACACATAATTCATCAATCTCATGAAGGTGCTTAAGGCATTTAATAAGCCAAAGGGCATTACCAACCACTCGTAAAAATTATGTCGAGTCATGAATGCAATTTTCCACTTATCTTGTCAACCTCATTTGTATCTGATAACAGCCAAACTTCAGATCAATTTTACTGATAACCTTAGCTCCATTTAGTTTGTCCAACATGTTATCCAACATAAGGATAGGATATCAGTACTTGATTGTGATCTTGCTCATGGCTCTACTATCCACACACATACGCTAGGTGCCATCCTCTTTTGGCACAAAGAGCGCCAGTACAGTATAGGGACTGAGACTTTTCCTTACATATCTCTTTTCTAACAGCTCATTGACTTGTCTTTAGAGGTCTAAGGCTTACTCGAGATTCATCCGATAAGCTGGCTTGTTTAATAGGGTAGCGTTGGATATTAAGTCAATATAATGTTCAATGCCTCAGAAATGGGATAATCCATTAGTTAATTGTTTGAGAAATAGATTGGCATACTTAACCAATAGCTCCTTGACCTTTGAAGGTAACTCAATCTACTCCTTTAGCTCTATTAGTCATCTGATTAATAGAAAGGTCTACATGCCGACCTTAATAGCTTCTCAGGGCTTAGCTCTACTAAGAATCAAGGCCTTCTTGGATTCTTAACCTAGTTTAGCTTGCAGCTTGCTAACTTGATTCAGCGTTATAAGGTTTAAAGTAATCTTCCTACCATCTTTCTTAAACATATATGTGTTTTTAAATCCATTATGCATAACCCTTTGGTCAAAAAGCCAAGGTTGACTTAGCAACACATGAGATGTACACATGGGCAGTACGTCAAAAAGAATTTCATCATAATAGTTGCCAATGGAGATTAGTAGTAACATTTGCTAAGTAACATGTAGTTCTCCTTTCTCATTCAACAAATGTAATTTATAAAGCCCTAGATGTGAAATGGTTAGCAATTTGAGCTTCTTAACTAAGTCAGCAGACATTACATTGGTACAACTTCCACTGTCCACTATGAGTGTATAAACCCACTCATTCACTTTACAAATGATATGGTATAAGTTATCTCTCTGTTTCTCCTCGGTAAAGGGTTTTATGTTCATCATAAGCCAAACAACCAAGGTTAATTTGTTCAAAT
Organism: Lumnitzera littorea; assembly: GCA_024138015.1. Taxonomy (NCBI): domain Eukaryota; kingdom Viridiplantae; phylum Streptophyta; class Magnoliopsida; order Myrtales; family Combretaceae; genus Lumnitzera; species Lumnitzera littorea. The sequence continues at coordinate 105,169,446 of JAMXBB010000009.1, read as the reverse complement.
CCTCAGCAAATGTGTCTTCTTCAATAAGTACATTTTCCTGGGTGATGTTCTCTTTGAGAGTAACCTCCTCCTTGAGCTCCTTATTAGTACCATCCACGTCGAGCTTTGGAATGTCTCCTTTGATAATTATAGTTCTTCTGTTTGGACATTAGGCAGCCATATATCCAAAGCCTTGACATTCAAAACACTTGATCTAGCTCTTCTTCTTCCCAGATCCTTATCCTCACTCATAAGTTCTCGACGACACTTCACCATCAATTAGTTGTCTCTTTTATTCAACTTTGACATCTATTCTTTTACTCGCCTCAACACTTTGTTGAGCTTAGTAACTTCCTTAAGCGGGTCAACTTGACTAGACTAATCGGCTCATTAGAGGTTGACTTCACCTATTCCTCCTCTATCTTTTTACTCGCTGGGCTATTCTTATAGCCTCGTCCAATGTAATAAACTATTAAACCTCCATGACATCTCAAATGTCACCTCTCAATCTAGTAAGAATTCTGGATACTGTTCAAGTAGATACTACTTCACATCGAATTATGAGTATTTGGAACTCCTGAACATATTAAACAATAGTTTAACTTCCTTGTCTCAGCTCTTGAAGCCGAGTAAAAGTGTCTTGCAAATATGTATCCAACATGAATCTATTTCTAAGTATCCTTTTCATCTCAGGCTAAGTGTTTACTTCCTTATATACTTCTTTTCTCCTCATAAGTTAGAAGTTCTTCCACCACATCGCGACATAACCTGAGAATTATACAACAACGGTTCTTACTTTCTCATGGTTTTCATATTAGTAATAATAAAAAACATGCTCTACCTTCTCTTCCCAATCTATATAGTCATTAGCATCTCTAAAACTATTGAAGCTCGGAATCTAAAGCTTTACATAGTTGGCAGCTCGAGATACTTGAGCTCACTCATCTCCCTTATTGTACTCTTCTTCTCCTTCTTCATCCATATCACCTAAATCAATTCTCCTCTACACACATCCTCCTACTCCTCCAACTAGATCTTGTCGAGTTAAGATTTGTCCTCTTGCAAGTTGAGCAACTTAGGGAGTATTCTGCACAACTTTAGCAAGTCAAAAAGTCAATGCATAAATAGCTCTGATTAAATCAACTATAAGGTTAGCCATCTTATTGATTCGCTCATCTGTACTTCTAAGGGTGTTTTGGGATTGTTATTTATTGTAGACAACATTGCTATTATCATCTCTAATACCAGTGTTGATACTTGAATCTATCATCCTCTCAATAAAGGTTAGTAACAACTCAAAATCCATAAAACAATAGACATTATCCTCTTAAGCCAAACAACACATACACTCTTCTCCACATGAAAGCTTAGGTTAACTTTCAACACAGCAACTACTCTGAAGAACAAGAAATCCAATTGAAACTTACTTTATTATTGTATGTTCAAAACAGGGCAAAACAGAGTATACAACCACAACAAACTACAATGCCTTCTACTTATTCAGACACTTACAACTAATCTCTACACAACTATAACATATTATCACAACAAACACTACTTCACAAGAAAGTTCAAATATAACTTATCCAAATGAACCTCCACTTTGATATTAAGATTATATACTACGCCAAGAGCAGACAAAGGCAATAGTATCAATGTAGATCTAAGCTTGCAGAAAACTTAACATGAGAAGTCATGAAATGCAAAAGTAAGAACAAGAAAATGAGATAAACAAGTGAACTACAAACAATTCCAAAGATGTAACACATTAAAGAAACTCCATAGACTCACAAAACTAATCGATATGATGCACAAGTAGCTCGGTGAGGTTACTTACCACTTGGCCTTACTTAAGAGTTAGAATAAAAGAAAGAAAAAGATGAGTAAGCACACTAACTCATGAAAGAGAAGTATATTCAATATCAGATAACTGTTGTAGCTACATATCACAAAAGTCTATTTATACCTAAAAAGTTAAGGAATCCAATCTAAAATGGAAAAGATAAAAAGGGGTATTATCTAAAAGAAGTAATGTATAAGGAATAATAAATGGTACAAATGAAAATTCAAGGAAGTTAGTGATTGGTGCAACAAATCCTTTTACGTAGGGGCTGGATATGTGGCAAGCAATCACTAGGGGTGCTTCTTGCATAATTAAACAAATTGTACAGTTAGGCTAGGGATTACCAAGTAAAGGTGCTTAGTAGACCTAGGGGTCCCTTTGAGAAGATGCGGGTTCGAATATGCTCAGAGGTTCTTAGCTACAATACTGTCGAGTTATTGGTCGGTATTTTTATGGCCAAGCATATGAGTGAAATGACCAAGCTATCAGTAGAGCATATTTCAAGTCGATACTTAATTATTGACATACGAGAAGTTACTTAGCTCGACATGTGGAGTTGGTTGACAATGAAGACCAACTTAGCCTCTATAGGAGCTAGCTAGGATAATCTTAAGATCTCGAGCTCAAGCTCAGGTTAAAGGCCTAATTGTTTGATTCTTATTAGAGTCTGTGCTTTGCTCTACTTGATCAGGTACAAGGACGAAGTGTCCTTAAGCGGAGGCTTGCTAGCCCTAAAGTGAATATTAAACCTACGAGCTAGCTCATCAAAGGAGCTAATGGAATTCTCAGGTGGGTGGTTAAACCACATTTGAGTTGCCTTTCTTAGAGTGCTTGAAAAATCTTTGCACATGATAGCATCCTCATAACCATGGAGATTCATAAGGGTGCAAAAATGGAGGAAGTGATCATCAAGATCACTAATGCCATCATAATGGTCTAAGATAGGAAGTTTACTATTCGGAGGCAAGACTTCATCTCAGACACCCTTAGTGAATAAGGTTTTGTTGTTGTCCACTAGCTCTACATCATCAGCAGTTTTGCTCCTATGTTGCTCAAAGAGCCTCTTTACAATTACATGAAGCTCATTAAGGTTGACATTGTCTATTGAGTGAGCTCAATGCGCTGTAGAGTGTGCTGACACTCCATGGGAATCAACTACCTACTCATTGCCAACAAAGGTACGATTGCAATCGGCTGCAAAGGTGCCGACTATTCCTACACTAGCGAATCAAGTAGTTGATCCTTACCATTCAGTTGTTGCTATTGGCTATTGTGCCTAGTATGGGCATTAGAGGCTTTAGGCACCTACCTGCTATGCCGTTCAACTTCATCGAACCTAGCTTAAAGCTCTCTGTTATAAGCGATGAACTACTCAAGTAGCTGCTCCATTCGATCCAAGCATTGCTCTAGTTTTTCCCTAGCTAGATGCTAATTTTCCATGAGTTAGTTATTGTTATTAGGGTCTACGATAGGAGACATGGTGGTTAATGCTAAAACGAAGGTTATGTTTGGGTAAGTATTTGAATTGTGTTTGAGTAAGAGATAAGGTCAGTTTCCCACAATGGGCACCAAATGTTGTCTTTAGGTTTTAATAGGTAGAGATTGGAAATGATTTGGGCTTTACACTACTGAATAAGCCTATAAAACAAGAACATATGAGAAGCGCCAGGAGATTGTCCAATATAGCCGCTCTGATATTTAAGTTTGTAGTATCTAAGGAGAGAGGTAACAAGCACACTAAAGAGTATGATAAAGTTCAAGGGCGCAAAGTGTTAAGTAGTTTATCGCTAGAAAGTGACTTAGTATTTATAGAAGAAAGTAGCTAATTGTTGGAGGATCATTAGTGGGTAGAGGACAGGCCCGCAAGTTGTGGGTAAGAGAGATGTATAAACTGACGTGATCATAAATTATAGAAAACGATTGTTGATCAGATCGTTTAACCTTATTTGCAATATCATAACTATTAACGACCATTGTGATTATACAGGCGATATAATAAGCCTAGATCAAGACTAGCCACAAGGATAGAAAGGCTAAGCCTAGAATAACACTACCTCAACCATGAGTCCAATTAGGTCAACACAAGCCTACAAGGTTCAAGTTCAAAATAGCCCCATCAATGTACCAATGTAATTATAATAATATAATGATCTACTACTCCATATTATTATAACATGCCTCTATTGTTTTTAACAGGAGCACCGTGAGCACGTTATTCATTGTTTTTGTTGCGTCTGTGTGTATATATATTACATATATTCATGCACGTACTTCCATCCGATTATCCATTGATTAACTGCCATTCATTGAAAAAACAGCTTATCCAATTGCAACCATCCATGGGAATGGGATATAGAACAACAAACAGCTTTTGTTGGAAACATTGGTCAGATACTGCAAAATCCTGATTAGAATTGGAACATTATATATGAACTTTGCTAATTAGAGGATACAACGTTATCTAAAGCAAACGACTAAGTTATCAAGAACAATAAGACAAACTGGCAAACAGCTCTTGTATAAAAGAGAAAGGAAAAATGATGGCTATGTGATGATTCTCTCCATAACTTCTTTGTACTATAAATAAACCAACTTTATTCACATCTTTTCCCTTGAAAGTTAAAAAGAAGTTGGAATGTGCCAAGGACTACCCTATCCTGTGTGTAGAAGGATGGGGGAGAAGATTTTTTGTAGTGGCTAACTTTCTTGCATGAGAAAATTGATAAGAGTATCAGCGACTTGGGCAAGTGCTCTTTCGGTGGCTGAGCAACTTTCATGCCTATGAAGATTCCACTTTGAGGACGATCTTCATAAATTCATACACGAAATAACTTATAGCCGCAGAAGGTAAAACCTGAACATAAGCATAAAGATTAATATTTGATTGACATTCTTAACTGTGCGTAAAATTATGTAATATAATTCAAATAACTAAAGCAATCAGCAGACTAAGACAAGCAGAGTGACAACAAGACATGCAAGCTGAGATTCTGTAGTGACCAATGTGTAAAGTGTATCATCAAGGTGACGATAAGAACTGAAATCCAGCATTATAACAGCAGAGTGAACCTTTCTGAACGTCAGATTGGTCTCAGTTTCACAAGTTCAGGTGGGAAAAGAATAGAAGGCAACGATACTCCAAAGATATTTCTCCTTTTCAGTTACAAATTGTTGCCAAAAAGATCTCCTAATATTGGTTGAACTTAAATTCAAACTAATCTGCACTTATGAAGGGAAGAGGGAGATGGGACAAGAGAGTGGTTTGAACATGGACTACTTGGAAGAATGATGGGACAGACTTAAAATTCAAAATGAACCACAAACATACTGAATAAAAAGAGAGAATTCCTGAATCACAAGGACAGAGAAGCATCCACCGCATTGTTATCTCTAGTGGTTTTCCCTCACTAATTTATTAATAACAGTACATTAGGTTTCATGTGGTATATTGAGAATAGAACTTCCATCACTGGAAGAATTAGCATTCTAGTATGTGGTTCAAAAATTAGTAGGAATACCTATTTCTTAAAGAAACCAATGTAATTCCTACTCGGTTAAGATAACTATTCAAACCATGCTGTTGCAGTTTTCCTAAACGAAAGACAGGAGGATATTGCATCGTTTCTATAAAACGAAACAGCAGCACAACAAAGTAACTAGTCTGTTTCAGCTAAAGGAATGCTGATACTCTCAATTGCAGTCAAGAAAGGCACATCTTTGAAGCTCAATCTTATTTGCAGCTAATCATATTGCTGCTACTTTACCCCAACAAGTTGATGACATGCATAGGAAGAATGCAAAATTTTCCTATTCTGGTATCTAGATGCTGGATAAGGTTTAGATTTTAATCAGATCACACCATAGATTATGTAAACATATCAATAGACAATTAATAGGAAAGGTTAGCACATAGAATTAGAATATTAGTTAATGCAATTTAGCTCTCTCAAATATAACCAAAAGAGATGAAGATATTTTCATACCTGCAGTAAACTAGGAATTAATCCTGCATAAAGAGCAGGAACACCTCCTTGGTTGATTATTTTCATACATGTCGCCACTGGACTCAACTTTGTTGTCCGGACCTGCATTTGGAGCTGTCTCCTCACTACTTCAAATGGATATGTTGCAGCTTCAGAACATACACCCGCTACTGCTCCATAGAGCAATGTTCTAACGGTTCCCAATTCCAGTTGTTCTATTGCATTTAATTCGTCTCCTTCTTCCTTCATTCGCTCAAGTCTTTTCCGCCCCTCAGGTGTATGCAAATAAGCTGATTTTAGTATATCATAGACCCCATAGAAAACTGCACTCGATGGTGCCATGGCTATGAGTGAGGGTACTAAGCCCTTGTACAGTGAAAAGAAGCCTTCGGTTTGAATCATGTGTCTGAAAGCCCCACTGAGACCACCCAATGCTTCACCACCTGGAGCCACCATCGTTGTCCTTATCTATAGAATCCCAAGCACGAATTAGGGAGAGATAATCAACAAATATATTATGTATGAACACCGATATGTAAAAGAGTTCATAGAAAGACACTGATTATTTAGCTGACCAATGCACATAAGCTAAATGCTATGATTTTTTATTTTTTATTTTTTTGTTGGGGGTTGGGTGAGGGCTGGGGTGGTGGGGTGGGGGTAAGTAAATGTTACACAAATTGTTCAAGGAGAAATAGAGAATGAACGGTTTTAGTTGACCATGCATCTTCTGCTATACCAATTCCCAATATGATTACAAATAGCTTCATGAGGTGCTATAATTCATCTGAAGATAATTTTTAGCTAGCAATGTTAATCAACACCTAAAATGACAAGGCCTCTCAATTCTGGTTTAGTGAAATCAGTATCATGGACTGCCTCAAACCGAGCCATTAACCAAGGCTCTTTCCCAGCTAGTACCAGCTTTCAGCTCCGTAGTTGGTTCAATAGGGAACATATACAACCGTAGAGGGTTGTGGCAAGACTTTTTAATTTGAAAGATTTTTCTTATCATACTTTGTTGCGAAATCCTGCTTACAGTATCTCTCCCTCCTCCTGCCATCCCTAGTTACTTAGTATCCCTGCTCTCTAAGTTGCTAATGTAACTTTGATAATATCTGATTTGCCCCACCAGCACAAGAAATTCTGATGCCCTGAATGGAAGCACTGAACCCACAAAAGATGCACAACTGAAGGTTCACAGCAAAAGATACACCCACGGGTTTGGCTGCAGCTTTATTTCCCAAATCAATGTATATTCAAGAATTAAAAGAGAACTTGATTTTTTCAAGGGTCCCAGATTATATATTGGAAGTCTAACTATTATCTGCTTGGATGACAATTGCTAGCAGGAGGAGGTTGGTGAGTTAAGTTCTACTAGACTACCATTCCTAGCTACAGCAACAATGGGCTGAGAAGGTTCAGAACTAAGTTGGTTACCTGCAACAGCTGGTATTTGCAAATCCAATGTTCTAAACTAAACTCTGCTAATAGCTCTCACTACATATTGGTGACCCATGGCAACATCCCTTGTATTGTGTGAAAAATGCACCAGTTGTAGACCAGAAAAGTCTGTTTACAAGAGGTATCTCATGAGTCTTACTTGTCTATTTCAAGTTGTTCCTGAGCACATACTTGCTATTGAAAAATCAATGTCAAAATAATATTGCATAAGAACTTGCACTAGGATAAGCTTAGTCCGTTGTTATGGGTTGCATCTATACTAAAAGCAGGGAAAAAAAGAAGAGGTGGAATAAAGGCACCCATTAGCACCAAAATCATGCAAAATAAAAAATATACAGGAAAATTTTGAGATGAAAATGGTAGTCTGTCTTAAAATCAATAAAATCACCCATTAGCTCATGACTCTCTTTTATAGAGAGATTAAGGTTTATAATTGAATTTCTTCCATAAGATCACTTTAGTTTTCTTCATAAATCACAGTTGGTTCATATCAAATTGGTCCGACCTACTGTTGACTTGTCGGAGGACAACCCTAACATCGAGCTATGATCAATCCAATCTAATTGGCGACTATTCGCTACGATGGACAGCGAACCACAAGCAATAATAGCAACTAATTCTTTACTCCAAGACATTTTATCAAACATGCTCTTCATGGTCGAAGATTTTTGGTTGGCACATAAACGAAATAGGCATATACTTGATGATGCCTCATTTGTCATTATACAATGTGACACCTTAAATAGGAGAAAAACCGATATATAGGACAATGATTCACTTGGAGGTGATGGATCTGTTCACTGTGACTTTTTCGGCAAGAATTCTAGTACTTCTTCAACATCTCACGCGTTGATAATTGTGCCAATATTTGTTCTTCTCTTGCTCATTCGGGTGTTTGCGCAACCTTCTTTAAGTGCACTTCCAATGTTTGACAAAATGCTTGCTGGCTTAAGTTTGCACAAACTGAAGAATATGATCATTCTCATATTGGATCTGAGATTGATGACAACTCTCAAATCCATGCTGCTTGAGTGGGACCTCCTTTATTCGATGGAATAGATCCAGCTCATTAGATATTACTAACAGAGCAATATTTTAAGTTTTAATGCACTTTTGAAGAGCAAAAAGCGGATTTAACTACGATAAGCATGAGAGGAAGGTGTGTGCATTGGTTAAGAGCTTTGTGAAGTTGCATTCCATGGCTGGATTGTATAATGATGAAAGAAGAAATGTTGAGATGATATGGAGAACATGATGATCCATTAACAACGGATGAAGTGTTGAAGTCATGTGTTAGTCAACACTTGCCAACTTTTGATCTGGAATTCGAAAATGAAGTTCCAACAGTGCATGTTGAGGAGTACACTAAGAGAGAGTTGATGGTAAAACATAGCGTAAATAAGGAAAAGTTCATGATGATTGAAAACTTCCTCCCATCGGAGAGTGATCTAGAGTTTGACAATCTCCAGTTATCGAAGGAAGCAATGTGACTTGGAAAATCAAGCAGTGGTCAAGGAGATGACTTAGCAAATGCCAAAGGAAGCAATGTGACTTGGAAAATCAAGCAGTGGTTAAGGAGATGACTTAGCAAATGCCGTTTTGCTATTGCATGGAGATCAATGACTGCATCAAAGAGTTTGAGCGAGTACAAATGGCAAGGGGAGCCTACTGATGGTGAAGATCACTCGTGGACATCTACCGGCGGTCATCAAGTGGTGATATATGATTTGACATTAGAAGCTATGGACTGGAATGCGTTAAGGGCGGCCTACTATTGATGCTACAATCTTCCTTGATGTGTTGATGAATGATATTAGCCATCAAATTGAACTTTTTGCTCAGAGATGGAAGGATGGGGTTCAATAGGCTAAGAGGACAAATCTTGCCACCTTTGCTCCTTTAATTAAGGGTGACCACATATTCTATACACTGCCTACATGTAGCTATGTTTGATAAAGTGGGTGGTGGCTCTTTGTGGTTGCTTCTCTCATCAATCCTTGAGGGCAAGGAACTTCTCAAGGGGGAGGCAATTGATAAGACCCAAGAATGTTGTGTTAGTATTCAATGTTGATATATTTTAGGTTTTAGTGCACGTGCTAATATTTTAGGTGGTGTGTGTGTTTAGTGTAATAAAAGTAAAGGAAATAAGTGGGGTGGTAGATTTATATATATGTAGAATATTACAAATAGGAGTTAGTAATAAGAGGGAAGAATAGCCAGTCATTTTTGTTAGAATCTAGTATGATATGATTCAGCAATAAATTTAGGAAAGAATGAATGAAATCTTATTGATTTGATATAGAAATTGTGTATACAAAACCCTAATCTCTTTAAGTGAGAACCATGAGCAAAAGCTCACTTTAAGAACATGAGCATAAGCTCATAATTCTAACAACTGATCTAACAAAATATTCAGAACATTATTCTCTCTCACACTAACTATCTCTCTATTTATAGTACCACTAACCAAAGTAGCTATTAGTATCCTTTCCATATCAACACCTCCATGAAATACTAACCTATACTAACACACCCATACATGACACTTACTACACTAACACTTACTGCAGACACATGACTGTCATACTACTAACATGGCTACTAGTTCATATCAATGCTACCCTCCTCAAGAATGTCCTTATCCTCAAGGACAAAGTGGGAACTGAAGAAGAGATATTACCCAACCCCTAGGTGACTGAATGTGGAGCTTGATGTAAAAAATTGATTTCATCATCCCACTCCCATACACAACCTGAGCCACCTTGGTTCTCTTCCAAAATCATCACACGCAAAGACTTATTAGGACATTTGTGAGTAGAAGAATAAAGTTGGTCACACTTAAAGCTAAGTCTCTTGGCTAACTTATCAAGAAACTCAACATTGCTCATTTGTCTTTTGCCATGAGATTTCTTCCAACCTTCTCGAGGCTAATGGTGTAAAGAAGAAACAGTGGACTCGATCTTGATCTTCCTTAGAGAACAAGTAGTAGAATGCAAATGCACGCCATCCTTAGAAAAAGCAGAATCACCGAGGGAACAAGAGGGGTAAGAATTGTGAGACACCAAATTACTAGGAGAAATATGTCGAGAGTGATGCAAAGAAAAATACTTACGTTGAATGTTGTAATCTCTAAGAGTGAATTGACCTACACCTTGATTAGAAAGAGAAACCACAACAATTCCTTAGGCAAATTCTTGTTTTATTTTCCTGGCTAACTCCATCACCATAGCAAGGAAAGTAAGAGTAAGAGTGTCCAATAGCACTTAAATTTCTTCCTGCAAACCTCCTAAAAAATATTTAAGTAATTGAGATTAAGTCATTGGTGGAGCTTGCAACACCAAAAACTCACTCTTCAATGAAGTTTTCAATAAAATCAACTTGTTGAAGTTGAGAAAGACACTTATGTGGATTAACTAGTGAAAGGCCACCAACATGACACAACAGCTCCTCTTTCAATACTGACCAAGAGAGATTAAGGAATCGTTGTTAAAGAAATTGCAACCAATTAACGGCGTGGCCGCGCATACATAATGAGGCTAATGCAACTTTGTGTACGTTACCGGTTCAAGTGACCTCAAAGTAATGTTCAATCAATGCGAGCCAAAGAGCGTGATCAGATCCATCAAAAAGAGAGAAATCCATACAAGAAGCTTAAATATGATGTTGCTCGATTGGACCATGATGTAGGCGATCGTCGAGTGTAACAGTAGGCGATGGAGAATTGCTAATAGGCAAATCGGATGCAAAAGGCGCACTACTATTGGAATTCTCACCATGGAGAACTTGAGATTGAAGTCCAATGGGAACTTTACCATTCAACTTTGAATTCAACGAAATGTCTCTTAGAAGATTGGTGTGAGAATCCAATTTCAATGCATGCGCCAACATGTTTTGGATCGACTTCAATGAGTCTTCAACTGAGGCCACATCACAACGTATAGCAGCAACTTGATTCAAGAAGTCTTTTTGATTGTGATCCATAGTAGCGACCTAAAGCTTAACATCTGTGAAGTCTTGTTGTAACTCCTTCATCAAGTTCTCCAATTCATCAACTCGAGATTCTAGTCCGAGTCATGGCTAGAAAAGGTAAAGACAAGCAAGCCTCAATCTATCAAAATCGGAGGAAGGCAAAAAGAACAAGAACGAAAAGAAATAGAAGAAGAAAACACAATGACGTGGAAGATGCAGCAAGGTAGGCAAATAGCAGTGAGTTCAAGACCAAGACAGTGTCAATTGATATGATTTGGCAATCGATTTAGGAAAGAATGAATGAACTCTTATTGATTTGATATAGAAATTGTGTATACAAAATCCTAATCTCTCTAATTGAGAGCCATGAGCAAAAGCTCACTTCAAGAACATGAGCATAAGCTCACAATTCTAACAACTGATCTAACCAAATATCTGGAAAATTATTCTCTCTCATAGTAACTGTCTCTCTATTTATAGTACCACTAACCAAAGTATCCATTAGTGTCCTTGTCACATCTGCACCTCCATATAATACTAACACACTCATACATGACACTTACCACACTAACACCTACTGCAGACACGACACACGTGCTACACTTCATACTACTAACACAGTTACTAGTTCATATCACAGTGAGTTAATTAGTTGTTAGAAAATGTGCTCATGGAACCTGTGAGCTTTTAGCGCATGCCTTTCTTTAGAGAGAGATTAGGATTTGTAATTGAATTTCCTCCATAAAATCATTTTAGTTTTCTTCATAAATCACAGCTGGCTTGTATCACTACCCCTCAAGAAGATTCTAATTATCTGCAATATCTAAAAAACATAATGTATCAATTTTTGAATGCAGCAACTCAAAATACCAGAAAATTTGACATAACCCACAAAGATCATGATCAAAAGACGGCAACTGGAAAAATAAGTCATTGTCATAAACAGTGCAATGTGATTCAGCATGAAAATAAGGCCTTTAATGAAATTGATGCATTGCATAAAATAATGAAAGCAAATAAACCAAGACAGTACAAACCGTGTCCATCGGCAAGCACATCAAGGTTGCAGTAATTCCAGCTGCAGCACCAGCAACAAATCTCTCAAAGTTTGTGGTTTCCTCATTCCTAGACCATTTGAGTAGTTGATTCCTGTATGTCTCATAAGCATAAAAGTTGATGGACTTGAATGGAGCTGTTCGCAAGATATTAATAAAATTTCCTTTCCAAAAACCTTTCAATCCTTGAGTAGCTGCGATTGATGAGATAAGCTCAAAAAGACCTTTCTGCTCTCCACGTATTATGTATTCCAACTTTAGTCTCTCGAGAGGAGCAACAAATGTCCTGATCCAGAAAAACTGTCATCTTTAAATTTACCTCCAATAGTATAGTTTTACATGAGATAATTCAATTTCAGGGGAAAACAGGGAAGCACTAGATGCTTTCTGGATAATACCATTATAAATGGGACAAAGAACATCAAGATGAAAGCGAAATCTCTTCCTAAAAAGATTGTGTTTACTGATCTGTAATCTCTTAGTTCAATAAAAATATGTCATGACATATCCACAATTCCAAACAGATGATACAAGACATGAATAATGCAGCTGAAAAGATGTTATGGGGAAAAACAGATGATACAAGTGAAATTTCTTCCTAAACAACACTTGATGTTGTTGTTCATTTACCACTGCAAATCTTGAATGAACAACAACATCAACTACAACAAAAGTAAATGAAAAAAAACATCTCACCAAGAAAATCGTCAATAACTCATGTACATCAAAAGGAAATCAAACAAATAACAGGAGTGTCAATTCCTAGCATTACACGAAAACCATCACTTGCATGACCCCCGAATGATGAGATAACAAGTTTAATTTAAATGAGACCAATTGATGCAATTACAAAACAAACTATAAATTTGCCATGTTTAATACATTTTAAGCACAATACATACGGATTATGATATGAAGTGAAATCCAGTTGCAACATGATCACGAATTGCCACCCTACAAACATCATGAACCGGCTAAAACCGAGCAATGATACATGATATGAACCAGAAACAACACTGTACCTAGAAACCATGGCAGCAACAGCTCCTGCCCAAAGATGCTTAGTGGTATTCAAAGCACCTGATCCCTTCACCTTCACCTTCTCCTCCTGCTCCACCTCCATCTCCACTTCAACAGACACTTTACTATTTTCCCCATCTACCCTCAACCCTTTATTCGATTCCCCAAAATACCCTCCACCAACCCCTTCACTGCTACTGTTACTGTCCTTTATAGATGACAAACTCACAGACAAAAACTCAACATTGCCAAAACCTTTCCTAGCCCTCAGAACCCCAAAGTTCACATTTTTCTGACAACTCAGAACCAAACTTGCAAAAGCTTTACCACTTTCCTTTGGAACTGTAAGAAAAAATGAAGTAGGAATTGTGTCATCAAGGAACAAACCACCAGGGACAAATGGGTCAAAACTTTCTGATTTGATCAAACTCTTCAAGTAAACTTCTTGCCTATGCATTGGCGAATGTAGAAAAAAACAAAACAAAACCGAGAAAAATAACTACGGGGTTTTTTCCGCAATTGGTTAATGAAAAATCGGTTGCTTGAGATCAGCAATACAGAGTTGATCTGAAGTATAAAAATTCAGTCTTGAGGAAGAAATCTATGGGGGTAGAAAAAGCTGGGTGTGTTATGTTTTTAATGGGGTTTAAGAAAGTTGGGATTTTGAAAAATGGGTTGATAGAAATCACCAATAAAGAGTTGGTTTGAAGTACAAAAATTGATTATTGGGCAATAAATATGTCAAACACAGGAAATTTTTCCTGTTTTTCGTAAAAGAAAATATGGGTGTGTTGTATTCTTAAGGGGGATTAAAAAAAGATGGGATTTTATTAACATGCATTGTTTGAGATCACCAATATAGAGATGATTTATAGGCGAAAAAAAAGTCTTGGAGGAGGAATATCGAATAAAGCATGAGCTCTTTTTATCATAATGGTTGTTACCTCGTAGTTGCAGAGTGTATTTGGTACCGTAGTGGTATAGTACTACTTGTTAGAGAGAGAAAGAGATGTTTTTGTAGGAATGAAAGTGACGGATAGAATCAGTATCAGATGCTATGGAGTATTGTTGATATATGGATTTCATCGTCGCATTTTTCATTGATATCAACGGGTTCCTTTGTTGTTTCCTCCTCACTTGCTAGTTTTTTGGGTTTTGTTTTATGAGCTCGTGTTTGATTTGACGTTGCGAAAGGCAAGAAAAAAGAAAAAAACAAAAACAAATGTTTGGTAGGATGCAGTGTAACCGGCAGGTGATGGTTCTTTTTCCTTAAAACTTGTCCAGAGTCGAGTCCATTCCCTCTCTTTTTGCTTGTGTTGATTGTTGTTGTTGTTGGTTCCCAACGAACGCTAACCCCACCCAGGGTTTGCCAAATAGAATAAAATAGATATAAAATAAAATTTTTAAGGAAAATGAAATAGCAATATCATGATCTTGATAGATTGCATTTAAATTGATGGAAGTAATAGATTAATGATATATCTAACATATCAAAATATTCTTTAAGGTTTTTTATAATCCTAGTGCTTTATCCCTATTAATGTTGGATATTATCAAGTGGTTCATGAGATATGGATTCAATGGTTAAATGATTTGATGTGATGTTTCATGATTTAATTGTATGGATTTAAGTTTTAATAGATGAGTCTTTATAATATTATAAGTTTTTTTATCTTAACAATATAATTTTTTATCATATATGTGACACATAAAAGTAATAAAACTATATGGGAGATCACGTAATCCCATTACTTTAATAAGGGTATTGTTAAAAATAAATAAATCAATTATCTACTTATGTTTTTTTTTTCTAATTCCATTATAAGATTGAGTTAGATATTCATGACTGAGGATAAAAATACTTTGTAGTATATTTGATTGACTTTCTAAGCTTGAATATTATGACCATTTCATCTTTATAGATATATTTTTATATTTAGTTTGTGGAATTGTTATTCTATAAAATTACTGTTTCCGTTGAGAATTGCAATTCCTCTATTAAACTAAAGGAATAGTTATTTTTAGGTCATTTTTAATATATTTTCAAAGCTACCATCAGATCTCTAATGAACTATAGATAATGATTATTATATCTCTAATTTATTCTATAATATTATTCCTACCTTATTTCATTTAACAAATCAAATTTATAAATATCAAAGGATTTGTAATTCTTTTTTTTGATAATAATATAATTTTGGGAAAAAGCTCTTGCGCATATTGAAAGTAGGAATAACTTTGTATGGGGAGTCATCATTCCATTCGAAGGTTGTAAAGTTAACAGAAAGTGCAAATGTCAATGTTCTTTTTGCCAACTTTTAATTAATGATCTTTTTAGCTATTTTTATGCTACCTATTTATTGTATTTTAACGCTTGTCCCTACTAATTTAGGCTTTTGTGAGCTAAAAGTTTCATAAATTATCTAAATTTAGGTCTTTACTGCTTGTTAGATTATATATCATAAATCTAGCTTGATTTGCATTTAATAGTAACCTTCTAAGGTTTATTGGTTAAATTTAAAATCATTATAATTTAATGGTATAAATAATGTTTTCGATTGCTCTCTTATCGAAGTTATAATATGATACAATAAAAAAGAAAAGATTCTTTTTCTAGTAAATAAAAAAAAAAGAGTTTACTGTTTTTTGTTTTTTGGCCGGAAGAGTTCACTGGTTAAAGTTTGACAAATTCAATTCCTTTAAAATAATAATAAAATATAATTTTTTTTGGCCCGATAATAAAATGAGTACAGGTTTAAGAGTGTTAACGTGCAAGCTTTAACCGCGAGTCAAAAAAAAGAAAGAAAGAAAGAAAGAAAGAAAAAGTGAAGATATTAATCGAACTTCTTTTAATTCTTTTTATATGAAGATAATCCAACTTTTATTGGAACGATCTGCAGTGTCCTTTTTCTTATAATCTACGATATCCTTTTGGAAAAGCTTGACCTTTCTACCCGTGTTACTGCAGCCGCGAATCCAACCCTACGTCAACAATCCCATTTTCCATAATCCTTCCCTTAACAGCATGTTTACGAGGCTGTATATACAATAGATTTTAATACGATATGACATAATTTAAATGAGTTAATATAAAAAAAATTTTATGCAAAATATAAACAAGTCAAACTCATTTAAACACAATTTCATATTTAGATTCGAATCAAGCTCCTAGACTCAAACACAAAACACGAAACAAAAACATGCTATATATTCATCTGTATTTGAATTTTATTGTACAAATAATTGTTTTTTAAAATTAGATATCTCAATTAAAGGTATGAGATATTTTTAGCTATATTCTTCATGCTTTATTATAGGTTAAATGGACAAAACATTATAAACTTATGTATAAATTCTTTAACTATCTCAATTGAACATTTGATAGATAATGTCATAAATTTCGAAATTAACACCGATAACAATACTAATATCTATTTAATTCATAATTCTAATTAATTTAGTAATGTAATATAGGTTAAATTTAATAATACTATATACTCTTCTTGCTACATCATAATATAAAAAAGTAGAAACTTACGAACTTATATGTAAATTCTTTAATTGTTTCTTTTAAAAATCTGGCAAACAATATATTATATTTGGAAATCAACATAGATTGTAATCTTAATATTCATTTAATTTATGGATCCACTTAATTTAGTGATGTTATAAAACTTTATTTTTCGAATATTTTATATTTGGTAAGATTTTGGTTTTCTTAAACTTTTACTCAGGTTATAATTTTTATTAAGTTTGAAGATATTGTGTTATTTGTTTTTATAAAATTTAAATGTTATTATCATTCTTTTTCTTTTGCACCTATAGATATTTTGTAGATTTAATTATATTTTTTTAATTGATAAAGTTATTGAATATAAGATAAATAAGATATAACATGATAACATGAATTGTCATCTATAATATAGATAAGTCCAACTCGAACACAAGATACGCTAGGTCAAGGGTTTAAGTTTGCATACACAATTAATCAACGGTCGTGTCATGAGTATGAATTTTTCAAATATAAACCCATTTAAATATTGAAATTAGATACAATATGATAATAAGAATTATATACCCTATGTTGTATAAATTAAAAAATATATGTATACATAAAAAATGAAGAAATTATGCCTTATAAAATAACTATTATTGGAATAAATTAAAAATTCATATTTGAGTATTTTTTTTCATTTCTAGAAATTCCTATTCTAGTATTCACTTCATGTCCTTAATGATAATATAATGATTGTAACATAACTAAAAATACCAAAATGCTCCTATTTGCTATTTTTGGAATATTCATGTAACTTTTCTTATTAATTGAAGTTATAATTGTCTACAACTTGAGCTTTTTGTTCTTTGTGAAGAGGAAACAAAAACTTTCATCTTAATAAGGTTAAGGAAGTATCCTATAAATATTTTTTTTTATTCCCTCTTTAATAGTTATGTAACACCCTGCAAAATAATATATAAATATAAATGAAAAGAGAAATAATGGGTCGTGGTATTAAAAGTTAAAAAAAATAAAAAAGTTAAGTTAAGGGAAAATAAGGTAACTAGTTTGGGAGACTATTCAAAAGGTTGAAAAAATCTTAAGTACTATTTACACCTTTGTTTACGGGAGCTTTTGCCTCATTCTATAGAAACCAATATGGAGTAATTGGATTCATTAGGTGCAAATCAAGAAGGGACAAGGTAAGATCTCACTTTGGCCATCAAGAAAAAAAAACGAGATTTGGTAGTTTTGAGTATTGATTAATTTCTACCATAATCTCAAGCATATAACAATATTGTAGATAAGAGTAGAATTAAGAAAAAACGTAGGTTAAAAGGTGAGATCCTAAAAAACTCTAAATTGGTAAGAGATTACTTGTTCTTTAATAAAAGAAAAGAATTTTGTTGTTTACGATTATTAAATATGTGATTTGATGGATCGCATATAGATTTTCCATGTCATGTGATCGGTATAATAGCAAAGAAAACGATCAATTGACGATCTTTAGTCCTATTGATTTAACAATTGTGGGAACGCACTCGAGTGTTACATGGATTATTAATTTGATAAATATTAAGTGTGTATAAATTTGTAGTACATATTTTATTAGAATTGATATGGTAAAGGATATGGTCGAGAGTTGATATTAGGTGTTAGGGGAGGGTTGAATCAAAAGAAAAAAAAAATGGACATAACATGTACACTACTGTACAAGCATGTACATGCCATTTACATGAAAGTTAGAAAAAGATGACATGTACTTAAGTATACACGATGTTTATAAGGTGGTAAGCATGTATAAAAGCAAAGTATGTACTTTGTGGGTATGTACAGTACACATGGTGTATTACTTGAGTTCTAAACCTTTCGCTGTACTCTTACATATTAAATAATTTTTTCTCTATTTCATTTCCTAAATATTGTTAAGCTAATATTATAAAGTTGTTAAATCAATATAAGATTAATTTATTGGTTTGAAACGATGAAGGATAGTCTAGGATTCTTTTAGAAGACCTAGTTAACAATTTCCAACTTACGCGTATGTTTTCAATCTATAAGTATAAAGTAAAATAAGAAGTATATAAAAATAGGAATAGAGCTTAGTGGAAAATAAGAATAAGATTTTAGTAAGCTTAATTTGGTATAGTCACTTTAGGCGTAGAAGTTGCTATGAATTTAGTTTTAGTTGAAACCTTTGCCGTTGATCAACGTATTTGTTACACTTGGTTGTTGTTTGTGCTTGTTTAGTGTGGTCTAAAATTAAATTGACTAATAATTATTCGAAATATGAATTATGTTTGTTGCTTGTGTTTAGCTTGTGTTACCCTTGATCAACATACGTGTTACCCTTTGTTTCTGATCCAAAACCGCTTCTTCAAAAGGCGATTTTATCTACCATATTCTTGAGAATATTTTCTCAAAAATGGAAATTTTGTAATTTTTTTTCCCTTTCCCCCTTGCACGAGCAAGACTTAAACTTAAGAGCTCGAAGAAAAACATATAAAGCTTTTGTTGCTTGATTTAACTAGTAGCTGATCTCATTATTTTTATACAATTAATATCCATTTAAGCTTACCTTATTCTTGTAATTAAAATAAGAAAGAAAACATGTTAACAAGAGGTTTGAACCATCAGCCCCTAACTTCAAAACACACTTAAACAAATCAATAACCAATTATTGCATTGCATACTTGGTAAAATTTTGCTTTTTGTTTTTAAATTATAAAACCTGAATTTAGGGCATAATTTGTACTCAACTGATTAAATATTAAACCTTTCATTTTAAGATCTAACAAATTAGAACTTTAATAATTAATTTTCCTAATCTTAACTTGGTAATTAAAATAGAAGCTTCTATATTGACTAAATTACTAATATGTACTGCAAATTGTACAACAGAAAATCCTGATCTTTGCCTTAAAAATTTATTCTATTTTTTTTTATTTTTACTTTTTCTATTACACTTATTTTGTGATCCTTTTATATTTTCCAAAAGGGAGCAAAAATGGGGTATATGCATGCTTTTATAGAGGCTAACTATTTGAAAGAGTTGAGCTCATTTTAATTGCTTTTGTTTCAATTAAATTACATAAACAAGGCAAATGAAGAGTAGAAAACATGATTGGTCAATGATTTCAATTAATTTTATAAAAAAAAAATCATGCAAATGGAATGAAAATCGAATTTACTAATTTAATTTATATTTAATGAATTTTAAGTTCCCCATTTGCTATTGAGCTTGGATTAGAATAAATAGCAATTAAGGAATTTATTTACATTATCAAGCTTCAAGCAATTCACTTGAAATCTCACTCAATCTAGTCTTTCTCCCTTTAGAGAAAAAAAATATGAACCTTTTGTACACTTTGTTTTATAATTTGTTTCAATTTCAGTCAAATTGAAGGAATTTGAAACATAGATTAACTCTAAATCAGTAAAAACTAAAAGTGTGCAAATGGGTTTTGGTCCGCGGGTTAGCCCGTTTAACCCGCTTTTAAAATGGGTTTGAATCAAGATTTTTTTGGCTCATTTAACTATATGCCAAAGTGGACTAGTTTGAGTTAGCTCATTTAATACATTTATCTTTTTTACCCGTAAGCCGATCCGTTTAATCCATTTTTCAAACGAGTTAAGGCTAAGATTTTTTTACCCGTTTAAAAAATGGGCTTAATAGGCTAAAGTGGGTCAGATCGGATTAACTTATTTAACCCACTTGTATACTTCTAATAAAAACCCTATGTTACTTGCAAGTTTTTCACGTTGTTTCAATAATGAAACGATTCATTTAGAGAATTAGGGTTCTCGTTCATTATGTGATTTATTCAAGCTCAATTTAAGGCATTCGAAGCTATCAAAACCTCCAATTGATTGAAGGATTTTGCAAAGGTATTGATAGAAAGCAATCTAACCTATTCCCAAGCACTACTTATCAGCAACGTCCTCTGGACATGCATAATGAGCAATTTTTCTTTGTTTTTTTTTCAAATTTATTTTTGATAATTAATAAAAATTAATAATTTGTCATGAAAAAATTATTATGTTCTATTTCTTCAGGTAATTAGTACCTCTAAGCCATTTTTATGATGATAAAAATAAAAAAAAACGGTAAAAGCTAAAAAGATGTCATAAAGATGTTGCTTATTGAGATAGAACTTGGGTGTTATATATTATTTCACTAACATGCTTACTCTTGAGATTTTTGGAACTCTTGTATGTGCTTTTATACTTTTATTCTTTTCAATCTTGAATGAAAAAATAATAATTCGTTTAATTTTATTTCTTAGTCTATTTTAAGAAAATATAATTTTGTCATCTAGGCCTTTTTTCCAAAACAAAAGAAGAGATCAATGTTTTGTTAAAAATTAGGCATTTTTAGAAAAATTTTCCAATAAAGACACTTCAAATTAAAATTTTAAGGCTTTTGATGAATGTGAAAATACAAAATGGTAAAAAGGCATAAATTGAAACAGTTGAAATAAAAAACAATTATAAATAAAAGTTCTCTAATTGGAGCTGTCTAATCTTGAATAGCGAGTATATAGATATTTTTTAAGTGGCAATAAAAAAATTTCCAAAACAAAAAGAGAAAAAAAAAGGGGGAAGAAAATGAAAAAAACCATAAAAGGGAAGGAAGATTAATAAATTTTTATTTGTCTAAAATAAAACAATATATGAAAACCATATAGGATTTAATAATATAGCGTATGGTTATGTTTGTTTAATTTTTTCCTTAACTTTCAAAAGTAGTGGCGAAAGTTAGGTTCCATCTTCCCATTTCAGCCGAAGCTACCCTATTCCTAATTTCTATTGGTGCAGACTCATTTCTATAAGGTGTTTAAAACGAGTTTTCTGAAAATAATGAAAATTTCTTAATTTTAGTTAAACTCTTATATTGAACGTGAACGGTTTAATATATATCTAAATTGAGAAAAAAAATGAACAAATCCGCAAAACTCACAAAAGTACAAAAGTACTAACGGTTTAATTCAGAGGGCAGTTTGGTCTTTTGCAATTTTTAAACCTCCCACTTCCCCCCTTAAGCACAAATTTCAAGTTATTTTCCTCCTCATGTTTTCTCTCTGTTTCTCGTTAACTCCTCCCTCTCTTGCAGTTCCTCTTCTCGCTACACCAAGTGAATCGAGAAATTTTGCTTTTTCATAAGATTAATAAAGGAAAACCAAGGGAAGTTCATTTTTAGTTGAAATCTTGGTAAGGTTTTGGGTTTAGGACTCATAAAGTTGGGTTTTGTTGAAAAATAAGTCTTGGAGGTTGTTCTGTGCAATTTCTTCAAGTTCGTGCACGAGTGATTTGTATTCTTCGCGTATGGTCAAGCAAGTTGCAATGTCTCCTTTAATTATCTTCTAAAGTTTTGTGTTTTGACGGATTTGGAATGTGTTGTGTTTTGATTATTGAAGGGAATATTGGTGTTGAGTATGTCGTTTTGTTGATATATTATTGGTTTGGGATGATATTTATGAAAGTTGTTGTCGAACTGTAATGGACTCGAAAGAGGAGTCAGGCCAGGCTCGTACTCAAGTTTGCTGAGTTTCGAAAGAAAACAGAAGGTGCGGATGTTGCAGGTCAAGGATCGGCCTGTCGGTTCCAATAGAACCGGCTAGCTTGTTGTGTAAGGGACGATGAAACGTGGACAAGAACCGGCCTACGGATTCTAACAAGACCAGCCTACCGATTCATGATGCATGGGTGCCTCTAAAAAAAAAAAAAAAAAAAAAAAAAAAAGGCAGAACCGACAAGCAGGTTCAAGAATGACTGGCCAGCCGGCTCGGTTTAACTTGGAAGGGTTGTTTCGCTTCTTTTCTTAAATGGTTAGTTAACTATTTTACCCTTAATTAAATTAAGTAGTAAACTATGTTTTTCTTGACAATTAATCAACAAAACGATAATTTAGTCCATGCAGAATTTTGTGGTTGAGTTTAGCACTAGGGCGGGTAAACGTGCCATGTGCGTTCTTTAGGTTCTAATACACTTAGTAGTTCTGTTCAGGTTGTATCTACCTATACAGATAAGTGTTTTCAAATTTTTCTAGCTGTGTTTGTTAGCATACGACTTGAAACAAACTAATTAAATACTATAGAATTTATCGTTGCTTGTACATGATTTGGTTTATGGGATAGAGGTGGTAGTACGGGCAAGCATGGTTCAGTTTGGTACAGTTTATCTCTTCTGATAGAATTGAATTTAATATAGCAGTTCAATTTTTTTTTTTTAAGTCGAATACAGTTTGATTCATAAATTTTTAAAATCTAATTAAAATTAATTCGGTCCACGATTCGAAATGTTTGTGTAAAATTTTTACTAAATATTTTTATTTCTAATAAATATAAAACTTTAAATAGAATTTACTTAATTTAATTTTAATAATTAATACAAAATTATGATAAAGAATAACAAAATATGAAAAATTTAATAAGATTTATGAAGATTAATAAAAAAAATATAAAATGGTACAAAATAATTGCATAATTTTTTTTATTTAACTAAACGGTTTAGTTCAAAATTGTATGATTTGGTTTGCTTTCTCAAGTTGAATTGTAAACCGTTTATACACAACCAAATCGAATTATAAATCAAACGGTTCGTAAAAAAACCGATTTTTAAGTTTGGTTTACAATTTGATCTGTGGTTTACGATTTTTTTTCTCAACCCTAGATGGTAAGATCCTTAGGATCACCTTGATAATTGATATAACGTTATCCTTAGTGAAGTCGTGCATCAAAAAGATTTGGGATAGATTTAGAAATTTGTAGTTTAGAAAGTTAGGGTTAGATGTGACAATTACCAACTTAGGACTATATTATTACTAAAGACATTAGTGATAGTTTCCAGTTATGTATATGTATATGTATATGTATATGTGTGCAGGAGCATGAGTGTGCTTATTCTATTTGTTCAATTAAATCAAAAGATAATTTAATTGATTGTCTATGATACTTGTTGCATTAAATGTACATAACTTGAGATTTGTATGACATGTATATGTGTGTGTCTTACTTTGTATTAGGATTATACTCACCTTTCTATCTCTTACAACTATAGGTAGGATGCAACCGTGCAAGTTGTTATGGGGTGTTTGACCCACTAACTATAAGATAATATCCTATAAGATTTTTATTAGGTTGTAGGACATGATTAAAAACTTTATAGTTTTAGGGTCAAATTTTAAGACTACAAAAAAACCAATGGGAAATATGGCTTGAAAAAAAATAATAAATTATTTTATTGACTTTATCTAATATATTTTTATTAAGAAGATTAATAAGTATATTAAGTATTTGTTTATAAACAAAACCCTTTAAGAATATCCTAACAATAGCATAAAAGAATCAAAAGCAAAAGAAAATATTTTATATAATTAAGGTGGATTTTTGTAATAAGAGAAAAAATACTATAGGTTTATAAAAAACTCGAAACCCTATTTTAAGGGAGGTGGCATGGTAGGTATAGGTATAGGATGGAGGGAGGTTTCAAGTTTCATAAAGCGCGTCTTGAACTAACCTTAATTGCATCCCTAGCAATTATGGAGATATGATTAATGCATTTATGATTATAGTTTAAGCAATGCTCTTTAGATATTTATGAAAGCTCAGTTAATAGCTTTAATGTATTATTAGTTAGTAGTGATACGTGGTGAGTTGTTATATTATGGATTCTATAACATTGACAAAATTGGACTCTACACTAAGTAAGAGTACCAACGGAACGGAATACTGATATTAAGCCTCTAACTAGTACTGGGCCTAAAAGGTGGCAAGTTATAGCAGAATTCTGTTATTTTCAGTTGCAGAGGAGATAAAAACCAGGGGCGTTTGGATCTTAATGGCATGATTGCTTGTCAACGCTATCCTTGCATAAGATAAAACAGGAAAGTGAAGATAAGCTAGTCTCAAATAAATAAATAAATAAAATTTATTCTTGAAACAACAAATTCAAGTCTTGATATCAGATCAGAAGACCGATACAGAAAAAGAAAAAGAGAAATGGGGAGTCGGTAGTGGAAGTCACAACAAGCATGAGACTGAATAGTTAATGAAGTGTCTAGTATAAGATGTTAAGGAAAAAGGAAAAAAGAAAACTAAACCCAAGTGAAGAAATTGCTAACCCATTATGATATATATATATATATATATATATATACAGATTACAACTTTAAGGAGGGAATATAGAGAGACAGCAAAACAAGTTAGCGACAAAGTCCAGGTTTATCTCGGAGGGCCCATATCTAAAATTGAAACCTCATCTTCAACAACCACAGATCTCACAATACAGACACGCGGCAACAACAATACTGCCCAAGCCCACGTGAATTTCTTGAATCTATTTGCAATCCGATATCCAATGTTCCAGTCCCATCGAAGCTCTTGGGAAAATGAAGCAAATACACTCCAAATGGTCAGCCCAGTGCATGTTGAAGTCATCAATGACAACGAAAGATTGCACTTAGTTATTCCATTCTACAAATAAAAATTGATTAAATTCTTGTGTTAGTGGGTTTGTCTATAATAAAGAATTAAGTGAAGAACAATAGATAAACTTTTAAAATAATTCATTGAATCTTTTTCTTCCTATGGCATAAAAGTAATAAAATTTTGCCACAAAACCGATAATTTTGACCCCATTGTAAATTATATATCCATTTGTTAGTAAATACATCTTAGATTAATATTAAAATTAGATACATAATTAGAGAAAATTTTTAGGTGCCAATATATTTCTGTAGGTGTGTAAGTATAAATGTAAGGGTCACATATGTACCATATAACGATCGCGCTATACATGAATAAGGAAATGACTCGAATGACTTGTGCGAGATGATTGGGCAAAAAATGTAGGGAAGAGAAACGGACGATCTCAATAAAGCTCTAACACTTTAGTGACAGGTTGAGGAGCTTAAAGATAGTAAACTCTACTAATGATGAGGAGCGAGATAGTGCTTTTAAAGTGTTTAAGTATTCAATTTTTTACAGTGAGAATCCAACAAAGTAACATCGTTTGTACCAATTCTTTCTTGTTCAAATGAGGAGGAGAGAGGGTATTTACAGATAATGGCTCTTAATCTTATCCGTTGGCTTGTGATGAGGATTAAGGGTTATAATAGACCCAAGATTAGCCTCCTTTATGAGCTTAAGCCTATATGGCCTTATTTTATTAGTATAAGCCAAGTTGAGAAAAGTTGAATTGAATGAATTGATCCAATAAACTCTACTCCAAACTCATAATACCAAATCTTATTAGATTATCTCGATAATTTATAAACTTAACTTAAGAAATTAAAGCCATTTAATCAATGGGTTTAAAATTCAATATTGAATTTAGCCCTTCATAATTTTAAAGAATAGAAATATAGTATATCAAAAATATGGTTTTCTTTTTAATAATTTTAATAGTCCTTAAGGATATCATTTTTAGGTGCCAATATATTTCAAATGATAGAAATATAGTATTGGTTTATTGGAATGAAATAAGAATAAAAAAGAATAGCAATTTCAATGATATTATTTTGTTTTATGCTCCGTGAAATTTTGAAATAAATGTTATTTTCAATGAAGAGTAGCAATTCTGGATAACCAAACACAATTCCTTTAGGAAAAGAAAGGAATAAAAATTCTTTATCTAATCCATAATATATATAATAGACATAGTTAGAGTATAACTTTACATTAACCAAACATGGGAACAACTATTTTATAATGATAAAGGCAAAATAGGAATGCTTTTCTACTGAATCAAATACAACGACAATGTTATGTATTGGGATGATCGAACAAATGTTTGTAGCAAATAATGAAAAAAAAAAAAATAACATATTGAAAAATAATAATAGTTTCCCAAAGAGCAGTGACTGCTGAGCTGGTAACCCTTCCGAATAGCAAGGATAAAATCGCTTAAATTGGTCGACATCTAGTTATATATCCATTGTCCAAAGAGCTAATGAAAGTCAGCCACGTTAATTATGTCATAAGTAAATGTCGGCACTACGTTCTTTTTTTTTTTTTCCCGAAGGGCATTTTATTGAAAATACAATATTGTTGTTGTGTTTGTTTGTTCGGGAAAAATATTACAATTTGTTCCTAAACTTTATCCTTCTATTTTACAATTAATTATCTAAAATTTAAAAGTGTTAATTTATAATAACTGAACTAGATAGTTAGTTGAATAATTGAGCAAAGTTCGGATAGCAGCTGATTACAAAAATGGAAAAAGTTTAAATAGTTAAATATAAAAATAAGCAAAATTCAAGAACCAGATTGATATATTTAAATCTCAGATAGTTAATTATAAAAATATACAAAGTTGAGTTATTAAATACAATATTAGCATTTTTTTTTAATGCCTTAAAAGAATACTCAGTGTTTAATTTAGGAGAAGTAAATCTTGGTCTTAACTCTTAAGAGCATAAACCTACAATAAAAATTAACTTTAAATGGATAAGATAAATTGGATTGGAAAGTTCTAAACTTTGGAAAGTAAAGCTTGATCTTCATGTAACAATAAGTAAATTGTAACATCGATCATAAAATCTCATTAACAATTTTATATTATTCATCAATTTACGTAACATATTAATATTATTAAAATATTTTTCTTAGTAGTAAGCAGATCAATGAAGCAGGATCCTAAGACAAATGTTAAGCCAAAAATCGACCCCCTTTCTCGTTACATAGCGATGTCGTTTAATAAGAAGTGCAGGGTCCTGTTCAAACACATGCCCCTTTGTCTGGTGCAGCATGGCCATAAGCTTAGGATCCTATGACAGCTACCACAAATCATCGATTGGTTAATATCTCATTTACGTGGTTAGATAAGGACATGTCATTCTCAACATTCCTATATTCCCCATACATCCATCTGATTATTCTCTTTCAATTCGACACCACAGCAGGGTTGTCAACATTAGTTTTTAATACCTTCACATATTAACAATCTATAGACTAATGGCCATTGGCTAGTCCCGGATATAAATGAGTCAGAACCTGCTCATAATTATGTTGAAGTTGAATTTGAGATTAATATGATTAGAAGAAAAAAAAACAAAGATAAATAGAGTTTGAATGAGTTTAAACAAGTTAAATTCAAACATGATAAATACTATTTTGATTATTGGTTTCGATAACTTAAAATTGTGAGCTTAATTAAGTTCAAGTTTTGACATATTGAATCAAACTTGAATTGACGTCTCGACTCAATTTGTTTAGTACTCTAAGTTAGTGCCAAAGGAAATGAACTTAAAATTTTTATATACAAATATTCCAAGATCTCATATATGAAATTAGGGCACTATGAATCCATTGGGAAAACTATCCCCTAAAGTTTTAATTTTTCGGCCTAAAGTAGTGTTTGCTTTTTTTTTTTCCCTCACTAATCAACCCTATTTATAGCCATTATTATTTTATTATGACCCCATATAATATGTGAAACAAAATGGATTTGGATCCACTAAAATTTCTCTAAAGTTATTAATCAATAATTATTATTATCTTAATATTTGAAAAAAGATGATGTCATATGACATATCAAAAATCAAGACAACAACCACAATTGATTCGTAACTTTAGAGAACTTTAGGAAAAAGTAACTCTGGAATCTCTATTTTCGAAACAAAATACATAGTTTCCACATATTGGTTCATACCAAAAGCCATGAGTTTACAAACCTAATTTATCAATCAATTGAATAATCACTTTTATTTACTGATTTAACTTCTAAGGTCAATAATATATAATCAATTGATATGGTCGCCTACAAAATTATATCAAGTAGAGTTGAGTCTTGAAAATATTGATGTGTTTATCATTTTAGGCATAATATTGTGTATTACTCAATCTTGATTGTCTTTACAAAATATCATACTGAGTTAGATTCTTACTTGTTAGATTTCTACGTCTAAAGTTTGAAGTTACTAAAATGTAAGTTAAATTGAAATTTGTTTCTTTCTTTCTGTTTTTTTTTTTTTTTTTAAATTTACCAATTATGATTCTGCTATCAGATTTCTCCTGCTCCATCATCATCCCTGGTAGTAAATATGTATGTATGTTAAATAGTATCCCTCCAATAAGTTTCCTCCATATGAAACCAAGCAACATGCTAAGATGAAAGAGTTAGAATGGGAGTGACATTCTGTTTCCAGGATTTTGAATGTCAATCTTCTCAATCGGTTAGATAGACATAAGATGATAAAGCTCAAAGGTTGACAAGACATGGTAGCAATGAAAAGCCATGGCTGAGACAGAGAAAGGCAGGTCCCCATGGCCAGGCCACCCACCTTAATTTGATAATTTGATTTTTTTTTTTTAATTTCCCTTGTAAACATATATATATATATATATATATTAAATAGTTGATTTTTATATTTTTCCCCACCTAAAGGTTAAAATCTGTAACTTCTCATCATCTGCATGGATGAAATCTTGGTTCCACCACTGCTGGAAAGTGAGAGTTTTAAAGTCTTGAAAAGGACAGACATGAGCAAGACACCTACCTACTGCAGAAATTCCTAGACAGACCACAGACTTCCTCATAACATTTAATTCAAGCCCATTGTCACTAACATGTACCACATTTTGTTTGGCAAGTTCATTGACCCTGCCAGTAGTTAGTGCACCATGAAGAAAGCATTGCCGGTTGCTCCACCTAGCTTCGGAAGCGACTTGGATGGTGGAGCGGATGATGTTGGTGAAGAGCAAGGCATTGTAGTTGCTCCTAAAATAGTCAGTGTCACTGATAACTTCCATACTGATGAACTTCCATGGTAATATGCAATATTCCTATTCCTAGAACATTTTTCATTCTATCATTACCTAGTACATGAACTCGTGCTCATGTGCTTGGAGGTAATCGGTCTAATCATCAGCGGACTCTATATGGATGGAAAGAAAAAAAAAAAGGAAAAAGATGTTCTTACCTCACTTCTTTATCCATACAGGTTGGCTACTTCTCATATACCCGCGGATCTAATCATTCAAGTTGAGGATGTAATCTTTAACGTGCACAAGGTAATTGATTAAAACCGAAGGAAATAATAATCGTACTGCATTATTTCTTACACAAGATCATCCCATTTCATTACTGTAAGGAAACAATGATACAGAAAACTTTAAAAGGGCATGCATATTACATTTGTATATGGACTAACCAGCCATGTCCATCCATATTAAGTATGTTCACGGTCTTGATTACACATTAAATGGAAAAAAGATTGGTGCATTAGCATGTGTTTTATGTTACATCTATATTTAGAGAATTTTGCTTTTGTTAAGTTGATCCGGTGGATTCTATCAAAGCAGAGTAGTTATAATATACATGTTTTCTTGGGTAATTTGCTCTATGTTGGAATATTTCACATTTAGAAAATGGTAATAAGAAACATTATGCGTATCAAAACATACTTGTGCCTTGGCAGGATTTACTATATTATGTATCCCATCAACCCTTTTTTTTTTTTTTTCAAATTTTTAAATAAAATTAGAACAGTTTAGGGAAGCAAACAGCATTCAATCTTTAAGTAATATATATGTATATATATATATATATTGAATTTTAGTTTCATCGTTAATTAATTTAACATAATGTTTTGTTTTTTGGACAGTATCCGCTGATATCTAAGTGTGGATACTTGCGCAGACTGGATTTTCAACCCTCGATTGCAACTCCAGGGCACGATATGAAGCTTGAAAACTTCCCAGGTGGATCGGAAACATTTCAGGTTGTTATAAGATTCTGCTATGGTCTACCAGTAGATTTAAATCCAAGGAATATAGCTCCACTACGATGTGCATCAGAATATCTAGAAATGACTGAAGAGATGGAAGATGGTAACCTTATATCAAAAACCGAAGCCTTCCTCACATTTGTAATCCTCTCTTCATCAAAGGACACCATTACAGTCCTTAAATCATGTGAAAATTTATCCCCCTGGGCTGAGAATCTTCAGATTGTCAGAAGAAGCTGTGATTCGATTGCTTGGAAGGCTTCTAGAGATCCTCAATCAACAGGAGGTATAGGAAATGAGGATAGCTGGTGGCTGGATGAAGTTGCTAAAACCCATGTCGATCACTTTAGGAGGATTATAACAGCAATAAGAGCCAAAGGGACAGGACCAGAAATCATTGGGAAATATATTGTGAATTATGCACAGAAGTGTCTACCAGGCATAGATGCTGAACTAGAAGGACCCCGGAGTTACGGTTTTGGCGAGAGTGAGCTACAGTTTAGAGTGATGGATCGGAAGAATGAAAGAAGTGACATGAACCGTGAGAAGCAAAGGACCATGATTGAGAGCCTAATAAGCATACTGCCGCCGCAGCAAGAAGCTGTTTCTTGTAAGTTCTTGTTGAAGATGTTAAAGCTAGCCATGGTGTATGCTGTGTCTCCTGCTTTAATTGCTGAGCTTGAGAAAAGGATTGGGATGATACTGGAAGATGCCAATGTGAATGATCTCTTGATACCTAAGTATAATAAGTATGCTGATCAAGCAATTGCAATGAAGTAAGTGTGTCGCATCGTTTCACTATGCATAACATTAAATTTATAACACTGTGACTGTGAGTATGTTTTCAACTTAAGCTTATAGATATGGTTGCGGCATTATGTTTGTACTTCAGTACACCCCCTTTGTGCGCTAAAACATTCATTGAAGCACATCATATAGAGCAGTTTAAGGGGGTGGAAAGATGATGCATTGATCTGAACTTACGAATTTCTGCTCTGCTACCAAACTAAGTTCAAAGACAATCACAAATACACCCCCCAAAACTATTAGTTATGTACTGATAGACCTCTTATGTTCTTAAAAGTATGCTTTTATCTTCTCTTAACCATTGAAAATATGTATTTGTATATGCCTTCTAAATCATCGATAAATTCTGAAATCCGTTGCTAAATGTTCATAAAGAATGACGATTTTAAGCTTTAGCAATGATTTGGGTTGTAAATGCATATTTCAAAAGGTTATAGGAAACTAAAGACACGTTTTGAGATTTTACGATGTCTATCAAGACTTGATCAATAAATAGCTTTTGGAACACATTTGAAATTTGCCTTTCAACTGTAATTCCACATCAAGTGATCTTAGTCTTAAGCATAAAGGTTCAATATGAAACCACATCTCTATTACAAATATAAATTTCTGGGCGAGTTGATTTTATTATTATATTTAGCAATTAGAGTGTTTCATTTTATATCAACTTCCCTTATTGGGCAGCGCAGTTCACCCGAAAAATGCACAATGCATGATATTGAGGTGGTACAGAGAATCATGGAATATTTCTTGATGCATGAACAACAGCAACAGCCATCACAGAAGTTGGGAAAACCCAACGTCAGTAAGATCTTAGACAACTATTTGGCTGAGATTGCCAGAGATCCTAACCTCTCAATCACCAAGTTTCAGGTTTTGGCTGAGTCATTACCAGAAAATGCTAGAACTTGTGATGATGGACTCTACCGAGCTATTGATACATACCTTAAGGTAATACATCTAGTTACAGATAATTGTAATTTCACCGTAAAACTAGTGCTCATGCACCAATAAACCCCGAATTCCTGACAAGTGCTTTAACCGCTACGGCACTTACAAAAGGTGCATTGACCTCCCCATGCCGTTTCGAAGCCTTAGTGCTGGTTCAGGGAGGTAAAAAGTATTAGTTTGGCATTTTAGAGGTCATATCTGCACCTGACTGCCTTTCGGCTGAACTTGCAATTTAATCGTTTAGTTATAAACTTCACGACTTTAGGAACAGGTAGTTGTTTAATTAATATTGCAATTTTACTTGCAGACTCATCCTACATTGTTGGAGCACGACAGAAGAAGATTGTGCAAAATAATGAATTGTGGGAAATTATCACTTGATGCCTGCTTGCATGCTGCACAGAATGACAGGCTGCCTCTGAGGACTGTCATCCAGGTAAAAAGCTACATAAAATCATACATGACTTTCATACATTAGCAAATGCACAAGCATACCAGGATCAACAAATATAAACATTACAAGTTAGTCTATCTCGCAGCTGCATGAAGAAAACTGACTAAATAGAACGAAGACATAACTGCCTGCCTAGAAAAGACATCTCGATATTTAAGAATAAATGTTATAAAGTGGCTCATGTTCGAAATGATTTTACCAACAAACAGTTCCCGGAACCGGTAAAGAGTAATAAGAAACGCAGGTACTTTTCTCGGAACAAGTGAAAATGAGGACAGCAATGCAAGGAAAAGAGACGGTGCAGAGTGGCGACAATTCTGAACAAGAGGGGAATCAACCATCAACTGATGCAGAGATAAAGAGCTTGAGGACTGAGCTCGAGAATGTCAAGTCCAAGATGGCAGAGTTACAAAATGACTACACTGAGCTTCAAAGAGAATATGAAAAGCAAAGCAACAAGCCGAAAAACCCGTCAGGATGGAGTTTGAGTTGGAGAAAGATAAAGCATTCTTTCCATTCAAGAGTCGATGGTGATGAAACTCTTGATGGGCCACAAAGAGATAGTCAGGGACAAGCTCGCAGAGGATCCAGCTTCAGGAGAAGGTTTTCTCTCTCATAAATTTAGGAATTTGGGATCATCGCAAAATATACTCTCGAAAGATACTGTTATCATATGTTTTACATTCCACAAAATGGTGAATGCTGTTAGAAACTTCAAAAAAAAAAAAAAAGGCAGTAATGTATGGATTAAATTTGCTAGCATAAGCAAAGAAATTAAGGTTTGAACCGCACCATCTATTACTTTTCCTGCCTTATTTCATTACTACAGGCTCGTTACTGGCCACAGAACTCGATAGAGCTGATGAGAGAGCACGAATGTATCAGTATGCCATTGATAATACCTTAAAAGGCTTGATTCTTCAGTTTTCGCGGTGCCCAAATTCTTGTATGTTTACAGCCTTTAGCTTTGATCGCAATCGAATTGTATGTTTATACCTTTCAACTTTGATCACAAATATTGTAATAATATTTTTCACGTGGAGTTTAATAAACGCTGCTAGAACATACAGAAATTGATAACGTTTGTAAAATTTACAAACATCGTGCAATGTAGAAATCCTTGTAAAAACTCCATGGTATTTGAAATTATTATTTAAACCCCAAACCTAATATTATATAAAAAAACAAACTAAATTAACTTTTTAAAACTTTAAACTATTCATAACATAGATAAATTTATCAGTTCTCTCGGTCCTTACAACCCCTTTCTTTCTTTTGCAACTACCAGTTAGATTTTTTCTTTTTCCCTCTTAAA
This sequence comes from Lumnitzera littorea, assembly GCA_024138015.1. Taxonomy (NCBI): domain Eukaryota; kingdom Viridiplantae; phylum Streptophyta; class Magnoliopsida; order Myrtales; family Combretaceae; genus Lumnitzera; species Lumnitzera littorea. The sequence continues at coordinate 105,135,381 of JAMXBB010000009.1, read as the reverse complement.
AGAAATCTCTATATACTCTATATTATTATTATTAAAGCAAAATCACTTCTTTAACTATCATAATTATCAATATTATAGATTTAATTTATAAGTGATCAATAAACCAATCTATACTTTTCTCACTCACGCCAATTCTCTTAAATATAATAATTCAATAACTAATATTTTCTACTTAAAAAAAGAAGAAGAAAAAACTACTATTTTCCATTTTTAAATTTAAAATTGTAATTGATCTATGGCTACATTTTCCCCTTTTTTTTTCTCTTCCTACTTTATTTAGTAAGTGTTTGTTGTAAATCTTTACCTTTTTCCAAAAAAAAAAAAAATTTAATGTGCTATTCTTTTTTCCTTTCCTTATTCAGAATTCTTTTTTAAGATTATTAAGTATCATTTAACAATTATATTATATTTTAAAATAATTGAGTTTAATTTTAGCATACATAAAGCAGGTTCACATCTACTAATATTCTCAAAAGAAACTACCCTATATTATTGTGGTTTAACTTTCATGCTCTTGGTACTTTATTCGCTCCACATTTCACCATGATTCCGACGTCTACTTACAATTTTGGATTCATAGAATTCTATTTAACCTTGCGGTTTGGTTTTAAGTTTTTCAAAATCCTACAAGTTTTCCTAATTCATGGTTTGATTTTTTTTTTTCAAATTAACAAATGCTTGAAACAAAAAAGTGAGAGTTTATCACCAGTCATCTTGCATTTTTAAGAAGAAAAATGGGTGCATAAATATTACATTTTTGCATCGATCATAGTTACTTATAAAGCCTAAATTCTCTATAATTGATAAATCCTTGAAATTATTAATTAGAAGAAAAGGACATTATTATAGATCAAACATATTAGGTGGTGTAAGTTTATCTTACTATCCACCAAAATTTTAATTGGTGTTAAAAAATAGAAAGGTTTCATTATTGAATCTTGAACAACTCGAAATATCTTAAAGGTGCTAAAGTTATAATTATAATGTTTGAAGATCTGCGGATTGATATTTGTATTTTTTTTTTTTAAAGTAATCCTTAGTATTACATGACTTTAGATCCGTACAATTTTCGAATTTAAATATTAATTAATTTAGCATTTATTAAATTTATATACGTATTGCAAGTGTAGTATTTGCTAATATATAATAAAACTTCTTTGGCAATAACTTTAACTTACTTCCATCAACTCTCATTGTGCTTTTTTCATTGGGAAAAAAAAAATAAAAAAATTTGTATGTTTTTATTTATTTATGTATCATGTCAAAATTATATTATACGTTTTTACATGCTAACAATTGTATAAGAGATATATGGGCTTATGTGTATCATATGAAGAATTTATTGAGTTTTACAAGATATAAATATCAATGTGAGTTCAAAAATCATCGATTGATATTCTTTTATATGATCCACCATGTAATTATTATGGTGAGATGATAGTTAGGTTGTAAATAAGCAAATCGAGATGGTATAGTGTTGAGTTTGACTTCGAGCTTAACTTAAAATTTCAAAATTCGACCTTCACTCGACTTCGGTGGAGTTTAGAATTTCATGTAGATAAATGTTGCTTTTTGTATTTAAATTTCATCAATTTCTGTAATTAATTATCTAAAGTTTAGAATTATTAATCTAGTGCCTAAATTTTATCTATTTTGTAACAAATTACCTAAACTTTGCTCATTTTTACACTTAACCACCTAAATTTTACTCTCTTTTTTTTCTTCCCATTTTTCAATGAACTACCTAACCACTTGAACTTTATTCATTTTTTCAATTAATTACCTAATTTAGATGCCATCTAGTGATAGTGTAAATATCACGAAGGTGGATCTTACTACACTCTTGGTGGTTTGGTAACTGTGGATGATAATAGACTTGCAAAAAGCCCTCTATAGCAATGTTAGTTAGGGTCTTACAACGTTTAAGTTAGCGGAAAAAGAGTATTTAAAGAAGATATACCGAAAGTGCCTGGAGAGGGATTCTAAGGGAGAGAGAAAGAGAGAGAAGAAGAAGAAGAAGAAGAAGAAGATCCTTTGAACCTGAAGTCCCATTCCTTATTTATATGTCATGGAGTTGACCTATCAAATCCGTATGGCAATAGGGGATTGGCTCGTACACCATCTAGAATGAAGGCATGGTCAGTACAAGAAAGAATAATTCATTTTTATCGATTGGTAGATCTTAGAAAAGGAGCATGCCAAATCCACATGGGTAGCTGTCATAAGCTAGGGGTCTAGATCCTTAGGCTATATAGTAGGTTGTCACATAATATTTAATAAATAGAGGAAAGATGGAGAAAGCTAGGCTACTTTCTATGTTTTGTATCCCCAATATGTGCACTGACCAATGTTGATAAGGTCTTTTGGACATGGGCCTCTCAAGCCCGTCTCAATCTTATTAGGTTCGTTCTTCACCTCAGGCCGCTCTTAGCCTAAGCTTAGAATTTGGCCTATCCAACTATGGTAACTGTTGTGAATCGTAATAAAAAATAGATAAGGCCGGTCGCTAGATAGGTTCGAGCTTACAGAAAGCACAAAAAGGATTAATGAGGAAAAGTACGAAAGGGCAAAATAAAGAATGAAATAGTAAGCAAAACTTACGAACAGTTCCAGAGGATATGACACACCAATGGAATTTTCGAGGACTTACGGTACAATTCGAGATGATGCACGAATCAGTCCAGTAAAGTTACTCACTACCTAACTTTGCTTAAGAGAAAGGATAAAAGTAATGTCGAGAGTAAACAAACAGTGTTTACATAAGGAAGAAAAGTACTCAAAAGTATATTAAGAATGATCGAATCTCCGTTATAAGTATAAAGGTATTTATACCTATAAGTTAGGGTAATTTGCCTAAAAAGGAAAAGACAAAAAAGGCATTTGCAAAGAAAGTAATATACAAGATACAAAAGGGTAAAAATGAATATACAAGAAAAACAATCATTGGTGCAACAAATTTTATACATGATATTATATACGTGGCAATGCTACATTGGTAAGGTCGTAAGAAGGTACGGACAAAAGGTATGGACAGATGGGCTTATCCGAGTAAGGATTGCTTAGTCAATCCAGACTCTCTCTCTCTCGATTTCTCGATAAGGAAGATACCGAGTAATTGGTCAGCTTAGCACTAGAGAGTAATCATTAACTCGACATACTACAAAAAAATGTGTGGTCATACGGCATGGCATGAAGGGTGACTTGACAAGGAAGTACTTAGCCTTGGTAGGGATTGGTTGGAATAAAAGAATTCGTTATGCCAGCCTCTAGGGCTTGGTTTCAGGTCGGAGGTTCAGTAGCCCGATTCCCATAATTCCCTCTAGGTTGTTTTGGATTTAGGATCAAATCCAAATGGTGTTCCCTCAGTTCTCCATCAAGGTGATATAGACTAAGGTCGGCAATGTTGAAGGCATTAGAAACCCCATAGTCCCCAAGCAATTCCAACTTATAAGCATTGTCATTGATTTTCTAGAGGGTTTTGAAAGGTTCTTATGCTTTTGCAGATAATTTGTTTCTCTTCTTGTTTAGGAAACGTTCCTTACTGAGATGTAGCCATAACAAGTCTCTTGATTGAAATTGTTTAACTGTTCCACCCTCGGTCTTCTCTCGCATTCTTTTAGCATCTTGGTCGATGTATCAAGTGACCTTATCATAGATGTGCTAAAGGGATTGTGCTCTGACTGTTGCGTCAGGGTCCTCTTGTATGGGTATTGGTACAGGGGCATAGTCTAGGGGTAACTTATGATTAAATCCATAGACCACTTCGAAGGGAATTTGCTTAGTGGTGTCATGTACTGTTTGGTTATAGGCGAACTCGACTACTAGTAGGTAGACGTCCCAATCAGCTAAGTTCTTACTTACTGCAGCTTGGAGCAGTGACCCCAAAGTACAATTAACCACTTCTATTAGGTTGTCAGTTTGGGGGTGACATGAGATACTAAAGAGTAATTTAGTTCTCAGTCGACATCATAGGGTTCTCCAGAAATGGCTTAAGAACTTCGAATCTCTATCGAAGATTACACTTCTTAACATGCCATGTATCCATACAATCTCTTACAAGAAAAGAGAAGTAACAGCCGAAGCGTCGTTAGTCTTGGTACAAGGCACGAAGTATGCTATCTTATTGAACCGATCCACGATGACCATTACAAAATCTTTGCCTCAAGCAGTTTGCAATAGTTCGAGAACAAAGTGCATGCTCAATTTAATCCACAGCCTCGTCGGAATAAGTAGGGGCATTGGTTTCCTTTGTTCGGCTTAGCACTTGGCCTCTTTGCATACGGCATAGCTTTCGATAATTCGGTGCACATCTTTCCTCATTCTTGACCAAAATAATCGGCCATTTATCAGTTCATAGTTCCTCTTTTCCCTAAAATGTCTAAAGAAACCTCCACTGTGGGCTTTCCTGACTAGTAGCTCCCTCAGTGAACAAGTCGACATGCATAATTTTCCGTTTCGAAATAAGTAGCTATCCTCTACATGATACTTGTCCATTGTTCTCCCATCCACGCATCGTAAAATTATGAGTCCAAAGTGAGGATTCTTAGAGTACTGTTCTTTGATACTCGCAAACCTAAATAGTCTGGTTTGTAGTTCTGATAAAAGCGCATATCTCCTTGAAAGAGCATCTGCAACTATTGCTCTTTCCTTACTTGTACTTTATCACAAAATTGAATCTTTCAAGGAATTCAACTCATCTCACCTGCCACTTCGATAACTTAGTCTAACTTCAAAGGTACCTCAGCGATTCATGTTCAGTATATATGACAAATTTTTTCAGTAGTAAATAATGTTGCCATACTTGCATTGCTCAGATCAGTACCAAAAGTTCCTTGTCATACACAGAATAATTCAATTAGGGTCTTCGGAGCTTTTCACTGTAGAAGGTAATTAGTTGGCCTTCCTGCATTAGGATAGTGCCTATCCTAATGCTTGATGCGTCGTATTCCAACTCAAAAATTTTGTTGAAGTCGGGTAATATTAACACCGAAGTGGAGGTCAATCTTTCTTTTATCTCGGTGAAACTCCTTTCTCCCTTTCTTCCCATTGGAAGTTGGTGTTCTTCTTTGTTAACTCGGTTAGTGGTGGGATAAAGGTCCTAAATTCCTGATAAATTTTCTGTGAAACGAAACCAGTCCATGGAAACTTCTCATATTGGCACAAGTAATAGGAGTCGACCACTCGACAATTGCTCGGATCTTTTCATCGTCAACTTGTAAGCCTCCTCCATTTACTATATAGCCCAAGAATACCACTTCTTCTTAGCAAAAACAACATTTCTTTAAATTGCTGAATAGTCTATCGATATGGAGGATGTGTTTATAGTGACTCAGCATGTCGACACTGTAGATTATGATGTCATCAAAATATACCATGACACATTTTCCTATGAGATGTCTCAGTACTTGGTTCGTTAGTCTCATGAAAGTGCTTGGGGCATTCGATAAGCTGAAGGGCATGACCATCAACTCGTAAAGCCCATGTTGAGTCTTGAACGCAGTCTTCCATTCGTCGCCTGGTCTTATGTAGATTTGATGGTAGCTAGATTTAAGATCAATCTTGTTGAAAATCTTGGCTCCACTTAATTCATCTAACATGTCTTCTAGCCTCGGGATCGGATAGCTATATTTGATCTTGATTTTGTTCACGGCTTGATTGTCTACACACATATGCTAGGTTCCATCCTTTTTTAGCACTAGAAGTGCAGGCATAGTGCAAAGGCTGAGACTCTCTCTTACATAGCCTTTCTTCAGCAACTCATCGACTTGACGTTAGAGTTCATAAGCCTGCTCAGGATTCATTCGATAAGTTGGCTTATGCAGTAGTATAATACCGGGTACTAAGTCAACATAGTGCTCTATGCCTCGAGTTAAGGGTAACCCCTCAAGTAACTGTTATGGGAACAGGTTGGCATATTTATCTAACAACTCCTTGACCTCCTAAGGTAACTTACCCCACTCCTTCATTTCTAGTAGTCACCTAACCAACATGAAGGTTGGCTCATTAGCATTGATGGCCTCTCGGAGCTCAACCTTACTCATCACTAGAGCCTTCTTCAATCCGTAAGCAAGTTTTGTTTGTAACTTATTAACTTCTCTCAATGGCATCGAATTTAGCACGATCTTCCGATGATCCTTCTCGAACATATGCGTGTTCCTATAGCCATCATGTATAACTCTCCTGTAAAACAACCATGGCCTACCTAGCAACACGTAAGAAGTGCACATAGGCAATATGTCATAGAGAATTTGGTCAGAGTAATTCTTTATAGTGACATGTAATGCTCCTTTTTCACTCAACCAGTGCAAATTGTACGGCCTCAAATGTGAAACAATTAGCAACTTCAGTTTTGAAACAAGATCACTTGATGTTACATTAGTGCAACTTCTACTATCCACGATGAGGGTGCATATTTGACCACTTACCTTACAGGTGGTCTGGAACAAATTCTCTCTCTGCTCCTCCTCTCATGAAGGTTTTATGTTCATAATGTGTTGGATAACTATGAGTAACTGATTTAAGTCCTTAGGAAACACATCCTCCTCAATCAGTTCTTTCTTAGCATTTTCTCTCTCCTTGGCGGGAACCTCTTCCTCCTCGAGTTCTTCATTCGTACTCTTTACTTCGAGTTTTAGGATATTTCCCTTGATGACCATTGTTCGTCGATTCGGACACTGAGCAGCCATATGTCCGAACCCCTAGTACTTAAAGCATTTGATACAGCTGGTCTTCTTGCCAGACCTTTGCCTCTTTTTATACGTTCAAGTCAGCATTACATCTTTAGGTCGGCCTTTCTACTTGGCTTGGACATCAACCTTTTTGCTCGGCTTAGTACTCGGTAAAGTTCGATGACTTGCTTGTCCGAGTCGGCTAATCGGCATCCTCGTTGATACTCAGCTCCTTTTTTGCATCTCTACTCGCTAGGCAATCCTAATAACCTCATCCATAGTGTCAAATCATTGGAGCTCTACAATGTTTCGATTGTCTCCTCTTAACCTGGTAATGAACTTTGAGACTATTTGAGCAGGTGGTTCCTTCACCTCGCAACGCATCATAAATATTTGAAATTCTTGAACATACCTGTCAACAGTTCGGCCTCTTTGTCTTAGCTACTGAAGTCGAGTGAAAGTGTCTTGGAGATAGATTTCCGATACGAACCTATTTTTAAGCATTCTCTTCATTTTGGGCCAAGTGTTAATCTCTCAGTATCCCTCACATCTTCTCATAGCTTAAAAATTCTTCCACCACATGGCGGCATATTCAGAGAACTTAATAGCAATAGTTCTCACTTTCTCATAATCCTTGTACTAATAATAATCAAACACATGCTCTACCTTCTCTTCCCAACAGGTTGAGCAGCTTGTGGAGTGTTTTGTATGTCTTCAGTGGGTTGGCAAGACAGCACACGAACAACTCGAGTTAGATCTACCAAGAAGTTAGCTATCTCATCAAGTCTTTTGTCAGGGCTTTTGGGAGTTCCTTAAGATCGTCGTCCATAGTGGACAACTCCACTGTCATCACCAATACCAACATTCATAGTTGGGTCTGTCAGTTTCCGTCACAAATTCAAACTTAAACAAACACTTTGGAAAGTTAACAGTTAACAATATAGCAGTCAAAAGAACACAGTAACTTGCTCTATTTCGCATACGCAAAACAGAGTATAACAAAACTTTAAAAAGAACTACTATAGTTCATACAAAACCTTCGCTTTGATACTAAGATGTTGTTAACCGTGACCAAGAATAGACAAGGCCAGTCGTTGGATGGATTCAAGTTTGCAAAAAGCTCGAAAAGGATTAATGGGGAAAAGTGCGAAAGGGCAAAATGAAGAATGAAACAGTAAGCAAAACACACAAATAGTTTTTAGGGATATGATGCACCAATGGAACTTCTGAGAACTCACGGCACAATTCGATATGATGTACGAATAGGCATGGTGAGGTTACTTACCACTTAACCTTGCTTAAGGGAAAGGATAAGAGTGATATCGAGAGTAAATAAATAGTGTTTACGTAAGGAAGAAAAGTACTCAAAAGTGTATTAAGAATGATCTGATCTCCGTTACAAATACAAGGAAATTTATACTCATAAGTTAGGGTAATTTATTTAAAAAGGAAAAAACAAAAGTGCATTTCCTAAAAGAGTAATGTACAAGATACAAAAGAGTAAAAATAAATATACAAGAAAAACAATCATTGGTACAATGGATTTTGTACATGATACTATATACATGGCAATGTTACATTGGCGAGGTCATTAGAAGATACGGACAAAAAATATGGATAGATGGGCTTATTCGAGCAAGGATGGCTTAGTCGATCCGGACTCTTTCTCTCGGCTTCTCGGTAAGGAACATGCCGAGTAATTGGTCAACTTGGCACTAAAGAGTAATCATCAACTCGGCAAATTGTAGAAAAATGGGTGGTCATATGGCGCAACTTGAAGGGTGACTCGGCAAGGAAGTACTGAGCTTCGATAGGGGTTAGTTGGATTAAAAGGATTCGTTGTGCTAACTCTTTTAGTCCTCGGGCTAGGTTACAAGTCAGAGGTTTAGTAGCTCGATTCTCATCAAGTCAAGATGAAGCTATACCACCACAACCTCATTAGCTTCAGTGGGAGCACCATTCGAGCTAAAGGAATCATTATTCTTGATATGAAACTTAGTGATGATGGCCATGTCGCACGGTAACTAGTAGAGTTTGTCACGATTGACTGTTCGTCCCCCTATAACGCTCTCTTAAGGAGATCAAGTTTGAATGCATTTGGGGCTATCACATCCCCTCTTCACTTGAAGGCTAAATTCCTGACCCTAATCGAGGTAGGAATATGTAGACATGATTAAAAGCTCTCTCGAATGCTTTATGTGAAGACTGCTAGAGCTAATGTAGTCTTTGCTATAGAGACTGGTTTGCAGGAGAAGTCGACTAAAAGAGGCGAATGGGGCGAAAAAATTGAGGAATTACAGATTGGTGCCTCTCCTAACCAGACTACCAAGGTTAGGACTAAGACTCCCATCGAGGTGAATGATGAGATAGTCATCCTCTTGCCGGCCAACTCAAATAGGTTTGCTTGGTCAATGTCAGACATGCTTGGGATCTCTCCTAACCTGGCGACCTATAGCCTTAACATTGATCTTACTACGCAGCCTGTTAAGCAGAAAAAGAGACACTTTGCCTTAGAAAGGCAGGTTGCAATTGAGGAAGAAGTGTAGAAGCTGCTGAAGGCCAGCTTTGCAAGGGAAGAGAAGTACTTGACCTGGTTAGCAAATGTAGTGCTAGTCAAGAAGAAGTCTGGGAAGTAGCGTATGTGTCTCAACTATATCGACCTCAACAAAGTCTACCCGAAGGATTGCTTTCCTTTCCCCAAGATTAACTAGTTGGTTGACTCCACTTTGGGGCATACTTTGTTGAGCTTCATGGATGCCTTTTTGGGTTACAACAAAAAAAAAAAAAATGGACCCAAAGGATGAAGTCTATACCTACTTCATCATCGACTTCGGTATGTATTGCTATACTATTATGCCCTTCGACCTAAAAAATGTCAAGGTGACTTATCAGTGCATGGCGATGAAGCTATTTAAGCCCTAGATTGGGTACAACATAGAGGTGTACATCAATGACATGATTGTTAAGAGCAAGAGGCTAGATGATCATGTTAAGGACCTCCAAAAAGCTTTTAACCAAATGAGAAAATATGACATGAAACTAAACCCCTAAAAGTGTGTCTTTGGGGTCAACTTAGGTAAATTTCTAGGCTTCCTAGTCACCCATAGGAGTATTAAGGCCAACCATGAAAAGATATGTGCCATAATGAATATGAAGCCCCTTACCTCAGTCCGAGATGTGCAGAAGCTAATCAACATGATAGTTGCGCCGAGTAGATTTGTCTCGAGAAGTGTAGATAGATATGTTAAGTCTTTCAAAATCCTCAAAAACCTTAAGGATTTTGAATGGATTCCAGAGTGCACAGCAACCTTCTAGTTGCTGTAAGACTTCCTCACGCACCTTCCTATCCTAGGGGAGGACTTGTTTTTGTACCTAGCTGTAAGTAACCAAATACTTTCTTCTATACTGGTCAGAGCAGAAGAGAGAGAGTACAAGCTCATATATTATGTCAGCCATATGCTCAATAGGCTTAATGTCAGGTACACTCAAGCAGAGAAATTCACCCTAGCCATTGTCATCTCAACACGTCGGCTAAGGCCTTATTTGCAAGTGCACCAGATCATTGTACTCACGAACTAGCTGCTACGTACAATGTTGTAGAAGCTGGACGCATCTAGACGGAGGCCTTAATATCTGAATATGAGGCCTTGATATCTAGTCCCAAATTAGCCAAATAGATCGATGTTAAGCACTTATAAGTCTTCTTAGATTCTATGCTAGTCATCCAACAAGTCTAAGGCAAATATGAGGCCAAGGATGACATAATGGCAAGGTACTTAGAGAAGGTGAAGGGCCTTCTAGTTGAATTCTCTTCATGGACCATCATAAGGATCCCCTAACTTGAAAATTCAACGATAGATTGGCTATCCAAACTTTCATTTACTAAGATACAAAAGCTTTAGGTGAGGGATAAGAAGATCTTTATAAAGTACTTACCGAAAAAAAAAGCATAACTTCGGTTTCGGTAGAAGTCTTGGAATTGATAACGGCAACATTAGAGCCAACTTAGATAGATCCCATTTGCAGTTACTTGGAGTAGAGTACGTTCCTGAAAGACAAGAGGGAAGCTAAGAAGCTAAGATATCACACTACCAACTATACGAAGGTTGATGGTGTCTTGTATTGTACGAAGGTTAACCTTTCCCTACTTAGATGTCTCTAAGAAAGTAAGGGCTTATGCATCATAGAAGAGCTCCATGCCGAATTGTATAGCAACCACATTTAGTCCCAAGCCTTCTACATTCAAGCATTACGGTTCGGATACTATTGGCCTACCATGAGGTACGATACTAAAGTCATAGCTTAGAAGTGCTCCTAATGCTAGAAGCATGCCCTTATCAGTCATGCACCCAGCATGAGTCTCCAGTCCTTGACCATTTTGTGGGCGTTCATCTAGTAAGGTATTGATATCCTCGAAGCCTTCCCTAAGGCTTTAGGAAGATGGTAGTTCATCATAATTGTCATCAACTACTTTACTAAGTAGGTTAAAGTTGAAGCTATGGCAAAAATCATAGAGAGGAGTGTTAAGTTCTTTATTAAGAACAACATCCTCTCCTAATTTAGGGTCCCTTTTATGCTCATCATGGGCAACGGGGCGATAGTTTGACAACCTAAATTCAAGGAATTTTGCGCCAAGCATCACATTACGCTGCACTTCACCTCAGTCGTTCACTCTTAGTCGAATGGCCAAGAGAAGCAGCTAATCGAGTCATCATCGACAATTTGAAGAAGTGAATGGATTGAGCCCATAGCGCCTGGGTAGACAAACTGCCTAACATTTTGTAGGGGTATAGAACCACCTATCACACTTATATAGGTAAAACCCCTTTTCGCCTAGCATTTAGGTTGGCGACAAGCCTCCCCATTGAACCCGAGCTCCCTAACATTTAAACTTAAAGTTTCAGTAGCATCCTTGATGAGTCCCTATTGCAAGCCAGCGTCAACACCATTAAAGAAATCTGAGACCTCGTTGTGGCTTGGGTAACTACTTACCAACATCGAGTTGCCCAATACTACAATTAGGAGGTCTAATAATTTTACTTTGTTTGGGGGGAGCAAGTTAGGGGCCATCTTATTATCAAAATTTAAGTTTCTATCAAAATAAACAAAATAAAGTAATGTATGAACTTTCGTGTTTCAGTAGTAGCATATTGCTCCGTGGAGCTAAGGTCCAAAATATAGAAGAAAGAGGTATTTTAATGACTTTATCACTCAGTCAATTCTATTCCACTTAATCCCTATTTCATGGCCACATATTCTTCCGGCTGGTCGGCAACTTGGTTTGTTAGAAGTTAGAGGCCATAGGTTTACGGGAAGCACAGGGAAAGTTAGCCCCTAATTGGGAAGACCCAGTTAGAGTTAGAGAAAATTTAGGCAATGACGCATGTAGATTAAAGATACTGGACAACAAGCTCATCTCGTGCATATGGAATGACAATAACCTTTGGCTTTATTTTGATTAGCATTTCATTATGTAAATTATCTTAAAGTTTGAAAGAAAAATTCCATTTCTTATAAGTTATGTATCTCTCTCTCCCTCTTACTTGTACCAAAATCTTCACCCCCAAAAGGTGAATGGACCTAACATTGAGCAGGTTAAAACGCTATCGACCTGACCCTCTTGGGTAATCTCGACAAGGGGAAACACCTCTTATACAGAGGAACTCCCACCTACTGTATGTGACGGATTGGCACCAACCTGACCCTCTTGAGTAATCTCAATAAGGAGAAACACCCCTTATACAAAGGAACTCTTACCTACCAAGCAGGTCGGAATGTCATTGACTTAACCCTTTTAAGTAACCTCGACAAGGGGAAATACTCTTTGACTAGACTCCCATCGTCCCGTCTAGACACACCCTTCCCCCCACCATCCCCCCTACCCCTTCACCCCCTCAACTACATATCATGTCATGATGAACCATGCAACAAAAAGAAGAGTTCAAGTATTTAGTTAAGAGTTTGAAGCATGCGAAAAATTCGAATTCAAACATCCATTCATATCTTGGGGTCGTACAAATTTAAGGCCAGCATCTGGGTTTAGGGTACAAGAAGAAGGGGAAAGAATAATTATTACCTTAGATCGGCCAACTTTAGCAACTCTAAAAAATCCAAAGCTTTTGTCTACTCAAAGGGTTGATTCATTGATGGCCCTTAGAAAGGTTGCCTTTGGGCTGAAGTAGGGGCTGAAGGCTATTGACTAAAGTCAACAAGGGGATCGCCTCAATCTTGATTACCTTGAGAAGCACCCTTAGGGGTGACCTCTTGCTAAGCTATCAAGATAGAAGCAGATATGGAAGCATCATATCCGGATTCCGAAGCAAATGGGTCTCCTTGGACCTCAACAACTGCTTAAGCAACCTCTCTTTCCAGTGTTTCAACTTCCTTCTTCTCCTTAAAAGTTAAGGCCTCCAGATGATCGAGGAAGCTCAGGTTGAAATTAAGATAATGGGAGAGCACCTTTTTCCTTATGTATTGAGCGTATTTGACTAAGATGTCTTTTAACTCTTTCAACCATTGATTCGTTAACTGAACATTAACAAAGACTTTCTTCGTAGCGACATCACTGAGGACCTCTTCGATCTCTATTTTGGAGATGATCTCTTCCATTTTCAAAACTCTCCTTTAGAGCTCCTAAACTTGCAATTCCAGTACAGCTTTTAAATTAGTTAAGTACTATCACACTCGGATGCCTTCATCGCTAACTCGATTTGCAGCTTGGAGATCAACGCCTTTAGCTTGACATTCTCTCTCTTAAGGCGACTCTTAGCTTCCCTTTCCTTATCTAATTTTTAGGAGAGATGGGCCATAGTCCTGTACTCATCTTCAAGTCGAGCCTTCAGATCGTCAGCCTTCTCAACAATGCCTTCGATAGCCCCCCTCTCTCGCTTTGCATCCTTTAATCTCCCTTGGAGCCTAACCACCTGCATATAAAAGCAACATAGGTACTAGTTAGCCTTGGTGAACTTATTCAAATATTTATTAGTAGAAGACTTTGCCTCTTATAGATCCTTCTCAACTCTATGCAATGCCTCTTGAAAGCCTTTTACCTCTTTCCAGATGGCATTGTAATTGCTCAACTGAAGCAGCACCTAGCCATAGTACTGCAAAGAAACAAACTAAGGTCAGTTCAATGACAAGAATAAAGTACATCAATGTAAAGGAGCAAAGGCTCACCTACAGGAGAGCATACTCGAGTGGCCCATCGTCTCCATTAAGTCACCCCTACCTACCCTCGACATTTCCTCGAGGATAGCTTAGTCGCCAGGGATGTAAGACCCCAATAAGGCCTGGTAGCTAATAGTCTGGTGCCATAACCTAAGATCATTACCCCGGATCTATCACTTCGGCCTCAAGAGCTTCCTCTTAACCTTCTAGGTCTCAACTTTGGAAGTGTGACAGCAGAGGTCTTCATTCTATAAGATGTATAACACTTCTTGAACGAGTTCAATTAGATTCCCAAGAACCTAAACTTGTTCATAACATAAAAAAATTCATCCCTAAGATCATCTACACATTTATAGGGGTAAGCCGTCGACCACTCCACTTGTACCAAGTCATTCGACTCAGGGGTATCCTCCTTAGAGGCTTCTACTTCTTGGCTCTAAGCGTTACTTCTCTAGAAGTTTTGGGACCATTCTTCTTTTGCCCAATCACCACGGATTAGGCAATGACCTTAGCCCTCTCCTCTGCACTAAGAAGAGTTAGCATCTTGACATTCAGGTCATCAATGGTAGTAGGATCGTCCCCTACAATGATGGGCTCGGAAGTGGAGATGAAGGTAATAGAAGGAAGAGCTACACCTACGAGGTCAATAACCGGTGGCTTTATCGAGGGGTCAAGAGGAATCCCTTAAGGTAAAGTTATTGACTCGATCCTATTGGCTTCCTTAGCCCCTATCCTCAATCGCACGGCCTTGCCCCTCGAGACGAAGGCCTTTGTGATCAAATGTGATATAGCTGTTCGACGCCTCATCAGCTCCTCCATTAAGGGATGGGAAATCCCTTTGACTACATTTTTACCTGTAAAGAGTCGAAACAAGTAGTAAGGAAAAAGAAAACGAAGCAAAAGCAAAATGCAAAACACTACCATTCACTAACTCTACCATGACCGGCATGAATAAGGAAGATCCTTCCCCCGTTTTATTAAAAGAGATGTCAAACGAAACATCTTTACACTAACACAATAGACAAAGGTGTTTGTAAAAAAGAATAAACTTATACCTTCGGCCTACTTCTTCACCACAGCCTTCTTCATGTTACGGAAGAGCTTAGAGATCGGATACCGAAAGTACCTCCCCACTGTCTCTATGGCATTTATTTCCTAGCCATCCTCGGGGGTCATGAAGGCTTGAATCTCTTACGTGGCTTCGGTATCATTAGGGTCAATTTCTTTCTAGGCCCTAATTTGAACCAGTTTGATCCACTTTGTCCAACAATTCGCCTCTTTGGGCAGCTCAACTACCATGTAGTCATCCTGCCAGCCTTTGACAAAATCTATAAGCCTACCCCCCACCACCCCACCCTACCCCCCTACTCACGCTTTTGCTTTTCTTCATATAGAAGTGGTTGAAAAGCTTGGGGGTGACCCTTATCACCAAATATTTGCAAAGTACCTGGAAGGCTTTCAATACCCTCCACCTATTGGGAGGGACTTGTGCTGAACTGCACCGGTAAAAGTTGAAGAACTCCTTCTCAAAGTTGCTCGGAGGGAGACGTTGCCTAAACTTCAAACACTTCTCAAACACTGCAAAATGCCTCCTTAACAACGGGGCTACCCGTTCTTCCTTACTTAGTAACCATATCTTTTACTTAGGGATTGACTCAACGATAAAGTTGCTTAGGATTCAACTGGGGTAGAAGGCTTGCTCTTACTCACTCAGTTACTTGGGCCCTTATCGGTCCCAGTCACCTCAAATAAATCCTTGGGATGTAGCAAGAGAGCATATACATACGTATCCCTAGGAACGACATTAATGAGCCTTACTTTATCTAATGCCTTCATTGCCATCCTAGTGGAGTCCTCAAGCTATATAAGCGACGAAACTTTGTTCTCTCCTATTGGAGGGAAGGAATTGCTCCTTGTAATTTCGGAGTTAGTAACGTTATAATTTAACGCGTCCGAACTCGTCTCACTTGCGTTAGTTGACATAGTTATGAAAGAAGATGAAGATGAACTTTGTTAGACAGTTTACAAAGAAGATTGATACAAGAGAGAGTGAAGTTTTGCAATATTGGAATAGAGAAATTGTAAAAAGGTAACCTCTTATTATGATTGTGGTATTTATAGTCCAAATATTTGAGAAACCGCATAGGTGGTTATAGAGATTCGTATAAGCATAAATCCTATGAAATATTGTAGTGCAGACATGTGGAATCGGCCTTGATGAGGCTATTATAGTTGAGAGGTAAAACCATACACTTGTATAATAGTCTATTATGATAGGACACCTGTAACATCGCATTAAATGCACCAACAATAGGCGCGATAAAGCAAGAATATGAAAAGTTTCTTCTATAAGAAGTTTTATTAAGGTTCCTCCAACTTCTACTTGTTCGACATCCTAATAACATTGCGCCTTAAATCGAATTAATTATGCCTGCTCGTTCAATGGCAAGCTCAGTTCGGCTCGACCTACTCAATGCCATGGATCGCCTACCTCAAGCCCCAAATTCCTTACCTCGAATTTAACTATCCAGCTGGGTGTATAGGCATCCTGCTCTGACTCCCCTACTGAGGTTTCGTTCTACTTAGGTGTCTAGCACTCCTCTTTGGAACAATTGTAGTTACCTTTACCTAGAAGGTAGTTTGTTCGGACATGTCTCGCCTTGTCCCTTCACTACCTCGGACATCTTCACCTTAGCCTTCTACTAGCTTGGACCCCTTCGCTTCGAACTTTCGCTCGACTAGATTAACCACATGACTGAGAGTCCCATTTTTCCTCTCATTGTCTCTTCTACGACAATGAGACTATTGGTGGGTAGGGTAGGTGTTGATAGAGTCTTTTAGACATGGGTTTCTTATGCCTGTCCTAATCTTATCGGGCTCATTCCTCACCTTAGGTCGCTTTCGGCCTAAGCCTAGAATTTAGCTTGTTTAACTATGGCAAGTCTCTGACAGTTAGAAGGCTTTGGATAAGGCTATGAGACCAAGTTAAGTAATTACCTCTTACATATCTGGGATATGTCAAACATCATAAATTTACTCTTCAATACTTGCGGAAGTAACTCTGCCTGCTAATTATTCTCTAATTGTTGGCACCACTCCTCTGTAAGTACAAGATCACTGCTTAACGGTAAACTACTTGATACTTTATACACTTAAGCCTACTATTAAGTCTTATTTTGATTTTCCTTAATTTAATTTATACTAAGCCTAGTTCGTTTAGTATAGATTACTTGATATAAAATTAAGGAAAAATAATTTTATATCAAGTAATCTAAAATATTAAAAAAAAAATAACTTAAAATCATTAATCAGCTAAACTGGTAAAAAATCAAATTGAGGTTTTTGGATAGAAAAATCCTAATTTAACCATTAGTCTGTGAGTTTTATAAAAAAAATAAATTTTCAGAAAATTTAATTAGAAAATCTAAACTCGGAAGCTAACCTATTAAGATAAAGTCGCTATGTTAAATTTTAAAAGAAACTAATTAATGGGCCTTTATTTTATAATTTTTCTAAAAAATGTGAAAATATGTAAGGATGTAAAAATAAACAAAAATGAAAATTTTAATTATTTTTATTACGAAATTTCCCTAAAAAATGAAAAGAAAATAAAATATGTTACAAATTTTATGGTTACCATAAAAGTGTCTATGTACCTACTAATTAAGATTAAATCAATTATAGTTCACATTTTACTTAAAAAGATTTAATGAGTTGACAAATTTTATTTATGAAAATGGGTCAAGTTTATATTTTTTAACCAATTGATTTTTATTAGGAAAAATCCTATAAAAAAAACCTAATTTTTATTTCCAATTAAAAAAAAAACTTAAAAACTTAATTTTTAAAAAGAATCTAAGTTAGTATTTTCTTTTTATTTTTGAATAGAACTGCTACATGACAAAATTTAAAAAAAAAAATCCTAAAACACCTAAAGGAAGAAAATAAATACATAAATAAAAGATACAAGTTTTATGAAAATATGCTAATATGTAATTATTATGGAAAATGTATTGTTTTATGAAAAAAATGTAATTACTATTAATAATTTGCCTAACCATGGAAAAAAAGCTTGAATCATGGAAAAAATGCTTGAATCATGGAAAAGATATTCGAACTATAAATAAGATGTCTAAACTATGGAAAAGATGTTGAAATCATAGAAAAGAAACCTAAACTATAGAAAAGATGCTTATTAAAAATTTTTCATTTTATGAAAAACTAAATAAGTGAAAAAATGATTTTTTTTTCTAAAAAATTCCCTAAATGCCTAAAAATGTAATTTTTATGACAACTTACTAAAATATGCAATTTTCAGGCAAATGTGAAGTCTCTAAAAATGCAATATCTATGTAAAGATATATTTTTGTTATTTTAAAAAAAAAAATGATGACATATCAAAAAAATCAACTAATAAAAATTACTCTAAGACCTGCATAAAAAAGAAACCATGTTAGTACTTATTGAACGTAAATAAACCATTTAAATCATGCAACTTTCTAAAAATTAATACTACATGTTAAAAGCACAAAATATTAACGAAGCTAACAATAACTATAAAAAAAAAAACTAAAACTAAGTACTTGCATTAAAAGAGGAAAAAAAAAAGTTAGTAAAAACAACTGAATAACCAAAATAATAATAATAAACCAAAAGAGAAAGGAATCCAAACCCATTTAATTGGCAAGGTCGGATTAAGGCCTCATTGCGTAGGTTAGGTCATGTTACGGGCTATAGGGCTCTAAGATAGAAATTGGCGGATCTTTAATAGCAACGATAACCAAAGCTTTATGCAGTAGTTTCTAAACAACAAATTGAATGAGAAACTTCGCTTTTTTGACCAAGTGATTGGTAAAAACAAGATTGGTACATGTACCTTAGGTTTTAGTGATAGTTTTGGTGATTTGCAAGGTTAAGTGGTGATAGTGGTGCTTTAGATCACACTTGCATTAGCGTGGCTAGGTTACACAAATGAGTATTAGTGGCTTGGGCGTGTACGTGTGGGGCTTGTTGTTAGGTCACTATTGGGTATGTATGTTAGTGTAGCTTTTGGATTCGACTGTTGGTTCTTGCTATTCGTGTTTAGGTAACGTTGGGTACGATATCGCATTCAACAGTAAGTAGGGGATTTGCTATAGTTGAGGCGAGAAGGAGTTGCTATGGTTGTTGACTAAGATTGTCAAGGGATGATGCGATGGTTTGGAGGATGCGGATGGCATGTTTGAGTTGGATTGGAGTGGTGCGGTGTTGTGAGTGAGATGTACAATGTATAGAGCGTGGACTGTAAAGGTTGTTGTATGCGAGAGTTGGACAAGTTGTGTATGTGGAATTATGATTGTTTATAGTCGAAGTCCACTATTTATAAATCATAAACTTGAATCTTTCAAATCTATCGTTATGAAAATTCAATCTTAACAAATCAAAATTTCATAATATATGACAATATCTACTTTGGATTTGTTAATTTCTTGAATTATTTAATCGTAATTCGATGTAATTCATTCTCAAATTCTAAAAGCTTAACGACCTTTTTGGGCTTTCTACCTTGGGCTTGACTTAATCAAACTTATTTTAAATTAACCACGACTTAAAATATACATGCTAACCATTTAATAAATTCCGAGTCTATTTTGATTAGTCTAATTAAAATATTTTAAAATTGGATAAAAATCTTCTTTATATACCATTGGGCTATTTAAAAGAAATATTTTTCTAATGAAACTTAATTATTTAAAGACTTGAATTTTCTAAATTGTACGTATATTTATAGCTATTGTCTGATTCGACCTTAAATTGATCCGATTTGACACTTTTAATACTTTGTTTTTATTTTTTTTATTTTTTTCAATTTATATTTTTTTTAATTTTCCATATTTTTTTATAAACCTAACCTAAAAATAAAAAGAGACTAAAATTAAAATAAAGGATGGCAAAAATAGAGTGTTCATAACCACTTATACTCTCCAAAATACCTTACTGACTTAAGTATTTGAGTGACCATGTTGGATAATATCTCGGCACCCCTTCACAACATTCTTTTTTGTAGGCTTATTGATTGTACGGAGTTTAATATCATATTAACTACTATCAGCAAGATCTTCGAACCGACAGTAATAATCATGACTTGGCTTAATAATCAACAGGAGGTCTTAGCGCAGTTGCCATAGAGTCCTTAACTGCTTAAAGCCTATTAGTAAGGAGCTTGGCATCTAAGCGATTTTGCTCTGGGTTCTTTCCTGACCTAAGGCCTAAGTTATGTTTGAAGCTTATTTGAGCCCTACGAATAGGTGCTTGGCATCTTGACAATTGGTGCATGCTTAGACTTAGATTGGGTCAATTGGATTGTAAGAGGGAAGATTGCGATCCCATTCGAAAAGCACTGGAGAGAAGCCAAGTAGGTTTAGCCACTTAGGCTTGGGCTTTTACGACGATGTGCTAGAAAGGCTTATCAACACTATAAATGACCTGTAAAAATTTTTAGGTAATAAATTATCATTTTTAAACTTTAGGTAGTTTATTATAAAGATAGGCAAAATTCAAGTGGCAAATGTGGCACTTGATTTTAAGCATAAGTTTGACTCTCATTAAATAAACACAAACTTAATGCCATTAAGTTAGGTTCAGCTCAATTATCTAAAAAGTATATTTTCATTCCAATTAAAATAATATTTATTTTTTTTGGCCAACATAAAATATCAATATTTAAACTCGATTTAAACTCATTTGATATTTAAACTTAACTTGGGCTTCATTAGATTCACAAGTTAATGGATTCTAATAATGTGAATCTCGACAAAATTACTCAAATAGCTTGAAATTAAGCTCGATTCAACTAATTTTAAAATAAACTCGAATAAACATCAAGCGAAATTTATATAGCTTTTTACACTTCTATAACAGTCCTCACTTGGTGATGGTTATTTTGTAATGTGATTTATGTACTCCAGCGTAATTGAGCCAAGGAAAACCGTTCCCTTCGATTAAACAAATAGTAAATAGCGTTGGGGCAATATACGTAGGGCTATGAGCGGGCAAATTTGAGTGCCGTGTGCCATTTTTGCTTTTAGCGACAGGATCGCCGATGTTGTTGACCTGTCAAACAAAGTGGACACTTATCACCTGTATTTACGCCCACCCAACGACGTCAACAACAACCTATCATTCCCTTCGTCCACCCTCAGAGCCAAGGAAAAGGACCCCACACCACAGTTAAAATAATAAAATTCTCCTTTTCCAATTGGTTTCAAACTATATCTAGTTTAATTGATGGCAAAAAAAAAAAAAAAAAAAAAAATTTCGGTTTAATTATATATATACACACACTTTCACACCAATAGTGACTTACCCATAACATAAGCTTAAAATATAAATGAATTATATGATAGAAAACTAAATTATTAATTTCTCATCATTTAAAAAAATAGATCTTTTCAAATTTCAAACGGTGAAATTATAGAATAACTCCTAAAATTTAATTTATGATTGCGTATTGGTAGTCAACCTTTTTTTTTCTTCACATACATACAAGGGGATTAATTCAATAATTTTATATATTAGATATCCCTTCCTCTTTAATATTTATGTTATATCGATTATAATGAATGAATAATTTTATATATTAGATTATAGCATATGAAAACAATTCATTTCACTAAGTGTTGCAACCACTTGTTCATACTAGCCATTTGATAATTAAAACTCTCATTGATGTTTTATAGGTTTCGGAAAAAATAATAATGAGTAAATAAACATGTAACAAAAGAATGTTTCCATTAATCGGTCCTCAAATAAAAATATAGGTTCTAAAATGAAAAGAAAAATATAAATGTAGGCTTGAATAAGAAAAATATGAAAAATTGCCCATTAATTATCTTTTAGTATTTTTCTAGATTTTAAAATAAAAATGTTGAATGTATAGGACTTAGGTAGCATCTAATTGTAAAAACGGAACTGCACATAGAGAACTGAACAATATAGGGACAAAAAGAATTGGATAGTACAAACTTATTATATCGTATTTAATTTTTACAATATTGAACACAAATTTTGTATTATCCCTTATTTGATATATATAAGTATTTTATTCATTATTATATTCTGATATTTATACGCCTATTATTGTCTAATATATATTTTATATTATTTAAAATACGATTTGAATGGATTATTGAATCATTTAATTAAACAAATCATGTATAATATTAAATAAAAATAGTAGATTTTTTAGCTATTAAAAAATTAATTATTTATATTAAATAAAAAACTATGCATATATGATGAATTTGAAAGGGTGTTTTTAAGAATACAAAAAAATTTATTTTTATTTTATAAATTTTATTTTTACACCACAATGTAAATGTGATAAAATTTAAACCTTTTATTCAGTATATCAACTCAATTATTTATTTAATCACTAAGTAAAGTTACAACTAAAATATAAAATAAAATTTTTCTTTAAATCTAATCCTTCGCAACCAAACTTAATCTTAAAATGCAACAAAGGATATGTATTTTTTTCTTTAAACCCACGTGCACTCATTGGCGAGGTCTTACGACGCATGATGCATCCCGCCACACACTAACATTCCCTCGCTGTTACTCGAAAAAAGCTGAATCTTGAAACAAGCGTCTTAGTGTGCAGATTCTCTTTTCTTGAAACCCTAGATTTTTGTAGAAAACAATAAAAAAACAGAAAAGTGGAAAGGCTGCAAGGGAATCTTGGAGAACAAAGGATAAGAATCGACGGCCAGGATTAAAAGTCCTGACAGTATATAAAACTAATTGCATCGAGACAAATAAAATTCACTCAGCAGCCAGCCTCCACCTCCATCCATCGCCACCACCACCACCTTCTCATTCCTTCCATCCATCCTCTCTTCCCTTTTTGGCCCCCGAAGAGCGAGAAAGTTCAAGAGAGAGAAAGATGTGTGGAATACTTGCTGTGCTCGGTTGCATTGATACTTCCCAGGCTAAACGGTCTCGTATCATCGAATTATCTCGAAGGTTTGTTTTTCTTTCCGATTCTCTCGTATGTTATGCCGTGCGATTCTGGTTTATTTGGACTGTGATATTTCATTGTTCTGGCAACAAGCTGACAGTAATTCGACCGGGCCACCTTCGAAATACTTGTGCATTCTTAATTCAATCCATTTAGATGATTTCCGTGTCTCCTCCATTCAGAAGCTGTCTTTCAGATAAGTTATTGATTGGCGGGGCTATGGATTGGACCGGAACAAAAGGTGCTAATCAAATGTTATGCAGTGTGCATTTAGTTTGTGTTGCTGTTTTTTGATGCTCTCATGGACATGCACGCCATTCCTTGAGGCCATCCTACATGTCAAATAAGTTGGACTTGACTGGTGAATGAATGATATATTATCTCAGGAGAGCTTACAGTTGGATTTGGCTTGTTGGCATTGAAATGTGGATGTTCTGTACAATTGATGGGCTCATACACGATATGACATTCATGGTTCTATATATGTGATGATCAATTTTTTTCCCAATCGTGTTGCATTCTTTGTTTCATGGATGTTGCAAGTTTTGACACCATCATTCATGTGCATGGTATTAGGTTTCTGTGGGTTATTTATAGGAAGTTTGTTGAGAATTTAAGTTAATTGGAGTGCAATTGTAGGTTGCGGCACAGAGGGCCTGACTGGAGTGGACTGCATTGCCATGGGGATTGTTATCTTGCACATGAACGTTTGGCTATTATTGATCCTACTTCAGGAGACCAGCCACTTTACAATGAGGACAAGACTATTGTTGTCACGGTATTCTCGTTTGCTGATTGTTAGATGCATTTCATTTCTGGAGATTGGTTCAATTTTTCTTTTCTCCGTCTTTAGATAATGAGTATCAAAATCTATTTAATTTGGGCAATTTCTGAACAACGTGCTTTCTATTGGATGCGACTCTACCTAATCTTAGTTGATTATCTTACAGCTAGCAGTTTTATAGCATGCAGGATTTCCGTTGCTGTATAATTGGGAACAGAAATTGTTGCTAGGGAACAACGTCAAAATCATTTTTTTGGGGAAATGGTGCACTAGAAGTCAACCTTTTTGACTTTTATCAATTGAAAGCTAAACCTGTCAAAAGTATCAATCAACTCCTAAACATTTTAGATTTTCTCCATTAGTATTTTCTATCAAAGTTTGTTTCAAAGGCATCCCTTGGTACAGCTGCTTAAGTTGATTCTCCCTTGGTGACCAAAAGGTATTATGTTTGAGGCATGAAGTCAACCTCTTTAAAATGCAAGGGAAGGCTGCATAAAGATGTGATTTCCCTTCCCTACACACTCACCTGGTTGGGAAAAGCTTTGCAGCAATGGAGTATGCTCATTTTTAGCACGTGACAGTCTATGTCTGCTATTAGATCATGCATGTTATCATCATCAATCCTTAAAACAAATTGTCTTTCTCCTTGCAGTTTCACTATATATTCATCTTCTTTCTTCTTAACCTTGCCCTTCAACTTCAGCAAACAAGAAATGAAGCCAACTAGCTGACCTGATTTGAAAAAATAATGTGGTTATATGTCATCAGCTAGATTCAATAATTTACAAGGATCCACATTTGGGGACCAAACACGTTCTTTCCATGTAGTTCCTGATAATATTTCTAATGTGCTTTTTGATAGTCCAAGTGCCTGCACTACACTCCATTATCCAGTTTTATATGATCTAATAAATTGGGACTTCCAATTACACTTATGGGACTAGCTTAATAGCCATGTAAATTTGATCCATCTATTCCATCTTTAGATGTGATTTGTTCTAAGTCAAATTTTGCATTGGGAATACAATGCTAGAAACCAGTGTTGTCGGCCCTTCAGCCCAACTTGGTTTAATTTGATCCCTTCATAAAATTGGTATAATTCACCTATTTGACCTTCATTGACAGTGGCTCTAGTTTGATTAGTTGATGTGATTGGTCTAACTTGGTTTTTATGAAAACCCATAAGGTTTTTTTTGAGTTAAAATATATTATTTTTTCTTGTATTTTCTAAAAAATGCACAAGTTTTCTAAAATAATAAATGTGGATAAAAGAAAAACAAAAAATAAAATGTAGAAAGTTTTTAATTTTCAATTATCAAGAATATAAGTAATTTTTATTACTTTATATACAAATATAAATTATATTATAATATTTTTGTTGATCTTGATTCAATTTTAGTTCGATCTTGATTGATTCTCTCGGCCCTTAGCCCCTTCTCATTTTGGGGTGAACTTTCTAGTTCCAGTTTGACAATATAGCTAGAAATAAGCTTCAGATTGATGGAAGGAAGAAGAAGATGAATAAGAAAATGAACGAAGGAAAAGTTAAGGAGAACTAAATGGTTTTTGGGATGAAGATAGTGATTAGGTGGTTCATAGGGTTTTGACATGGTCAGGTGGTTCTAGTTGCATTGGTTTGACAATTGTGATCAGGTTGTTGGGTGTGGTTTCATCATAGTAGCTCTAGTAGGTTGTTTGGTTGGGTTGGGTCTAGGTTATGATGGTTGGCTCTAGATGATCTAGTCCTTGGTTTGCTTGGTGGATTAGGTCTCATGTGTAAGGTATGGAAATATGCTGGTAAAAACCAAGGAATAGCTACTTTTGATCCTAATAAAGGAATTGCAATTCCCTATTTGACAACAAACCTGAATTTTGTAGAATAATTATCCAGCAAAAGTATATGTATTAATAGCATTCTAAGGGGGTAGTGACTATTCCATTCAATCCTCATGAAGTTAACCAAATATGCAATTAGAATTCTTTGATGCAATGAAGCTTCCAATTTGAGTGGGATGCACTGCATGATACGTCATGTTTTTTTTGGTATCTTTGTGTTTTAGGAAGAGATGATAGCGTTTGTGGTGCTCCGTAAATTGCAATATATCTTCAAAAGTTCATGATAAAATTGTCAAATTTAGTTTCTGCTGTTACGAGTGTAGGCTGTGGCTGATAGTGCCTAATGAAGTATTAAGGTTGATGTCTTTTTGAATGCATAGTATAAGTTGTTTAAAGTAGTATGCAACTCACATAAAATTAACATGGATGATGTTTCAGGTTAACGGGGAGATCTATAACCACAAAGCATTGAGAGAGAAATTGAAGTCTCATCAGTTCCGAACTGGAAGTGACTGTGAAGTGATTGCCCATCTTGTAAGTGCAGATTATTTACAAGGATTTTCATATTTCTTTTATATAGTGACATGAACGCATTTAACTGCATATTTCACCCATTAAAGTTTTTGCAGAAGCTGCTTTTGGTATTATTTTCTCTGGAAAAAGGACCTGTATTCTTTGCATAACCTTTTTAGTTATGTGGCATGTGTTCATGATGCTAGCATGTAAGATCTGTAGCTTGTTTCACATTTTTAATTCTAACTTTCCTTTTATGTTCTGATATACTCTTTAGTATGAAGCATATGGAGAAGAATTTGTGGATATGTTGGACGGAATGTTCTCCTTTGTCCTTCTTGACACTCGTGACAAAAGTTTTATTGCAGCTCGGGATGCTATTGGTATCACACCTCTTTACATGGGCTGGGGTCTTGATGGTATGTAAATTTAAGCAAGTTTTTGCTTTCTGGTTGCTAGGACTTTTGCTCAAAGTTTTCTTTCTTCTCAAAAAATTTCTATACAGTGGGATTATTATGCCATTACTTTTCAGAGTTGAGTGACCTCATATTTCCCTTACAAGGATACACATAGGAAGAGGTTTTTATTATAAGATCACGATTCATTTGTTTACTGGGACTTGATGATTGCTGATGCTTTGTGTCACCATTCATCTAAGTTGAGGTGCTGGGTTGTTTTATTCTGTCATGGCTTACTGTATGATAGCAGAAAATTTAGTACAGTTTGGTTTCTTTGCAGGTTCTGTGTGGTTTGCATCAGAAATGAAAGCTTTGAGTGACGACTGCGAAAGGTTCATATCTTTCCCCCCAGGCCACATATATTCCAGCAAGCAAGGTTTGCATTCATGAACATAAATATTATTTGAGTTCTATTTAGTTGGAGTGAAATGCTTGATGTGGTCTCTTAAATTTGATCATTTGGGAGATGGAGACATTAGTCTCCACCACGTTTTCACTTGGGAAATCGAGAACAATTCCATCCACCATGTTCTCACTTTTGGACAGTGAAACCTCCATCCGTATGTTTATGGGCATGGTGGAAGTTGCTTGGTCTTAGACAGACTTTCAATCCATTGGTAGCTTGGGGAATTGGTGAAAGGCAACTATGTATCTCTTTGGTTCTATAATTGGCACCCAATGGGTCCTTTTTGAGAAGTTCACTCTTAATAAGATAAGAAGCTCACATACCCTGAAATGCGAGGCTTAATTCTATTCTTGGCTGTAATGTTAAGAATGGCCCCCAGGTTTTACCTGGGATGTGGTGAAAGCATTTTTGCCCTCCTTTGCATGAGAAAACTGCTTGGATTCTTTTGTTCGGAAGCCTAATCCTTACTAAGATTTTACCATCAAGCTTGCTTACGAAAGTTTAAGACATCACACTCCAAATGTTCATTGGACTCATTGTGTATGGTTTAAGAAGCACATTCCTTGCTTTTCCTTCATTCTTTGGCTAGCTTTGCAAGGCAAACTAATGACATGGATAAGCTCTTAGAGTGAGGTGTCATCCCTTCGAATTGTTGCTTCCTTTGCCACCATGACTTGAAGTCCCATGAACATTTGTTTTTCAAATGCCATTATTCTTTTGAAGCTTAGAGCTTAGTGATGATCAAGGTTGGTTTCCATGTGCATTCAAGAGAGTGATTGGACATACTCCACATCCTTTCCGATTCTTCTCTGTTCTTGGCAGTTCTTTCTTGGAAGCTAGCCATCCATCTACTACCTTTGGAGGGAGCGCAGTGATAGGACAGAAGGGAATCAACTGACTCTTGCTGCAAATCTTGCAAACAGAATCTGTAGCATAGTGTCTGGCTATGGCTGAGTTTGCAGTTTGTTCAGTCTTTCTGACTCTGCTTGACCTTCTATCACTTTCTAGCATAACCTGGTTATGCTTTATCTTCCTTACTCTTTCTAGGCTGCTGAGCCTGCCTCTGTAATTTTCTTCTTGTTAATTTGTATTTCATCAATACAACTTACTGAATTACCACAAAAAAGGATATGTGGAAGACCAATTGTGGAGAAACTTAGAGAAAAGTTGTAACATCCTTTTATTTATAATGAGCTGGCATATTGATGGATGCAAAATTTTGCTTTTTATGTTAATATTTTAGTTTGCATTCTCTGCTTCTAGATTTCAATTCTAAACATTCTCATGATTTTTTCAGTTATCAAAGCAGGTTTTATTGAGAATTCTGTTTAATGTACATAAAAGAAATAACATACAGGAAGAAAGTGCACACGCTTGACTAGTCCACGGCTATTTTCTCAATTGTTGTCATTTTTTTCAGGTGGCCTCAGAAGGTGGTATAACCCTTCTTGGTACTCAGAGCAAATTCCTTCTGTTCCATATGATCCTCTTGTTCTACGTCAGGCCTTCGAGAAGGTGTGTCTTCTGCTAGATAAAGTATTTCTGTGATTTCCCTTTTGTTGCTGGGCTAGGAGTTCCCAATCATTTGGAAAAAAGAATAAGATTCCAAAGCTAGAAAAAGGAGAAGCTGTTTAATAGCCTAAAGTCCAAGTTCAAAGATCATGTTTCCCTTTATTGTACAGCGAAAAAAGAGTCTTCACAACAAGGATGCATTAGAAAGACTTCGAGCGTAGGCCTGCTGAGAGGATTAGTATGATGTCATCCACATACAAGAAACCTGGATCTATTAGCCCTCTTTCTTGTTCACTTAACCTTCCTTCCTTTGCTCTTCATAAAAGCCTGCGATTGATACATTTGCTTTTATTTAATTTAATTGATTAATTTATTTACTTTTGTGTGGTAAGTAAATGATCTATCTTCCTAGTTGCTCACATTTGGAGTGTTCTTTTGCAGGCAGTGACCAAGAGGCTTATGACTGATGTGCCATTTGGTGTACTTTTGTCTGGGGGTCTGGATTCATCACTTGTTGCTTCAGTAGCTTCTCGTTATATGCTTGAATCTGCAGCAGCCTGTCAATGGGGCTCACAATTGCACACCTTTTGCATTGGTTTGAAGGTCTTAAAATCAGACTCTGAAATTGAACTCAAATTTTTTGGTGGCATATAATTCCATGGCTTCATGATTTTGCATAGACACATTCAAAGCTATAATAGTAGTAGAAATACCTTTTTTGCCTATTTGGTTTCCATTTTTGGTTCATTTGTTTGTTATAGAGAAGGAATTGGATTCACTTCTTTTAATAATCTAACATCTCTAGTTTTAAGATGATTTTGGATATTGCGTGAGACCTCACATGGTAACAAAGTAAAAGATCTTGAGTTTTAGTCTTTGTATTGTCCATAGTTTTATTATTCAGTCCCACATGACTAGCATTTGTCAATGTGTTAGCCTTCACTTGAGGGAAGTAATCAAAGACAATTCCACATCAATATCTATTAGCTTAACCCTTTTTATGAGTTGGATTTAGTTTAATTTTCTAACCCTTTTTATAGTAAACAAGTGGATTCTATAGTCATTGATGTCTATGAGAGCTTGATATCCACGTAAGCTAGGTATCCATGAGAGCTTAATGACTATGGAATCTCAATGTTCATGGGAGCTAGAGAGCTAAGGGAGAATACCTTGGTACTTGAATCTTGGCATTTGTCTTTGTCGGGGTGGTTCATTAATGTAAGTTCTTGTAATTATTGGTTGAAGAATGATGCATAGTGGTACTAAGCTTAAATGGCACATCTCTTATTTATTGGTTGAGAATTAGCAAATAGTGTAGTGGCTTAGGACCTAGCCTTGCATGGTGGAGGACATGGGTTCGACTCCTAGCATGCATGAATTTGGAAATGCATGACCGAATACTGAACTTAACACTTCTTGGTTGTATCCATGCTCAAGTTGATTTTTGCTTAGAGATCATACTATCACATAATGAAGCCTAGAAAGGAGTTGCTGGTCTTCGCGGTACGTGGTCAATGGCAAGAGCAGCGTACGGATTCACTTTCTTAGTTTGTTTGAAATGAGCAATAATGTACCAAGCTTTGGGTCTTGCTTAGGCAAACACTCGATGTTGCTTGGATCGGTGTCATGGCTTGGCATGCTATGGTGGCTTGTTGCTATCACAACATGCAGGGAAGAGATCAGTTGAAAAGTTAGTACTCTAAAAGACCCCACTAGCAATAGGATTCTAGTAAGTTGAACATAAACTCCATTAGCAATAAGATTCTAGTAAGTCAAACATGAGCCTTGTTAAGTCATATGGCTTATGAGAAGAGAAGCCCAACAATTGTTCTTATTGATACATTGAATTTGATATTCAATTATAATGTTTAATTGTGACTCTTTGACCAAGGATATCGTTGACATTGATGTTGTTGGCCACTATATCTTTGACTTTGCAAGCTTTTGTGCTCCTTTTTCTTTCGAGTCTCCTATAGCTTTGTAAAACTGAGGGACGACATTCAATTTCAATAGAATAAGCACGATAAGAATGATGGGGGATTACTTTTCCCCTATGCCTATTCCAAATCTCATGTGAAGGAAGGTTATATAAAATTCAAATTTGGAAAGATTGGTATGAATTTTTGGAATTCGTAGAAGATTTTAGTTAAAATGCGATATAATCGCTAGTTTAGAATTGGATTTCTACCAGAGACACTAATGTTGATAAGTTGTTTTCGCTTTATTGATTTGCCGGTAGAGTTTCTTTGATTTAGGCTTTGTGCAAAATAAAATATCGTCAGTGAGAAGTTGGAGTTTGCTTCAATATAGTCACTATGATGCTTAAATTAGTGATATGTTATGGGAGTAGAATTTTGACGGAGAGAAAAGGAGCGACGGACTAAAGGTCCTTTACTTAGGGGCTTCATCTCCTAGGCCTAAATATTTTAGATAAGATATGGGTGATCGTATCTAGGGATCATCTTCTCCAGTAGGAAAGTGTACTTAGCATATTTAGTTAAATAGATACATATCTCTTGTAAACTTGAGTATATCTTTATTGAATAAGCTTATGGACCATGTCCTAAAAATAGCTATCACCAGAATAGATTTCTTTTTTAGTTTGCTTCACTTCATTTTGGATAGGAAAATTATTTTCTGCTGAAAACTTTTTTGAGAGATGACATACTAGAAACTTGTGTTCTATTATTTGGATAAAAGGTCTTTTCTTCTGGAGTGTATGCCTCTTATAATGACCTGCAAGCATATGTGGAAGCAGTATGCACTTTTTTTGGTTGGCTCTACATGTAAATAGTCTAGTAAATGGGAAATGGTTACTGATTCTCCATTGAGGGTCATCGGTCATCATTGTGTTCACAAAAGTTTATGGTTGGTTGTTGACAACATGGGGTAAAATTTTAGAGGAATGTCAAAAAAATAGCTTAGGGGTTGAGAACTAAATGTCATTTGGTGGTTTTTTGTTGTTTTGTCAGTTAACCAGAAAATTGTGATTGATTTGAAACACTAGAAAAGACAGAAATGATTAACAATAGGGTACAAATGAAGCCTTAGCATGTAAAACTTTAGGTTGATTGATTTGAACCTGTGGCAAGTTATTCCAGGATCTAGTTGAAAATAAATTTTTGGGCTCGTTAAGTGAGAGAATCCGATGATCTTTTGACTATGGCTCGTTTAGAAAGAACCCTACAATCTTATGAAAGGCGCTATTATAAAGAGAACCCTAGATCTCTTTTACATTTAAAATCTGATATTGTTTTCTGCTAAAATAGGACCTCTCTTCTTCTATTCATTTTGTTGCCTTAAGTACAAAGAAAAGGGCAGTTATGTGAAACTGCTTATTTCCTACTTTTACTCCTAATTTTGACACATGTAATAACTGAAAAATAACTCTCCTAGGACCCTATAACTGGCACATTACTGCACTACAACATCTGGGCTTAGGACCAACATTATCAACACATAATAACTCAACACTGCACATGTACTTTACAACACTACAAAACACTGCACAACACGGCACAACACAGCACATACACTATACAACATAGCAAACTGTTACAATCATAACATTACTCCCCCCTTTGAAAAATGTGATTGACTTCACATGCAACCATTGGATTAGTGTTGGCACATCATATCTTGAACTTGCCAAAGGTTCCATAGTCCATCATACTTAGGGAAATCAAATTTAGATAATTTAGGCAGGATGATTCCTTGATCAGCCTTTTGTTGTTATTCACTCCATGACTTGCAACGCTCATATTGTCGTCAGTTTTGCCATGCTTCCTTTCTGCCATCTTTTGTGCCGACACATCACATGTCAAGCTTGCATTCTGCATAGAGTGTTGCTGTTGTCGGCCTTCAATTTGAGTTCAACCCTCCTTGTACATAGACAAGAAGGCTTTGAATTTTTGTTGTAGGTGATAGGCTGAGGTCTTATAGTGTGAATTAAGCAATATTATTGAGGAATCAAAGAATTGGAATGTCACTTCCACTCGTTGAGGAGGAAATCTCCTAGCTCTGCTAGGGTTTGTTTCTTACCAAATATCTCTCACTACTCTAACTAACTAACACTTTCCTATTTATAAAGCTGTAGCTCTCCCATTACAAGAGATAGCATTAATAGATGTATTCTAAAAATGCCTCAGGTTAACTAACTATAGTAGCTCCTATAGAACAATTGAAAATAGTCTCTATAGCAGTAAGACACATAAGATATAGCTAAACATTTCAATCAAGTCATAACCATCGCTGGTACACATAAGTTACATTCTCATGAACCCTCGGGTATGTATCAGTAGGTGCTTCGATTTGTCCATAACAATTAGTTCTGATACCAAAATATAACAAGATCGAATTGAAAATAAATTTTCAGGCATGTTAAGTGAGATAACTCGACAATCTCTTGACTAGAGTTTGTTTAGAGAGGAACTTATGATCTTATGGAGGGCTCAATTATAGAGAGAAAGCCTGGATCTCTTCAAATATAAAATCTGATATTGTTGTCTGCCAAAATAGGACCTCTCCTTTCCTATTCATTATGTTGCCTTAAATACAAAGAAAAGGGCAGTTACATGAAACTGCTTGTTTCCTACTTTTATTCCTAATTTTGATACATAATAAATGTAAGATAACTTCTCTAGAACCTTATAACTGGCACATAACTGCACTACAACATCTGGCCTTGGGACAAACATAATCAACCAATAATAACACAACACTGCACATGCACTGTACAATACTACAAAACACTGCACACACATTGTACAACACTGCACAACACAGCACATACACTACACAACACAGCAAATTGTTACAATCGCAACACAAGTAGTTTTTTTTTTTTTGGGCCACCATAAAGAAAAGTAATCACTTCAAAAATATGGTTTCAAATTGGCTAATTATGAGTGGGGATATAATAATTTTGAAAACTTGAGCTTGATTTAACCTCAATTGAGCTCCATATCTTCAAGTTATGCTTGGTTCAAAGTGATACTTGTCGAGTTGAGTTTGGTTTGACTAGGCTAATTTTTCCCTTAAAAAATGATTCTGTCAAACCAAACGTGAATAGAAGAAGCATTAATTCAAGTTGAACTTGCTTATGCTCAAGCCCAATTTCAGCTCAACCTTCTGTTCAATAATTTCTGTGTTTAACTTGATCATCAGACTCATCAGTTGTATATTCTGATGCTTGTAGTTACTCAAATAGTTCAAACTCGAATAATGAGTTGATCTCAAGCAAACATTGAGATGAGCTACAGTAACAAATAGGCTGTTTTAACCTATAACAGCCAAAAAGAAAAGAAAGGATTTCATGTATTGACATTTTAAATCTGAGGTTGCTGGATTAGAACTTGGGTATGATCTCTATGAAGTTTATTGTAGTTTGCAGTTATAGAATGATACAATTTGGATGGGATTCTTTGGCATGTTTTACTGATTGTATTTGGTTGTGAACATTCCTTTGATGAATGCTTATTTTTATATCTAGTCCTTGACTGATGTTGGCTATCTTGTCGTCACCAAAATCTACCTATCTGCAGGGGTCTCCTGATCTAAAAGCTGCAAGAGAAGTAGCTGATTATCTTGGAACTCGTCATCATGAGTTTCACTTTACTGTTCAGGTATCCATCACTTTATATACATGTTCACAAAGATCACACTGTCATCTTTGTCATTTCTGTAATTTAGCATTATGTTTCTTGACATGCCAGGAAGGAATAGATGCTTTGGAGGAAGTGATCTACCACATTGAAACATATGATGTGACAACAATCAGAGCCAGTACTCCAATGTTTCTCATGTCTCGGAAAATTAAGTCATTGGGAGTGAAGATGGTGATTTCGGGGGAAGGCTCAGATGAAATATTTGGAGGCTACTTATATTTCCATAAAGCACCTAACAAGGAGGAATTTCACCAGGAAACTTGTAGAAAGGTATCTGAGCAGTAATAAGAGCTTTATCATGTTTTTTTTTTCATTTTTTCTTTTTTGTAGTTGAAATTAGATATCATGGGTCTTGACACTGTAAAAATGCTAGATTGTTAGATGGAAGTCGTGTTTAACTTTTGGGAACAACAGCTCCGTGAAATAGTGGAATAAGACTATTTTTACCACTGGATTTTGCATAATTTGCCACCCTTGACTTTTTTTGCTATCTGATGAAACAGCGATCCCTTTTTCCAGCTGTGTTTTTTTCCCCATGTAGTGCTAATTGCTAATTCACAGCATGTCAACATTTAACAGATCAAGGCTCTTCATCTTTACGACTGTTTGAGAGCGAACAAATCTACATCGGCATGGGGAGTTGAGGCTCGTGTACCCTTTCTGGATAAAGAGTTCCTTGATACAGCTATGAGCATTGATCCAGGGTGGAAAATGGTATGCAACTTTCATCCCTGCTTTATTGCATAGCTTTACTTCCACTCGAATCTTGTTATGGTCCTTACTTCAGAAAGAGAGGGATCTAGTGGATTGTTGCAGGGATGTTGATATTTTTTGTATACCCAGTGTCGGTGACATTGATGTTGCTTTTGATGCATAACAATAGATAGAAGAAACAATGATGAAATGCAATAGCATAGACATAATGTAATGAGTTATCATTGTTGGAAATACTCTCTTCCACATAAGCTGTATCCATTTCTTTTTCTCAAATGTTATTTTATTTCTATCAAGCAAGCTATCTTACCTAACTAACTTGCGAGTTTTTCTTTCTGTAAGCACCAATCCCGCAACAGAACTAAACTATTATGTGGTGTAACCTACTTCATGTCATACTGCGCTCAAAGCTTCATGCCATAACTCAGAAGAAAACAACAATGAATGATCCACCAATCACCATTGTTCTTGCACATATAACAACCCCAAATCCCATCTTCCTTAGGTTGTTACTAGTTACCACCTTTGCTTAAAGTTGTCCTCTTGCAAAAGTGCAACAGTTTTAAAGTACTTAACAACCTGTTGGATATTTGTCATAAAAGTTCTTTTCCATAGATTTTCATTTGGCTGCTTATTTGCCTTTGCTGTCATGATCTTTAAATCCACCAAGAATATTTTGCCCTTTGGTTTTCCATTTTAGCTTCAGTGAGGAAATGTCATTACCTTGATTCCCATCTCGTTGTCTCATTCTATGTTGGGAGTGACTCTTCCTTTAATCATAAAACATATATGCTAACATTGTATGACATGGGATTGGGCTTTATATATATTTTCACCACTTTGAATAAAATTGAATGCTCTTCACTTTAGTCCATTAAGAACCTCCATTTAGTGCTTCACAACATCGGATACTTCAAATTGCAAATTGACATGAAAAGCTGCAGCATATTTTTGAGGCTCCTGGGAGTTGTATGGAATTTTAGTTTCATCAAGAGTTGTGTAATCTCAAAACGAACCTCTCTAATCGTAGGTAAGGCCTGATCTTGGAAGGATTGAGAAGTGGGTTCTTCGCAATGCATTTGACGATGACCAGAAACCTTACCTACCAAAGGTTTGTATAGTTGATTTTATTTTTATTTTTGGCCGTATGTCTCTTTTTAAGTATTGTTGATTTTATTTTTATTTTTGGCTTCAGCATATATTGTATAGGCAGAAGGAACAATTCAGTGATGGAGTTGGATACAGTTGGATTGATGGCTTGAAGGATCACGCCAACCAGCATGTATGGACTTAATCCTTATATATATATATATAACTAAATTTGGAGCAATTTGATGTTACTTTCTCGAACAAAATATTTATGAAGAAGTTAGTAATATGGATGTCAATTTTTTGATATATTGGTTGAACTTTTTGGCAATTGATATATTGGTTAATTGGCAGGTTACTGATGCAATGTTGATGAATGCAAGCTTCATTTATCCAGAAAATACCCCTACCACCAAAGAGGCATATTATTACAGGGCTATCTTTGAGAAATTTTTTCCAAAGGTGTGTGTGTTGTCTTTTAGCCTACCCACCTAGTGGGTAATAGGCCAGAGTGTTGCTATTGTTCCGTGTTTCTTTTCTTACTCTGCTACCTGTTTTTTGTTTTCTACCTGTCTGTTAAAGAATTGACTGATTAGTTATATCTGAACAGAATGCTGCAAGATCTACGGTTCCTGGAGGTCCTAGTGTGGCTTGCAGTACGGCAAAAGCAGTTGAGTGGGATGCATCCTGGTCAAAAAATCTCGACCCTTCTGGTCGTGCTGCACTTGGTGTTCATTCAGCTGCATATGAGGAAGTTGTAGATGCAAAGAATGGTAATTTAGCAAATGGGACATCTCCGAAGCTGCCTGAGGTGCTTGTAGAGAAGACTGCTGCAGTTGTTTGATAGGGAATTTCACGGTATTTGCACTTATTGAACTTCGGGACCGAAATATACTCATGGGAAAAGGTACTTAGTTTTTAGTTTCTTTAAGGGGCTACCATTTAACATCTTTCCAAATTACTGGGTATTTCTCTGTTGTAATATGTTTATTATAATTCGTGGCAGATAAGCAGGAAAAGGTCATCTCCCTTGTTCTCCACCTGGAATGTCCTGATCTCCTATCATGCCCTGAAACCGCTGACGTCTAAATGCAACAAATTCCGGTCTGACATGTAGCTTCCTTTGCTGTAATTATTGCAGTTGTATGTGGACATCATGAATTTGCGATAATGAAGTTCTTTCATGTGCTAACCTTGTTAGAATACAAACATCTTGATTGTATTTTATTGTATTTCAGCGTGGGTGTAATATTAAGCTAAGAATAATTGTAGCGATATGTGTTATTAAGTATGATAAGAGTACTAATGGTTCATTGGTTAGTTTCAATCTTTTTTTCCTTTTATGATTAATTTGGACTGAATGCTAATTTTTTTTTTTTCCCAACCACTTCCCCTCAAGTTTTTTCGCATTGCTCATTTCTCTTTCATTTGTGGCTACTTCTGATAGACATATATAAGGCATTCTTTCTTTCTTTCTGTTTCTTTTTTGAATTATGATTAGTTTCTTCGCGCTTGAATTCTTGAAATTTTCCTCTCATTTGTCATTAATTCTGATAAACATTTATAAGGGCTTTTTTGGTTTCATGTTTAGTTTGTTTGCACTCAAGTCAAATAGTAAAATGATAGATTGGATGGTTCCATCACCTGTGACACCACTCAAGTTTTCATGAAGGGTTATGGCTATAGAACGTTTCTGATATGGGCTCAAATTGAAATAAATTTTTGGGGTCATTAATTAAAAGAACCGGCCATCTCTTTTATGGATTTGATTATAGAGAGAACTGAATGATCTCTTGAACGTTTAAAATTTAGGATGTTTTTTTTTTTTTTTTTTATAGAGAAAATCTGCACCTCTTTTTTTTTATTTTTTATTTTTTCTTCTTAAATGAAGGGATTATGGTTATTTTCTATAATAACTGCTCATCCTATTATTACTTTCTATTGACACATATACATAACTGACACTAATTCCTATACACAATAACTGGTGCTTATAATTGGTTACACACTTGGCACAATAGATATGCATCAACATACTTGACTCTGCGATTTCCTTACTGCACAAGCAGAAACAACATAACACAAACGGACATTACAAAACAACCTTCTATACATCATATAACATGCACACACACATATAGAGAAACCTGCTGCTGCTCCTGTAACACACGATGGATGCACGCAGGAAACCAGTTATAACATTACTCCCCCCTTTGGGTGTGTTTGACCTCAAGCGTGGGTGTCCTTTGGTTTTTCACTAGTTTCTTCCTCCTTGTTGTCTTAGGGTTGATTGTACTCCTGGTTTTCTTCTCCAATCGCTTTTGCTCCCAATTTTTCTGTCAATTGATATTGAGCTAATGCTTTGACTTATTGGTATGCTTTAGTAGCAAAATCAACATTCCATCCGCTTATTGCTCCTATGATATCACTAGCATCCCTGTACTCTTCTGCCATCTTTCCTGGTACTGTCACTTCCTTTAATAAGGATGCAAGTTGGATTGCTATTTGTTGTTGGTGCACTTAAAGTTGATGCTTGTCATCCTTATACATGGCAAGATGGGCT
Source organism: Lumnitzera littorea (assembly GCA_024138015.1). Taxonomy (NCBI): domain Eukaryota; kingdom Viridiplantae; phylum Streptophyta; class Magnoliopsida; order Myrtales; family Combretaceae; genus Lumnitzera; species Lumnitzera littorea. Next base: position 105,097,007 of record JAMXBB010000009.1, on the reverse strand, counting down.
TCCAACTGCTGATGCAAGCTGTTCAGTTCTTCCATTAGGACAGACTCTAATACCAAGTTGTTATAGGATTGAATTATAATAAACTTTCAAGAGCATTAATTGAGAGAACTCAACGATCTTTCTCATGAGCTCTATTATAGAGAGAATCTAACGATCTCTCGAACATTAAGTTTTAAGGTTTTTTTTTTTTTTTTTTTTAGTGTCTGTACTCCTTTTTCCTTTCATTTCTGCTTGTTAAATAGAGTACAAGGGGCTGCAGTTATTTTCTATAATAATTGCTCTTTCTATTATCACTCTTTTATTCATACATATAAAAAATTGCCACAATAATTCCTAGACACAATAATCGGCACTTATAATTGCCATACACACTTGGCACAATAGATATGCATTAACATACTTGACACTACGATTCCCTTACTGCATAAGTAGAAACAATGTAGCACATAACACAAATGGACGTTGCAAAACAACACCATACATCACATGAAGCATGCGCATGCACATTGAGAAACCTACTACTATAGTTGTAGCACACGATTGATACACACATTAAACTAGTTATAATAGTTTCAAAGCTTTAAATGTAGCAAAGTTACTCTAGATATTATGTACATTCTAGCATGCTATTCCATCTTATTTTAATTAAATGTTAAATTGAGGAGAAAACATCTAGGTAAGTATGAGTATTGAGTCTCATTATATATATATATATGAAAAGGGTACCAAATGCTTTGGAAATGTTGAGGATGATTTGCTTATGCTGGTTTTTCTTTGAGTTGTTTTGACAATTAATTCTAGATGAGCTTGATTGGGTAGTCAAGTTACTAGTAAGATGAAGAGATACAGGAGAGAGGGTGGAGGGCACACCCGATACAAGGATTTAAACAACAAACACTAAGGAATAAGTTAGTATGTGTTAAAATTAGATTAAAGTTAGAATATGACCTACTAAAATATAATGATGAATTGATGGTGTTTGATGATTTTCTTAAATAGTAGGACATGGTTGTGCATTTGGGTGCATTTTAATGCATGCAATTAATTGGCCAAAACTTGAAATGGGTAAAAATTAGCAGAAGTAATTAACTAAAATAGAGTAAGGGTCAATATTATCTAATTAAAATCGTGTTTCTCCTTTCCACTTATTATTATTCTCTTCCATTTCACTTCAATCCATCGTTTTTGTTCAATGATCGATAGTTTTTTTATTATTAACTATGTATTCATAAAAACATTAGCCTATTAGGGCTGCAATGATGGATATAATTTTTGTTTGGAGAAAATTACACGAGAGAGGATAGACATATGCATCTAAGTCCAAATAGAAGTTCAAAGATTTCAGTAGCACAAGTTCAAAGATTTCAGTAGCACAAAGTAAGAGGTAAATGTTACTATACGGGTGAATATAGATAATGTTACTACTCATTAGGCCTTTGTTATAGCTCTGTTTTATGGTGCTATTGTAACATGTCAATTGTCAAACTGGATGCTTGTGTGTAATTTATAGTAGCTAGCAATTGAAATAAGATGATTGAAATAATTACAAACAAATCTTAGTCGCCCATAATCCAAATATTCCACATCGACATTTGTGCTATAATTTCTTCTTTTCCTCCATTCTAACAAACCATGGCAAATTCACGAGAAAGAAAAAGTGTAAGAGGAGAACTATGATCTGAAAGTTGTACAAGTTGCAACCTCCATGAATAACTTCATTAATGGAGTAGGTGTCAACAAACATTGCTTTTCTAGTTTGTTCTCACATGTGTAGACTTGTTGGTACAAATAAATCTTGAGAAGGAGGTTACATACTTATGCTTGTCTTGAAGTAGTAGGGCACTACAAATTGTTTAAGTAGGTTGATCAATGTTTGATTGTGTGGAAGAGGTGATTTTTGGAACTTTGTTGGTTACTCTAAACTAGTATACATGTCGTTACAATGGGTTATAATTTGGATGAATGTCAAAGTTTAATGACAATTAAGTTGAATGCCATGAGGAAAAACAACTATGTTTTTGTGCTTACATGTGTTGTAGGATGTGCATATTTTAGGATTCTAATAGAATTATGGTTTTGAGTAGTTTTTGTTACGCTCTAAAATGGTAGAGTTATAATAGTCTCACCATATAGACCAACCTATAATAACAACCAATTGTACAGTCATTATTGTAGATACGATTTATACAAGCATCTACAACTCTTAGTTTTGAAGTAAACATTTCATATAAGATTATCGATAAAATTGCATATATAATCATAAACTTTAAGTCATATTTACATAGAAATATATATATATATATATTGTTTTATGCTTCTAGGAAATATTTACATAACAAAATAGTCTAAAATAGCTAAATGGTATATTATTACACTCTCTCTTTTTTATGGGTCCCTAGCAAAACTCTCAAGACATAGTTGTTTATCTAGTTGATCCTCACTCTCTTAAAGTTCTTCAAAGGAACATTAATCTTTGGATAATTATAACGCAGCATTTGGATTGTCACCTGCAAGAAAATCTACAAAGATGTAAGCAATTGATAGTTTAGTAAATCAGGATGGAGACATAAGATTACATAGCAAACACAAACATGATTTTCAAATAATTAATTAATTGTAATGCAACATGCAAATGCCATCACGTAACATGGTCCGATTTATTGTGAAATTGGAGAAATTTCACTTACTTTAATCCAGGTTGAAGAGTTTCAACGCTTGTGCAACAACTCATGACCAAACCCGAATTTATGTTATAGGGGTACTGCTCTCCTCATGACTATCTTTTGAATAATTGCCCTCATCTTTACAGGAACCTCCTTTCTTATTACTTAGTTCGACTAAGGATAAAGAAGGGATCATTATGCTATAATACTATCCTTTTTAAATGTATCAGTATTTGGTTAGAGAATCTTAATTGTCCCCTAAAGGGTTACAATGCATGTTTAATTAAGGTGTTAGGTCAAATATGGTTAAACTCAGTTTAGGGTGATGAAACAACTTCACTCCACATCATATGTAATAAACAATAACATCAAAGCATTAGAAATCAGAAATTAGCAACGTAATTAGAGACACACAAGCATGTATACAGACATCTATCTACAAGCATAACCAATTACAATCCTAATTCTTCAAGTACTATAATATAGTACTCCAAAATACAGTGATCTATTGATCTCAACTTACTTGAGATTTTTGACTTGCTTACTCAATTCGTTGCAGGGTTAATTCGTCTCTGCTTATTCTTATAATATAAATACTTTTTTAGTATTTATACCCTTATGATATATAGGCTTAAAATTATAATTTTACTCAATTATCCAAATTTTATGTTACTTATAACCGAATTCATCCTAGGTTAGTTTTTTATTTAATTTCTGAATCAGTTTTCAATTTGGGTTCTAATTCAATTTCTAATTATAGGTTATATATATAAACCCTATGAACTTCTTTCAAACCAATATATGAAATTAATCACATTATACTTAGGCATCATAAATTTCCTATTTAGCTCATAATTAGTATTTTGGTTCGCACGGCACATCATATTCTTAATTTAATTATCGAATTTGCTTTCGATATAAGAATAACTTACATATTTTCACATAATTTTCTAAATTAGATTTATATTATATTATAATATTATTACAATATTATCAATTTTTTATCTAATATTTTCTACTCTTTTAATTTTCAACTTTACATATTATTCATTTACATATAATTACTCTATAATGCACATAATACATACATCTAACATCTCAAACATCACAAATATCATCTTACATCAACAACTAACATCTCAAGATACCTAATTACATACTAAATTAGTATTTATACCAACTTAACCCTAAATTACAAAATTAACTCAAAATATACCCTTTTATTGAATATTTTAGGGCCTAAAAATTAAGTCAAATTTTAGAAAATTAATTTTTGGAAAATCTCTTCGTAGCACTATTATATATATCCTAAATAATCTATACAAAAAATTTAAGGTTAAAACTATATCATTAAGGTTATTTAAATTAAAATAAAAAATTAATTCAAGTTTAGCAATTTCTTAAGAGTAGTATATTTTGAGACCTAATTTTATTGAATTGACATTTTTTCCTATATCGACGTACAAAAGTAGGTTAAAGTACTCAATTTCAAAATTTTCTAGATATATTTAATATTTTTAATAATTTAAACAAAATTAGAATAGAGATTGGACTTACCTGTTTGATTGGCTTCTAGCCACCAGTGGTGGCCCTAAAGGTGTCAACTGCTCTAGGCGGTGGTTCTATGGTCAGGTGGTGGTGGCCATTTTGTTCCAAGTGATCGTTGGTTCTTCTTATGAGCTCTATTTACACATTATTTTTGTCATTTTTTTTGTAAATTTACTTACTTTTCTCTCTTTGGTCTCTCTCTAATTTTTGTAACTTCATAACAAAGCAAAATAAATTCTAGATAAGGGTCTTCTAATTTATAAAGTTGTTTTGTTAGGTTAATGAATTATTGGTTTCCAGTTGTCTCTTATCTTTTTTTTTTTTTTTTTTTACTTTTTAGTTTGGTTATTTTGATTGGTAAATTTACCTTTTTCACTTCTTAGCATGTCACGCCTTAGTTCTAGAGATTTTACATTTTTTAAACATTTTTCTTGATTTTTTATGAATTTTTCTTAATTAATTACTATTATATTGACTTAATCTAGGTTTTTCAAGTAATTTCAAGTATTTTTACTTATACTTAAATACATATATGATACAAATAAATACTTATAAATATTATTTATATTATTTTATAATTTTTAGTATACATATAATTTATTTTTATTGATCCGTTAATTATTGGAACTCGTTTTACACGTTTCTGATAAATAACACGTTATATACGTATAATTTAATATTATAATATTTAATTATTTATTTTCCTAGATTTGAACTTATGAGATCAATTTTACTAATATTTCTAGTTTCATTGTAAAATTTGGGCATAATTAGATAACTTACATAACCGCCTTAAATTTTACATATCGAATTCTAAACATCTAATTGCGAGGCCTACATTTTTACCCCCCTCTTTGATAAAGTTTTTTCCTCAAAACTTTTATATATTATATTTTACTCAATTAACTAAAATTAACAACTAAACTTCTTTTACTATCTTAGAAATTAGAAGAGCCATGATATTGTTTTATCATTGCTGCTTTCAGCTCTCAAGTAATCTTCAAATCTGGACCTTTATTCTATTGTATCTTCACATATTCCATATCTCAATTTCTCAACTTCTAAATCTGATTATCCAATATCTTTATGGGTTGCTTCATAACTTGGAAATTCCTCTTTAATTCTACTGGCTTTATCTTTACAAATGCATTCGGGTTCTTAACAAACCTCCTTAACATCAAAACATGAAATACATCATGGTAGCCCGATAAACTTGGGGGTAAGGTTATTCTATAAGACACATTACTCACTTTCTCTAATACTTCAAATGGACCAATATATTAAGAACTTAACTTTCCCTTTGAGCCAAATTGTCTAAGTCCTTTGAATGGACTTATCTTAACGTAAACACGATCTTTGACTTTAAAGTCTAACGGCATTCTTTTTAAATTTGCCTAACTCTTATAACAATCTTGAACTTCCTTTGTTCTTTGTCACATAATCCTAACTTTTTCATTCATTTGATTAATCATGTTAGGTCTAATCATTGCATTCTCCTCATGATCCCAATATAATAGCGATTTACACTTTCTTCCATATAATGCTTCATAAGGTGTTATCTATATAGTCCCCTGATAACTATTATTATAGGCAAACTTTATTAATAGCGAATATTAATCCTAATCACCACCAAAACCCAAAACACAAGCGCACAACATATCTTCTAAAGTTTGAATTGCTTGCTCAAATTGCCCATCTATTTTTGGATAATAAGCTATACCAAATTGTAACTTTGTGCTCAAAGGTTTATGTAAACTCTCTGAAGATTTGGATACAAATCGATTATCCTGATTAGAAATAATACTTTTAGGCACACCATGCAATCTTACTATATCTTGAATATATAATCTAACCATTTTTTCCATTGGATCCCTTATCTAATAAGGTACGAAATGCGCACTCGTTGTTAATCTATCCATGATTACCCAAATTGAATCATAACCAACTTGAGTCCTAGGAAGTGCAACTGCAAAATCCATTATAATATGATCATATTTCCATTTGGGTATCTCTAAAGGTTTCAATGGTTCACTTGGTTTTTGATGTTTCGCTTTGACTTATCGGTATGTAATACATTTCGCCACATATTGTGCTACATCTTTTTTCATTAAATTCTACTTAAACATTGATTTTAAATCATAGTACATTTTATTTCCTCCCGGCTACATGGTATAACTTATAATGTATGCTTCATCTAATATTTCCTTCTTAATGTTAGGATTTTATGGTGTGCATATCCTTTCTCTAAATCTTAGTATACCTCTTTCATTTACTTTTAAATAAGAATCATTCTCTTTGCTTAAATTCATTTTCATTTCCATCATGTCTTTATCTTCTTCTTACTTCTGCTTAATTCTCTCCAATAAGGTAGGTTACATCACTAAATTCATCACTTGACTGTTAGGCTCATACCATTCAAACCCATTTTTCAACTTTTCAAATTCCTGTGTAAAATCATGTTGAGAAGTTAATAGTAATACAACTTATTCATAATTCTTCTAACTCAAAGCATCTACCACATGATTGGCTTTTCTAAGATGATAATTTATATTCAGATCATAATCCTTAGTTGGCTTTAACTATCATCTTTGTCTTAAATTTAACTCCTCCTAAGTAAAGAAATACTTTAAGCTATATACATTATATAGCTTATTTATATCAGGTAATGTTAAAACTGGTGTCGCAACCAATCGTTTCTTTAACTTTTGAAAACTCAACTCGCATTCCTTACTCCACTAGAATCTTATATCTTTCTAGATCAATTAAGTCCATGGTTTGGCAATGTTAGAGAACTCATTTATAAATCATTGGTAGTATCCAACCATACTTAGAAAACTTCTCACTTTTGAGATAGTTATTGGCTACTTCCATTCCATTACTACTTTCACATTTTTAGAGTCTACAGAAATTCCTTTACTAGATACAATATGACCTAGAAAAGAAATCTTATTCAACTAGAAATCACATTTACTCAACTTAGCATACAATTTATTACTTTTGCAACACTAACCGTAAATGCTATGAATGCTCTTCTTTAGTTTTTGAATAAATCAAATATTATCAATAAATACCACAACAAAAATTGAGTACTTTTGTTGGGGAAAAAGTTACTTTTCTTTTAGCTCAATTTAGAATATACAAAATAAGAATTGAAATAGTTTATTAATATTCAAGTTATATCACCATTTTTCTATGTCTTGCCACATAAGTTATATTGAGTTTCACTATAGTACCTAATGTGCTATGTTAGTAACATATAAAAATATTTTAAAATAAAATTTTTTCTAGTATTTGTTTTGTAAATATTATGTTGTAATTTTACCTAAAGAAATGAATATTAACATGTTACTTTAAACATATCATTTTGAACATTTTATTTAAAGTAAAAATATAAATATAAATAATTTTTAAATATGCATTATTACAACCTCTTTAGTTCATTTTGTTAATTTTCAACAAATTTTTTTTCCAATTAGATTCTTTTTAAGTTTAAATATAATTTATATGCCAATTGCAACAATAATTAAGCAATCCTCCTACACTTATAAATAGCTCTCTATGCCATCAAGGTAAAGGACCAAAACCCTTATATCTTCGTGCTACTCTATTGTTGCTGCCTTTCCCTTTTCCTTTCTACCTATACTCTAACCTAAGGTAATTGATTGATAGGTGGTTGACCAGGGATTGGTTTAATCGACCTTTAAGTAGGTTAACCAAATTGGGAGCATTTGGCGAATGTTGACTTACTATGTTTCCTTCTTATTAATTTTTAGATATCATCTCCTTATTTAGCTAGTTTCTTACTAATGACCCGTTCATTTCACTGATTGGAATAATGGATGAATGTAATTGGGATTCTTTAAAAAAATGGAATAAGAATGTAATATTTAATACTTTATCTAGTTAGATTAAAAAGCAACTTTAGAATAGATTCATAATAGAACTTTAATTACTAGACTCCCTTCATCTTTTTCCTCTCTCTCTCTCTCTCTCCCCCTTTTCTTGCTCTATTTTGTCTCTCTTGCCTACCTTTCTCACTCTTATGATGACTAATCCAACTGTGGGCGAGTAGCTAAAGGGTTGCGAGTGTTGGTGAGCATGGTATAATGGTTGATTTGATTGTAAATGGGTGTAGTGGTTGATGTGATCGCTAATCTAATTGTAGATGGGTATGGTGTGGTGGTTGATGGTTTTAGTTATGGTTGGCATACAATGGTGGTCATCATCTAACTGGGAATGGCTATGGTTGTGGTCGGTGTACAGTGGTGGTTATGATATGACCAGGAATGGTTGTGGTTGTGTTCTGTATATAGTAGTGGTTGTAATCTGAATAAGAATGACTATGGTTGTAGTTAGTGTATAAAAGTAGTCATGATCTGATTAAGAATGGCTATACTTATGGTAGTGTACAATGATTGATTTGATAGTTGCAAGTGGATGGTGTGGTGGTGCTCAATGGTTAGTGGTGGCTTATCATTTGAAAAATTGTGGGAGGTTAATTTAAGGAAAAATGATTCATATTAAACGAAATAGGGCTGCATAAGTTGAATCATGGAATCCATATTACTTGATTTTAAGTAATGGGAAATCCTACTAAATTGTAATTCTTAGATAAAAAACAAAGTAGACTACATACTAAGAAATAAAGGTGATATAGATGCCATCCCCCCTAAGTTAACGGGTAAGCATGTATCTACTTTCCTATGTTATGGATTTCTTTATGTATTGTCTAGTTTATTAGGATATTATTTTGCTCCCTATCTAATACCTTACTAAGATTTTATTATGTTTCCATTTATTAAACAATTAAAATGAGATGAATAGAATTATTTTAATCTCGTTTCAGTGTTTAAATGGGTTGAAAACCTTAACCTGTAACATGACCCATTTATTAATCATGTATAAAAACTAAACTTGTAATTTAATATATCTTGTGTTTAGGTTGAACTCGTTTATCAATTAAAAAGTTATAAATGAATTTATAAAATAATTATAGATATAAAGAGAAAAAAAGTGATAATAATATTTAAATTTTTTAATGAGAAATGGCATAGTATCTTCTTACTTAATATAAAACTACAACCCAAACAAAATCTTACAAAATGTAGAAAATCCAAAAATTTAAGTTACATAATATTACTAAATTAAGTGGAATTATATTTTAAATGTATATTAGTATTACTATTAGTGTTGATTTCCAAATTTATCATATTAGTTCTAATATTTTCAAGGGAGATAGTAAAAAATCTACACATGAGTTCATAACTTTCTAGCCATTTAAACTACAGTGCAACAAGAAAAATATATAACATTACTAAATTTAAGTTATATAACGTCACTAAATTAAGTAGAATTATGATTTAATTGGATATTAGTTTTACTACTGATGTTAATTTCTAAATTTATTACATTACCTGTCAAATTTTCAAGGGAGACGGTCAAATAGTTTTTATATAAGTTCATAATTTTATACCCATTTAAAGTACAATGCAATAAGAAAAACACAAAACTAAAAGTAGTGAATCTCATATCTTTAATTAAGATTTTGACTTGGAAAGAAACGATTTGTATAACAAAATGTTAATATAAAAGAATATATAACGTGTCTTATGTTTTAGTTTGAGAGCTTGATCCGAATCGAACACAAATTTAACAGTTTTTAAACTGGTCTAAATCGTTTGTAACTTGTATTATTTTTTTTTATACATTAATCTGTTTAAATCATATCGTATCATGTTGAACTTGGCTTAAAAAAATTGAGAATATTATGGATAACGGCACCTTTTTTATCATACCCAATAGGTTCATAAGCCATTGGAGTTTGTAAGATGGGGGTGTTTAGGAACATAGAATAGGAAATCCTATTCAATATCCTACTTTTTAATTGCTATCCAATAAATAGGTGATCATGAAGATATTGGCAATTCTCAAAGGTGGATACATGGACTTTACTGCTTTTGAACTAAGCGTATGTAATATAAGCGAGAAAAAAATATGTATTTATAAGTGGAGAGGTAAGGGATTAATAAATAAATCACAACAGATTTGAGTATATATTTCAAAAAGTGAAATTTGATAGGAAATTAAGTATAGTTTAGTAGTTAGGTGCTTGTTTTACATATATAAGGTCTAGAGTTTAAATATTAAATTTGTCATTTTACTTTTTTAAAAATGTATTTATTGCTTAAACGATATTTATGTTTTTGCATTTATTAAAACTTTTTTTCTTCCACAACAAATAATAACTTTAAATTCATTAATTATAAATCATATTTAACTATATAAATTCTCTTAAATTTCTATTTTTTATAAGTGATACATACAAAAAAAAATAATTACATTATCTATGTTACAAATATTTCAATCTTTTCATATAAATTATTAATTAATGATAGCAATTATATAAATTTTTTTATTTTTTGCAATTAACATTATGAAATTGAATATAGAGTCCTAAATAATTAATTGCCTAATAACTTATATTCAAAATGATACCTTTTTTTTTGTTGTTTCCTTTTTTTAACATTTCTAATGAAACTATCAAGGAAAGGAATAGTATAATCATTTATCTTTATCAATTTGCTCTTTTTGCTTTACTTATAATTTCCTGTTCAATTATTTTTTCTGATATATATTTCCATCCTATTGACTTCAGGAATTGTTATTGATCAGTTCATCAATAAGATTCGATATAATATAATTATGATAGTAAGTAGATATTTTTCTTTACCAATTTTAATCTTTGACTTAATTTAGGTAACTCTAGCACTAGTTTCTTCGTCCTTGGAAAACGGCACTTTTTTAAGCCTACCTTGCAGGCTCGTGAGCCACTTTGAGTTTGTAGGTTGAGCAAGTTGGGTGGCCAGAATAGGAAATCCTATTCAAAATCCTACTATTTAATTACCATTCAATAAATAGATGATCATGAAGAAATGATCGGGAATTCTTCAAAGAGGATAACATAGATTCCAGTACTTGTCAGCTTACTGTATGTAATGTAATGGACAAATAATTTGTATTTATAAGTGGAGAGGGACGGGATTAATAAATAAATCACTAGAGGTATAAGCCTCAAAATTATGAATTTAAAATTTATTATAATATTATATGTCATTTAGTTGTTATATTTTTATATTATAGTACTACACAAAATTTTTAGTCCATTCTTTAGTTTGCAATTTCTTTGAAGTTACTGGATAAACGAGTTTTGAGATACTGGATTAAAACTAAAAAAAATCTACTATTTATTCCGTGGTACAAAAATTCATTTTATAATTCAAAATCAATATATTTTTTAAATTAAAGAAATTTTCTTTACACTAAATTCTCAAATCAGCATATTGAACTATATTATAATTTGTTATAATTTTGTTCAAACATAAAAACTCATATCAAGCATACAAAAGAATCGAATTATCCTCCTTTCCTTATATTATGTTATGTTGTGCGATTTTTCTTATATTAAACAAAAAAGAAAAAAAAAAAACAATTCTGAGTCTACAAGGCTTCCAAAGCAGCCCCAAGTGCAAAAACATCATAGCAATCATAATTATTATAATCACTACAGTTGCACATGTAACCTTTTGTGCACCCACAATCTTTCAAATCCTTCAACCTCGTTTCTCTTCTTCTTTTCTTCATATCATCGTCCATGGTCGGAAGCTTCACTTTCATGGTTACCTTCGCTTTAGGAGGCTTCACTTCTTCAACCACATGTTTGTTTTTCAAAACAAAGCTGACCCAGTTCTCTATTTCTATGTCTGGAGATTCAAAAGCATTTTTCCATGGAATTTCTGCTCTCCCCAGGAGTTCTGATTTTGACCCACCAAATTTTCCTAGAATTGTTGGCGGCGGCTTGGTTCTTCTCCGGCGGAGCTCGAAACATATGGTTTGTTGCTTCAAGCTGTTTATGGAGTCCTCATTGCCAATGCACTCTAATGAGAAAGATTGATTCCAAACTATATCACTCGAGTTCGGACGATTGGGAAGCTCTTTGGTATTAAGTTGGACACTTTGGTTATTACCAGAAGGGAGATAAACCCTAATGAAAAAGCTCCCTAAGGTGTATGGTTCCATGTTTTTTGCTTGAGTAATTCTCAATTCACATGTAAATGAAGAACGAAATTTGGATGTTTCCATTGACTTAGACAGTGAGAGAGAGAGAGAGAGAGAGAACAAAAGAAGGGAGGATATGCTTGGGGTTGTGTTGATTAAGAGATGAAATGTGTGATTTGTGGATGAAAAATGCTTTAGGATGGGAGATATATTTATAGGGTTAGGGTTAGGGCTAGGCTAATGGTTGAAAAATATAGTAGAAGGAAAGTGGTACTAACTTTTACCCAAACCAGCATGTAGTGATTAATTTTATACATGAAATAACTTTGTGAGAGCATTATTATATGGGGTTGAAATCTGACAGATTTGGAGGGAGATCATGATTTATTAATTAACAATAACCCTTAAGAGATTCTCAAGGGTTGCATATCATCTGAAAAAAAAAAAAAAAAAAAACACGACCTTAACCACTGGTGGATCGGGATTATAAAAAGCTATGGACATGGATTTGGTTGATCCTTTTTAGTGGGTGAAGACTGGAAAGTGGAAGTTTGAGATGGGATCGCAAGATCATCTTTTGTCCACACTCTAAAAATAAAGGATGAAAAAAAAAAAAAGCTAACACTTTTAGGGGCGGTATGTCTACTAGATAGTAACTGAAGAAGCACTCATTGCTATGCTGCTTCCATGGAACCATAGATTATTCGTCTCACCACACACACAGAATATGCGTAGCCAACTTCGGAAATTGCTTACATACTTTCAAGGGGCGGATAAGTACTGCTTAGGAGGGAGTGTATCCAAACTGAGGATATAATCGAGTTGTGTCGAAGTAGTGTAGTATTGAATTCGAGCTTCAATTTAACTTAGCAAGTTCGAGTTCGATTAAGTCGATTAGAATTGAATTTTTTATAATCTCTAAATAATCTCAAATTCACTTATATTTAAAGAAAATAAAAATAAATTAAAAATTATATAAAACTTGATTAGGTTTGTAAGCCTTATATGCTTAATATTCTAAAACTTAAGATTGGAATGATTTACTATATGAGTAGCTCGAGCTATTACTAGATCAAATTAGTATAAAACTCAAATCGAACTTGAGTAGTTTGTAAATTAATTTGGTTCATTTATACCCTAATTGAGATTAATAAAAAATATAGGTGTAGCTTATGCCCCATATGAGTGTCCCTCCATACAACATAAGATGATGGATGTGGGTTGCCTAACCTCATATCTAGGATTAGTAATTCATATCATCACGTTGTATCTCATTTTTGTGTCTAAACGAATTTGTATTAAAAAAAGGTCAACATGTGATACAATCGGTTTATTAATCGTATATGAATGTCTTAACTCGTGATTTACCATGTCTCGTGTTCGAATTCGACCTATTTATCACATTTGCTAATTTTATACTAATTTGTCTAAAATTATTTTTTAAGCTGATAATTCCATACTAGTTGCTCATTGATAAAATTATTTTATAAATTTTTTTTTCGATGCCTTATTTAATTAAGTGTTTTCCTTATATGAGATGTCACATATACCATTGATATTGAAATACAATGTACACAAACAATTAATCAAACAAATTATTGCTTATTATTTGGCGAGCAACAATTAATAATAAATTACTTATCAAATTTCTAAGGATCTAAATAATTTAGAAAGATTGGACTAATTTTTAACTAGTATACTAATTTTTGTTTTATAACAATTATACTACTTTTATCTAGAAAAGTTCATAATGATAGTTTAGGTACATATTAAATCTATGCAAGCTTTACAATTCCATCCTAATTCATTTAGTTTAATTTACTTGTTTTGTTAAGTATTATAAAACAATTTGCAAGAAAAAGAATAAAAAAAAAGAAAATTTCCAACATGTCTATATGATTTTCTATGAGAGATCTTTAATAAGATCAACAATAACAGATCAAAGGTTTAAATTGATTATTTTCATATATTAACCTATTCAAATCATATCATATTATATCCGAATCTAATAGGATTCGGGACGTAAATCGTGAGCCCTGCTGATACCTTGTCCTGACTTAAACGAGTAATAATCGTTCTCGTTTCGTAACCTGTGCGGGTCAAACAAAATAACAAATTACGTGGTTTTGAAACAAAAGAATAGCGTATTCTTAATTGAATTTTATAGGATCAACTTTACACCGCTGATTTTATAGATAGATAGGAGCACTCTTGTCCCAAGCCTTGTTGGATGGCACTAACTTGAGAGTAATTGCCCAATAATGAAAAAAGCTCGAAGTTTACACTCCAAGCTCCCCCGCACAAACACAAATGTGTATGTATATATATAGTACATAATATATATATATATATATATATATATATAAGTGATCAACGAAAGGTGGATTCATTGGATACAATAAGTACATCTTAACAATTTCAAATCGGATATGCAAACTTAATTAGCAAATTTAAACACCATCAATTTTTCTTGTTTGATATATAGCCCAGCTCACTTGCCAGTTATATAAATAATATAAATATGTATATATATATTTATGTATATTTGATAATAGTAAACACTACGTAAACAACATTGGTTCCCCAAAACAACACTTGAGGAAAACTCAATAAAGAATACTTAAAAAGTAAAATCGATTGAACGAAACCTACTGTATGCTGCTCTTTGGTGGATTCGGATTCGGCAATAAAAAATATATAGATTCGTTTCTTAATTAGACAATTATGTTGATATTAAATACTTTATTATATTACATTAAAATCTACATTTGGCACACTAGAATAATATCATCATTTTATCTTTATTACTTATAGAATAATTATTTCCTTTTACAAAAAGGTATTCTATAAGTAATGCCTACTCCATATATATATAACTCCTTAAACCCTAGAACGCTACAGCCTATTATGTATCCCTAGTTTGTATTGACATATCAGGCTTCTTAAAATAGCTTGCTAACCTCTCCACATTGATATCAACCATCAATAATTTATAATAACTCTAATTCAAAACTCAAGGATATCCTTAACATCCTTAATTCATCAATATTTATATGAAGTTCAATATTTCCTAAATTACTTTATTCATAATCAATAAACTTGGAGTCTATTCAACATAATATGCTCGGAGAACTTAAATATAGCTCAAGTCTCAACTTCGTCAAATAAACTAACAACATAAAACCAAAACCGACTAGAGAAGTCTCAGGTGACTTCTTATGACCTAAGAAACTAAATAGAAATAACTATCTAAAAGTCTATTAACACAATTCATCCCAAGACCACCATATAGGCCTACAATCAGAATAATTTAGAGTCATATGCATCTAACTCTAAACTTGGAGTAACTCATAACTTCGATCAAGTAATATATATATATATATATATATATATATATATATATATACCATATAGTATTGGTGTGTGTCCTTCCCAACAACTTGGTAACCAAGTATTCACGTATCAACCTAAATCTACCTGGATCATTTCTAAGCATGACTCTAATCAGGATATGTTGTATAAGAATCATTTGGGTGCCACCTCAAGGTCTGGTCCTCTCATCCCATAAGCATAGCCAAGCACACGTAACACACATTTATTTAGTGTCTAATAATTATTTAGTTTGGTTATGCTACAAGCCTAACACTACAAACACAAGCATATCTCGTACTTGGTTCAACTGTAGCTCTAGGATCTAACCTTCTCACATTCCTAGAATCTAACATAGCATAAATACCAAAACTCAAATCACAACCTATACTTATATTAGAATAATACATATACTTAATCTTTAAATTTGATTAACAACGTTCCTTAATTTAACTATCCAACTGTCTCACACTTGCAACTCAAGTCATTGGAGTACTTAAGCTTAGTAAGAGAAAGAATTGGTTTGTAAAATGTTTTAGGTGAAGAATTATGTTTAGTAAAATTTTAAAAAGGATTTAGAATATGAAAACATGCTTGAAAAACAACCAAGACCAGGAAGAAATGTTGTTGTACGCAATAGGGGTCATGGTGTCTAGATGCGACAATAAGTGGCGTCTAAACACTAGCTTGTAGACTACAAGCGGCATTTCGATCTTTGCACTTTGGCCCCCATCCGAAAGCTTGAAAACCACCACTTCCATAATGTCTTCCAATCAAAGCCCAACCCGTACACGTCTCAAAACATCTCTTAAACTCAATCTATGATAAAATCTCAACCTTTTACTTCTTGAATTCAAAACTTACAACATATGAAACAACACATGTAAAGGCTAGGGAGCAATTCTTACGATTAAGATCTGAAATCCTCACTTTAACCATCAAGAATCCATTGTAAGACTCCCAAACAACCATCCAAAAATCGTTTTAATTACCACCTCACTAGGAAAAACAAGATTCATTTAGAGATCTTATTTAAACTTAATGAAAAACAACCTACACAACCTTACCTTGATGTCTTGCACCTTTAGACACACTTTTACTAACAAGAACCATTGTAGGACTCCCTAAAAGTCTTCTCAAATTCATTTTTGGGGCTGTCTTATGCAGAAAAGCGAGTTTCTTATAAGAATTCACCGGAATTTCATGATAAAAAGGCTTTACAATTCCCTTACTTTAGCTTTCCCAACTCGAAAATGCTAATCCTTGACATTCCTCATTTTGTAGTTACAAGAACCTACGCAAACCTTAGGCAACATAGTATGTACGAGGAAAAAGATTGGAAAAAGGATTTTCTCAAAACCCTAAGCGACTTTTATATACTTAGAGTTTGCTAAACTTTTCTATTCTTAGAAATACCCTCCACTGAAAAAGTTAATACCAAGCTTACCCTTAACTTGTAACACCACTTATTTTTCCTTTTCTAATTTATTTTTATACTTTATTTTTTTCCTTTAATTTGGGGATTTCCAATATAATATGGAGTACATAAGGAATTTTATTTCTTTAATGACTTTTAAAATCAGTGAGAGTGAATTTTAATCGGTTGGTGTAATGCTCATAAATTTTAGATAAAAAGTCTACCCCACCCCAACTACCCTCCACACCCAAAAAAAAAAAAAAAAAAATTTACTTTAAGTTAAAGAACTCTACCTAGGAGTAATATTAGTAACTAATAGAAAACAAGTAGAGGCGTCATAGGTGAACTGAGGATATATAATTAGGTATTGATGCATCAAACACTTAATTATATGTTGTGTGTACTAATGAATTGATAGCATAATGTGTGTATCAAGAATCAATGGCAGAAAGCATGAGTGTTTGTGTACTTGTGAAAGCGATGGTATAATTTATTGATGTTTTATGGTTTTTAGGAAAATTCATGTTAGTGTTAATATTCCATGCAAATGAACATAATTTTTTATTATTTATACATGTGCGCAATGGATGGGGTTACTCGTTGGATATAAGCTAGTGACCCCATTATGCTAACACTCTTATAGATTATTGAGCAATCATAAGGATGAGACATGGGTTCAACAAATAAATGGTACAAGAAGATGATTATCAAATAATCTTAGGTTTAATGTCTTCAAATTTTAAAAAATTAACTGCAAAATCTATCTTTTATATGTTCTTGAGTTTCAATTAATGAATATAATATCATTATCTCCCCATGAAGATTATTCCAGGGCATGACCATTTTATCCTTAATTTTAACTTTAATGCTACTAAGGTAACTAGTAGCACAACTAGATTATCCTTTTGATCTCCAATGGCCGTGAGGTTAAAGCAAGAATATATGGTTTAGTTGCTATAGTTTTATGATACTAGACAAGATAATACATTTTATCCTTTGTTGGCTTGTATAATTGACTATGGTATCAGATAAAAGAGGTTTGAGAGAACTGGACAAAAGCTCAAAAATTTATACTATATATTTGCAATACAAAAATCTATAGGAAAATTATAATAAAATGAATCAATATTTGTGAATAAGTTCAAATAAAAAATCAATATTTCAGAAAGTTGTTTACATAAGGAATTCATAGTAACCAATTTACAAAATTGTTTAAATCATTTCGTAAAATGTTAATCTATTATTTGAACCACTTTGTGAAACGTTTACTTTTTATTTAAACTTTTTCTAACGTTTATCTCTTATTTGAACTTATCTTTAAATATTTATATTTTATATTGTAATTCTCCCAAAAATCTATTTCATATGGTAGAAAATAAATACATTTTTAAAATTCTAAAATTAACCCTACATCAAATTCCTGTATTACAATATTCAACTTTATTGTAAGTTATATTTTAAATAAATAAATTTTTATTTTCTTTTAGTTTTTCAATAACAAATATATGTATTTAGTATTGCACACATCAAATATGGAACAATGTAATTTTATTATCCTTTACTTTCTATACTGTGTTATCAAATGTAGCTTTAACAACCAAATAAATGATATAATATATGATAAGCCGGACAAGCTAATTAACCCTGTAGACATTTTGTTAAAAATGTAGAACAACTAAGACGACTAAAAAGTCTACGACAATCTAACCACTTAGATTCTTTTTTTCAAAACGGTGTGAATTTAGGGATTGTTTTCAACAAGTTGATATTCTCCACTGGTTCATATTTTTCTAAGATGGCTAAGTCCAAGAAAATGAAAAGGAAGATTACTTTACCTAACAAAGATTGAATTGTCTAACAGCATATCCTCGATCATTAGAACCCGAAATAGCTTGTGCTTGGAAGAATTTTTATCTGTATTGATTTTCATAGCATATATTTCCCTTGCTTTGGCATATTTAGACTTCTCTAGGATGCTGACTGCTTGCAAACCATACATTACAACCAAATTTTGACTTGTACAATTTCGTGGAAAAATATAAATTTACGTAGTTAGAATAATGTACTCTTAGTAATAGATATGTTAGATCAATATATTAGGGACTAGTAAATTTACAAATAAGACAGTACTACCAGGTCGCTATGTCTCATCAATTGTCATTGTTTTCTCTTTGATTATCATTCTTTGCTTAAAAGCATAACACTCTTTGACTTTTGATTTCCTATCACACTCTGGTTTATAGCATTCTAAAACAAAAGCATAGCATAAATTCGGAAGCCATTTCAATCTTCACTTCTATAGTTCTATATATTATTCCGAGTACGAGGAATATCTCATTTAAACCACAATTTCAACAGTGAAGCCACTTATTATTATAAGTAAACATGGAATTAAAAATAAAATAAAAGCGAAACCCAATCAAATTAAAATTGAGTCGCCTAATACAGCTTCAATCTGACTGGGTTTTGAGCGTTTTTCCTTTTTCTTTTTTTTTTTCCCTATTTTGGGAAACTATACCCTCCCCGTGCCCCACCCCACCACCTCCCTCCTCCTCCCCACCACCCCACCAGCCACCTTGGAGTGGTAGGATTGATTTTTTTTTTTTTAATTTTTTGTTATTTTTTAATCCAAAAAAAATATATATTTTATTTGTTATATATATTATATATATAATCCTAGTATTTTGTATATTTTTTTTCTTCATTTTTTAAAATATTTTTCATTACTTTACTTATTTTTAATATTTTATTATATTATCTATTTAATTGAAGTATATGGACCAATAGATTATTGATACATATCAATACGCAATTTAAAATCCGACATTTTAGGTTAAAATGACTTGTTTATAAATTTTTATAAACGTTGAGAGCTTAAATAAAAATTTTCAAATGTTGAGACTTAAAATAGAGTATAAGGCAAACTTTGAAGATCTATTTTTTTATTTTTCTCAAATAATATATTATATATAGTTTTATAATCTAACATAATGAATATTGATCATTCGATAAAATATATCAAATTTAATATTTCCTCTCTTATTGCACCAAGAAAACAAAATTATTTTCTACGTGCATCATATATCACCATCAATTTGTATCTCTCTCGTGGTGCGTAGCAGACGCTAACTGTATACAGAAAACCAAGTATTGGTTGCGTAGCAAGGTTTGACTTCAAGGAGACTTTTACTTACCCTGTGCTCAGGTAGATGTTTTTGACGTGCATTAAATTAAAGTTGTAGTATGACAACACCCAGCATTAAATTAAAGTCAGGAGACAGTTTTGAAAGTATTTTCACTCCGCATAACGTCGCATTGCATATTCTTCATTATTGATTAAAACGTTTGTTGTAATTGATATTATTAGTTATGTATTTGTATTGTAATGCTTTTCACTTATATAAAAGCTAATTGAAAATTAGTCTATGTGAAGTGAAAAAGCACGATGCATGAAAATTTTCAACAATAAATAAAACATATCAGCTAGAGTGAAATGCATGGAAACTCGGATTGCACAAATTAAAATAAATTATACAAGTATACAAAAGCAATTATGATGAAAAAAATAATTGAAATAAAAAGGAAATAACATATATATATATATATAAATTTAAAAAGTATATAAAAACTCGTGTATGGCTTCAACTCACAAGTAAAATGTGATATAATATGCAAATAAAATCGTATAAATTATAAAAGATTATAGATAGTGTTTATAAGGCTAAAGTAGTAAACATTAAATCAACACTAACTAGAAAGTTTTTAGGCAAATGATTAAAAAAACTTATTAATCACTCATTGCTTTGGCTAACAACTATTTTTGAGCTATGGTATGACAAGCGATGCCAAACTGCTGACTAATAGTAGGCAGATAATCTAAAGATAAACAAAGAGGAAATAAATAGACATTTTTTCACCTAATTTAAATAATAGGTTTAAAAGAAGCGAAGAGTGTCCTTGAAATATAATTTGTAGTAGGCTTTTAAGATGGCTTATAAATAGAGGATGGTACGAACAAATTGGATTGCACTAAAGGAAAGAGGGGAAGAACTAGCTCAATTTTAAGACCATACGACAAGGATTTTCCATTTTTAAGAGGAAGAGGGCTATTATACTTTATGTTTAAAAGTTTAGATGGATTTGGAAACGTATTAGGATTGGTTTATTAAGTCAAAACAATAAATATCAAATCATCACTAATTAAAAACATTTTAATCAAAATGATTTATTACATATCTACATGCTACATGCTTGGATATTCGCTACTTTTGTCTACAACATTACAAAACTAGGTCACAAAAGCTGCAAACTGAAAACCGACTGAATGTACATAAATATCTATTATACAAAGATAAGATGCTAAATTAGCTATAAAAATGATTAAATAATGATTTACCTTCATTTCGTTTTCCATTTGAGTAAACGAATAATAACACAAAGAGGTAGGCTAAGGGCATTATTATAATTGACAATTGTTCTTCGATTTCCTTATTTGGGAACACTTATCTAGGTTGCTATATGTACTCGTTCCCATTCTATTATAATATAATGTGGAAGTAAGAAAGAAAACATCTAGTAACAAAATTATAAGTAAAATACAAAATAGCAAAGAAAAAGATAAAATAAATAAAATGACGGGTATTGTAAAATGTTGCAACTTTCCGATATTTAGCTCTTCTTGCCCTCCTCACCACCATCTTCCACGTAAGCCTTCTTTGTCGTGTCAGCTCTAGCGAACAGACAAATCACAAGGAAACACGTGGCATAAATCCCATACACCTTCCAATTGGTCTTAGGCGGTTGATGCAAAACCATCTTATGGAACACGACCACATAGTAATGCAACCCAACAGCATAGCCGACAAAAGTCTGGGCTAGGCCCATGAACCTAGAGCCCAGCCCACAATCCGTCGAGAACACCAAGACGAGGTACATCAAAAGCAACAGTAGATACACAACGTAAGCAAGTGTCTGCATGACCTGTACACACACGTAAGTGGACTGTGACGTAGCGTAGAAAAACCTAAGCGGCTCCAGCCCTGTTACGACCGAAGAGAGACATAGGATGGAGAAGTAGATGGAGAGGTACACTTGGATGAAGATCAACAGTTTTTGGAGAGAGAAATAGGCTTTGATGCGATTGAAAATAAGGGAAACCAAGATGAATGGGATCAAGATGAACGAGAATGAGATTACGGTTGCAAAAGTAGGTGCATATTTATTGCCAACATAGGGTTTAAACCCTTTGGTTATTTTCTTGTTGGCTTTGGAGATGTAGGCTTTTGAGGTTGTGGAGATTTTCTCGAGGTCTGGGATTAAAGTTTCTTGGAATTTGGTTGGAAGGTCTCTGAGTTCTGATACTAAATCATCGTCTTCCTGTTCATCAAGCCAAGTGGGAAGCTTTTGTTTCTGGGTAGTCTTGGATTTTTGGTTTTTGTTTGGGTTTTTGGGTTCTGGGTTCATAGGCTTTTTGTCTGATGACTTGGTTGTTTTGTTTTTGGGTGTGTTTAGTTTGGTTAGATCCAAGGTTTTCTTGGCTGAACCCAACCTAGTTTTGGTAGTGTTTGAGGTTTTAGTTGATGTTTTATTGAATTTCATGAACTTGGAAGTGGAGTTGAGTTTTTCAAGCTCTATTTTGCCCGTGGAGATGAGAGTTGCTTTTGTTTTTGTTGAATTGGAAGTTTTGGACAACTTGGTTTGGTTTTTATTGGATAAATTGGGTTTCATGAGCTTGCTTTTGCTTGTGTTCTTGGAAAATAAGGTGGTACTGCTGCCACTACTACTAGAAGTAGTGTCTTTTTTCTTGGGATGAAGAGTAAGATCTTCTTTATCTAAAATTCCCAACAATTTTCTTCTACCAAGGAACTGCGTTGTCTCGACTTGGTGTTGAGATTCTGTTGAAGTGGTGCAACAACATAGGAGAACACAATTGAAAAGATGGAAAGCACAATAAAAGAAAAGTACCTTTCTGCAACCAAAAGGATTTAGTGAAGGCATTGCTGACATTTGGATTCTATGCCTTAAGGTCTAGGGAGAAGAGGTCTTGGATATTAAACCTGTAAGACTACAGCATGTGGAGAGGAAGAGAGAGAGAGAGAGAGAGAGAGTGTTTATATGGATGGTTGGAATTTATACATGTGAATTGAGAAGGATAAAGTTTAGTGTTCCAACATTAAATGTCGCATGTCTTAATCAATGTAAAAACGATATATTTGACAAAAAAAAAAAAAATCTTGTATTTGATGCGTCCCAGTAAAATTGTGATAAAATATTTTTTTTTATTTAATTGACATGTAATTTTTTATAATTTATTTGTATCGAATTTTATAATACCCTTCTTATCATATATAATTAATTTTTATTAGTATTTTATTCATATTTTTCTGTGTTTCATGATGAATTAAGTTATATATTTGTTTTTACCGTGCAAGAAATTCGGCACACGTATTCCCAATAACATCTTAACAGGAACGATTTTTACCGGTAGTTAGTGAAGTAAGATGTCACATGGCCCACAATCTAAGAAAGATTTTATTTGGTTACTGAATATTGGTGGGACCTACGCGGTTTCACGTGGTCGCAACTCCCAAGAGGCCGCTGTATATATGTATATGTATTCAACAAATTTTTTACCATGTGGATTCCTTGATCCAAGCAATAATTCATTTGTTCATTTGTCTTGTCTCTTTTCAATGGACTGATGTACTGTATTATGATGTAATGTGCGGCGCACTCATCTTCCTTATTTTGTGTCTGTTATATAATATATATATATATATATATACATCTATATGTACATAAAATTTTAAAATTTTTTGTGATTTATATTAATACTTATTGGTTTTTATTGTTATCCAACTTTTACTTTTTCATTAATAAACTGCTAACGTAAAATTATATTTTATATAAATGATGTTATATTTGAAAGGGACTTCAATAATTATATGACTTAATATAAATATGAATGAATTTATTTTATAATTTTGTATACTATAACCTTTTTCAACAGTTAGCGTTTTCTTTCTTTTTTTTTTTTTTCCAATAAAGCGTGGAAAGAACATCAATACTAATATGAAACTATAATGTGTCAACATATATATTTATATTATTAGATAATAATATTCACTAATCATTCGAAATAATTTATGATGTATATTATTAATATGTTCTAAATAAGTTTATTATTATTATTTTTTTGTTATGAATATATTTTGAACTAACATCTACAGAAAGCTATATTTTGAACATATTTATATATATTTATTATTATTATTTTTCTGAATATATTTATATATATTTTGAACTAAAATAAGTGAGTGAGGCCGATGTTTCGTATCATTGTTGTTTCCACGAATTTCTCAGTTCAGTTGTTTTTCTGACCAGTGGTATATAAATTATTACATGCATCTTGTGCGAGGAGCAGCAGTTATATCCTAAAGTGCCAGACAGCGCTGGACTAATCACTTTAAAGATGGATCTAGTATAACTTCGTTAGAGGGTGGGTTACGAGGTCTAATTATTAAAAAGGGCAAAAAAAAAAAAAAACAATATAGAAAATATAATTAACGGTATTGTTAAATCAGGGTTAGCCCTACTATTTAATTTAATCAAATTTAACCTGATCATAAAATTTATCAGTTTCAATCTTAATTAAATCTAATTCTATTCATTTAACTTTTGACTTCTACGTATATCTAAATTAATTATTCGAATCAAATATAATAATATTTATAATTAATTTTTTATTAAGTGTGTAAAAAATAATTTCAAAATTTAGGGGTCATAATTTTGTACCCCTCAACTCACTTCATTTCGCCGACTGATGGTGAAGACTGGTTTTTTTTTTTTTTTTTTTCGCAGTTGAAAGAAGTGAAATCCTATTTGCTGCCCGTAGTGAGGCTGTGCGTACATGTTTTTTATTTTGAGGCTGTAAAGATGGTAACTGTGCTTCTCTAGAGATCATCTGTTCTTAATTTTTTTATTATGCTTTGTTAATTTTAGAGTTTTATAGACTCTTGTACATTATTAAAATTATGGGAAAATTTATAAATTTAGTTATTAACATTGCTATTTTTTTTATTTCAATCCTAACTATGTCTAATTTTTTTCTATTTTAGTCCTTTCTATTTTTAAATGTTTGCAAATAAGTACATCATCAATTCATAATTAGTTTTCCATTAGAAATGACACGTGACATCATCTTATTAGTTGATATACTTTTAGCGATTAAATAATATATTTATTATAAAGTAATAAAAATTTAAATAAAAGTTGGAAAAGTTAAAAAATGGAAAAGAAATTAAAAAATTCTGAAAATTTTAATTTAAATTAAGATAATAATATAAATATATATGCATATAATTAGTATCATTTAAGTATATTAACAAAAAATTAACAAATCAGAGAAAGCACAAAAAAAAAAAAGAAAGAAAAGGGCTGAAAATTGAAAAGAAAAAAAAAAGTTCCAACCACCTTAGGATCAGGGTATGACCAAAATCAGATTTGGAGAAATCAGTAACAACTCACTACAAAGAGTGGGTTGTGTGGCCCATTTTTTCATCCAAAGAAAGAATAATTTCTTGAGATAATTTTTTTAATTTTCGGATGAATTTTACTTAACCATTATGTCTTTTTTACACTTCACTGAAATTGAATAATGAAATATTTATTAATTGATATATATTATATATTAACCATTATGGTTTTTTCTTTTATATATATATATATATATTTATTCATTTATTTAGTTTGGGCAGCTACATCTTGGGAGGAGGGTTGCACAAACCAACCGCCCCTTCCCCACTAATCTACACCCAAAGGTTACGCTTGCACTTGATGGCCATATTTCTATTTTTTTTTCTTTTTATGCAATTTTTCAAAAAAAAAAATTTTATCCAAATTTTTTTATTTTCATTTATTGATCTGCTTTAATAATATATATTATCTTATTTTTTTAATTAATTTTACATATTCTTAAAATGCCAATTTTTTATTTTTATTACCTCATATATTTTTTAATATTTTATTATTATTTATTTAATGAAAAATGCAGACCAATAAAGCGATGGCACATGTAGTTCCTAGCAGAAAAACTAACAGAAAACCTAGGTAGGCATGTTTGCAAATGAATGCAAACATTAAGGGCTGAAATAGAAAAAATTAAGATTGATGTAGAAAAAGTAGCAGATATTAGAGATAAAATTTACACATTTATTTATAATAAAAAAGATACACTATTAATTATTAAGAATTTCATCAAATATTATTAATTTGAAGAATATAGCAAAAGTTAACATAACAACTTTTTGCCATCTTATTTTGCTCTGGTTTCAGCTGGTAGTTCAAGACTACAAAAATTAAGGTTGCTCAATAACTTAAAAAAAGGAAAAAGAAAAAAAAGTATTATCCATTAATAAATCCAAAAATGAGAAGTGATGAGAACTAAGTTTGAATAACTAGTTATCAAGATGTAATATCCTTCCCGTGGCATTTTAAAATTGGTTCTTTGTGATTTTTCTAATATTAAGAACTATACGAAATATACATCAAACCGAAAAATAAATCTTTTGTTTTACTCTTTTTTAAATCAAAACATTTGACTATATAAATAGCTATAGTCTTGGATATTCTTATCTCTTTTGCTTTCTAATAGATATAAATATCTCAAAGATATCCTTTGAGAATTTATAAGATATATACCGTTAAATATCTACGGAAAAGAAGATTAGGAATCCCAGGCTGTCGAAGAAAAATGAACCACAAAGTCCATAAACAATACCAACAGACACAGCACTCCAATTATTGGTGCTAATAAATTATATATGAGAATCAACCTTACAATTATTACTCATTTTAATAGTACAAATTACTTTAGGCAAATTTCAACAATTGTCATAAATCATCTCAATTAATAAGTATTAAAGATAATTTGTAGTTTACTATAGAAGTTACCAGTGCGATACATAATAGAATTTCCCTTTTATTTTGCTCTTATAGAATCTAAAATAAATGAGATATATGAGAATAGATGCATGACCTAACGTCAACAAATTATTTGTTCTTTTTGCTTGCAAATCCATATAAATGATCTAACATATTTTTATCCATATAACTAAAATTCTATGTCATATTAAAAACCCCTTTAAATGCCACCACCTAACTAATATATGGATGATTCAATCCAAAGAATAATATTTCTCTTAAACCAACATATTTCAGATTCAATACTATATACTTATATGGATGAAAGGTTATTATTCTTCGTCCTTTCTCTCTCCTCATTCATTGTTCTAATCCTCTTGAAGAAGCTCTTAAATAAAAGAAAAACAAACCTCTCGTGAAGACTTTATTCACTCCTCATAATCAATTATCTCCACCTTCTAAAACAACCTATTTATAGAACGCTCCAAAACCTCTTCCATTGTGACGGCCCTACAATATTCCCTTCTTTTGTTGGTTCAAAGCCAACTGTAGCCAAAGAATGTTTCGTAAATAAGGGCATCGTACTTGCATACTTCCATTAATCTCTTACTTGCAAACACTTAGGATACAATCAAACAATAGATTAGACATCATCCTACGACTCATGCATATGGTTTCAATTAGACTTCATAATGAATTGAAGCAAGCACTACAGCATAAGATAAAACAATATCGATTGAGTATTACAAACAAGTTTATTATGAAAAAAATAATAATAATTTATGGTTAGAATTAAATAAAAATCAACATGGTAAAAAGAGAGATTTGTTCTTTAGTAAATAACTCAATTTGAAAAGAATAAAATTCGTAGCAATTATTCTACTAGAATAAAATCAATATTATGATAGGAAGACAGTACAAATTTGTTTGTGGTAAAATTATTGGGATGATATATATATACATAAAAAATGCTATTGAATGGCATTTAAAAAAAACATCAACCATATAGTAATTCAATTGGATGATGTAATATTTTGATTTCATCATGCCAATAGTCTAATTAGTAAGTCAAATCAAGTATTTGATGGGACCATAAGAATTTCTAGCACATCCATCAATTCATAAACATATAGAATATATTTTCTTTTATGCAATAGTTTTTTATGTTAGTTTGCATAGAAAAATAAATATGATATTAAGGAAAAGGATCGCTTAACCTTATCGAATAAATAAAAATCCATTTAAATATACATAAATTTATGGATTGCACAAAGAAAGTTTTTTTTTTTTTTAAAAACTAAAGTAGTTTGAAAATTTTTTTTCTCAATTTATTAACCTACAAACACTAATTCTAAAGTGTGTCCTATAGAATAAACATTTAAATTAAGGTTCTGATAATATTTTCTACAACTCTTATTTTACGTATGTATTAAATAGATTAAATTTTATTTTATGTATAAGATATAAATATTTTATTAATATTATATATATTACAATATTTTTATACGACTTTTATTTCCAAATACTATTTATTTCTATTTCAATTAATTCATTACTTTTCTATCTTAAGTATAAACCTACCTTACCATCATTTTTCTTCCTCATTTTTTCCCCTTAGCTAACGTCACTCACTTATCTGATTCTTCTTTCTTTTCCTTCGTCAACTAATCCTCCCCCACCCATTCTTCTCTCAATCCTTCCTCTATCCTCGTCTCCTACTTGCCTCCATATGTCCCTCACCAACCCCATGCAATTCTCTCTGAAAACCTTTCCCTAATCTTTCGCCACTCATCACCTTCTTGCTAACCCATCCCTTCAATTCTTTCTCTTGTTGACACTTTACCTGTCTATAATTCTCTCACTCAGCCTCCTAAAACATCTCTTAGCGCTCCCCAATCTCTCACCACTCTCGCTCACTCTCCTCTCACTCTCTCTCAGATCGCTTGACCTTAACCCCAATATCTCACCAATTGACTTGGTGCCAAACCTACTTCCACCCTTAAATCTCTTGTTGTTCAATTGCTCTTATTCGTTTCTACGAGTTCTGAGCCATTTTGGTAATTAGTATTTGTTAATTATTTTGAGTATTTTATTTAATAAATATAATTTCTATATTTTTTATTTGCAATAGGTCCATATTTGATGACGATTCGATATTTATCCAATATTCTCGTCTAAGTTATAACCTACGAGTTAACTCAATGTTATTTTTCGATATCGTGTACATAGTATATTATTTTTAATTTCCTAATTTATTGTAAAAAGTAATTATTCTTCTAGTGAATAGAATTCTTATATAAATTGAATTATCTTGTATGTTGTACTATTATTTTTATATAAAAGTTGTTATTATAATTTGTGCCACACATTGAATTATTGTATATAATGTAGTTACGGAGTTAGGTTGCTATTTTTTTCTATTTGTGGAGTTGGATTACTATTTTATGTTAGATATGAAGTTACGTTGATACTTATATTATATATGTATTATTTTAATTATTAAATTGGCTTATGATGACTCTATTCTTTTATATTATACCTTGAAATTATTATTGATAACATTATGATTATATTACTCTTATTACGATTATTATTATAAAGTATATGGTAGTAATTGTAAAGTATGTTCGTTTTGGATTCTGATTATTAATATATTTTTTCTTACCTATTTCTATGAATTATAATATTATTCGATTAAAGTATGTATTTTTTTATTGCTATATCAATTAACAAAATTATATATTTTGACATTCTCATCATATATCAACTTTATATTTTTTTATATTTATATTGTACTTTATGATTTAAAATAACTAAATAATATTATATAAATATGTTAACTTTTTGCTCTATCGTATTACGTATTTATATTATCTCTAGTTTATATTCTTGATTTATGATTTGATTTGATTATTTTCATTAAAAACCTTTAATTGGATAAGTTTATAGGTTTACAAGTAAATTTAGGTGGAACTTAGTTATCAAGTACTTGAAAGTTAACGTGTATGTTTATTTTTCAAATAGATTCATACTGGTTATCAAGTTCTTTCCTTGTTGGGTAGTTAGAGCTTTTTCATACGAGGTTTAAAGTTGTAGATTTCCAGTTCTATGTCGGGTTGTTACATTTGGGTTCCATGGTTGGTTCGAACTTTGTTTTTTGTTCAGATTTAGCTTTCCATGGATGTGGTGCTTGGTTGTTGCTTGTGCCTAATAGGACTTAATAATCGAATTGAACTAAGATATATTTAGCTTAATGAATTTGGTTGTTGGTTTTGTTTGATCCACTTACTCTAGAGGCTCGCAATGGCAGTTCCCTAAAGGAGCAACTGCTGATCATATGTGAGGATTTCCTAGTGAACTCCTATATAGGATGATGCAATCGAAATACTAGGTTTTTAGTCTCTGGATTCTAGGCGTAAAGGACTTAAAGAAAAATGTATATTTATATTAACTTATGTATGTAGACAAAGATCATGGTGTGACAGAGTTATGAGTACCCCTATGTTGACTGCTGGCCTAATTTAAAGA
The DNA here is from genome assembly GCA_024138015.1 of Lumnitzera littorea. Lineage (NCBI taxonomy): Eukaryota > Viridiplantae > Streptophyta > Magnoliopsida > Myrtales > Combretaceae > Lumnitzera > Lumnitzera littorea. Next base: position 105,066,506 of record JAMXBB010000009.1, on the reverse strand, counting down.
TAATTAAATTATTGTTTACTTATATTCTGTTACAGTTACATTATATACATGTGAATGCTCTAGGCTTGGTATCCGTATATGTTTGTACACCTATATTAGGCTTCAACTCATTTTTCTATTTTTGCAGTTGCAGGTCAATTCGATAAATTTATAACAACTATGGAAATTGTTATCATCGGGTTGGGAAAGAGAGATGGTTAGCTCAGTATATTGTAGAATTTCAAGATTTAGTTATTTAGTTTATTTAGGACTAGAGTGACTCGTTTGTGAATCACTCGAATTGATATATTTGAAAATTTGTCATTTTATATCTGTTAAGCAGTTATTACAAGTGATTTTGGAGAATGTAGTTGATTTTAGAGCCTTAACGTGTTCTTGAATAATAAGAACACATAGCAGGTTGTGATGCCTTTTGGTTTTGGGGCATTACAGATATTTATGTTGGGGTTTAATGGTGGGAAGTAGAAGTGGAAGGGATAAGGATAGGAAGGAAAATGTTTAGTGAAATGAGTTTAATTATAAAATTAAAATCACTAATTATGTGGCGAGTATTATAGTATCTAACTTTGTCTTAAAAATGAAAAAAGTATCATGAGAATGAAATAAAATTTAAATTTGTTGCAATTTCGCAATAAATGTTTGGCATGTCTATCACTACTTGGGTAAGAGAAGAAGAAGATTGCCCTCTCTTTCTATATATTATTCTTTATATGATGTCTTTTTGTAATAATGCTCAATAATGGAATAATGAAATTATTTTACAACTAATAAAAAAACCAACGACATCGAATTTTGATTAAAAGCAAAAAATAAAAAATAAAAAATTAGACTATGTTGTTTTCATCTAAATCAAAGTAGCAATTAGGATTATATTGTTTCTTAATCACATAGATATATATTGGCCAAAAAAATCATATATATATATATATAAAATTAGACTATGTTGTTCATATGTATATCAAACAACCACATGGTGCTTGTAAAAAATAAATAAGAAAAATACATATAGATATATAATAGTATAATGAAAGAGGATAAAAGAATAGACAAATGAAATAACTTGTATTTACGATATACTAATGATAGGGATTAATGCTCATGCAATTGGTGCTCCTATGGAATTCTAGAAATTCGCAATCACCATACAAACATTCCAAATACTCCCTGTTTATACTCTTGATTATTCTTCTCTCTTTTCTTGTTTCTGCTCCCCACCATCTGATATTCGGATGCACACACACACTATCTCATATAGCAACTATAAATTAAAATCAATGAAGCTTATTAAAACAAATCCAAAAAATGTGGTAAAAAATCAACCCGTTAAGTTCAAAGTATGGTGGTTTCTTCTCATGATGGTTTTGTCATGAAGCTTTTCTAAATGGTGGTATCTGACGAAATTACCAAGTACGATGGTGTTATTCCTACAAACATTGTGTTTACGTGACAAAAGAATTATTGATGAATGGCTATTAAACTTGACCGAAAAAAAAGAGGAATTAAATTTGAAATCGAATACCTGAATCGAAGATGGTGGTGAATTTCTTCGTTCTTCTTTGTTATAAAGTTTCACATTCGATGGACATTTTGTTGCTTACATGACAAAAATGAAAGATAAGTGAAAAAAACTATGTTGATCGCCGTTGCTAAAAGGACGAAAGAAACAACACTAAGATCTAGGAGTAAATGTAGTGTTGTGATTCCTGAAGTGATGAACTACCCTTGTTGAATGTGATAGTGGGACAGTCGAAATTTAAATGTGGAATGTGCAACAACAAGATAATATAGTAAATGTGGGGGAGAGAGAGAGACAGAAGAGATCGGGGAAGGTAGAGGAGAAAGAGAAAAAACTCCACGCTGTGGTCGATTTTGGTTAGAGAGTTGAAGGGGAGTGTGAGAAAAATTAGGTTAGTTTGATAATTTTACCTATGTTTTAATATATTAATAGTTTACAAAAGTTAATTTGATGTTGGTTTTTTTATTATATAAGATTAGGTTATAGGTTTAAATATTAATTTCATTATAAGCGATTACTTAAGTTTTAAAAAACTTTAATAATATAGATAAAGATATAAAAATATAATTTCTGACAGATATGGAGAAAGATTCAGTCCTATGATTCAAATTCATACAACCTCTAGTGGCTTGGTATAAAAAGTTTTCAGAAGTTTTAAGAAACTTTTTTTGAGGGTGATGTAATTTTTTTTTTTTCTTTTTTAGTGATCTTCTTTTGGATCCATCACGAACTCTTAATGGAAATTGAAATTATTGGGGGCAAAATTCTGAACATAAAAGGATTTTACGACTCTTAACGAAGATTATCCAAATCACGGAAAATTAAAAATTAAATTTATACATATTAAGGAGAACATATTGCTTTTGGAGGAAAATTATGATTCTCTAGGAAGAATATATTGGAAAATTGCAAAAATAGAGAAGGAATACCAATGATAAGGATATATAGTTACAATTAGATGTGTTCAATAAGCCCAAGTTGGTTGGCTTGAGTTGACTGTTTAAGGGTCAGTTTAGTGGCGCTTGAACTGTGGGGTTTTTTTTTTTTTGCTTTTTCGAAATTTCCTTAATTAATATAAATAATTTGTAGATTATTTATCTTTTTTTTAACTAAATCTAAAACTTTATATTGTTACTAATAAAAAATTTTATTTTCAATTCAATTTTTTTTTAATCACGAAATAATTCATTTGAACCATATAAGTATGAATATATGATGTTATATTATATATAGCATAATATATAGTATATATGTGTATTATAATATATATAATATATTAATCATTATATATTACATATACTATATATTTATTTACATTATAAATATAATATATTATATATTATTTATAGTATATAAACCGTTATACCAAACCGCTGGTTTAATGAGTTGTGATGATTGAATCATCTAGATTCTTAGAGTCCGGTGGTTCAACAGCTTTTTCAAGCCTGATCAAGATAGGTTGAATCGGTCTGGTTACAATAACTTGAGGATGAATGAAAACGTTGATGGAAATTACAAATGCATCGAGCAAGTTTTACTAAGATGGAAGACTATGGAACCAAGCGACTAGATGTTTACGACTAATACAAACAATGGGAATTACGAATAATAAAAAGGAATAGAGCAATGATCCTAATACGTACTTCAGCTTGCAGTTTACCTCTCTTTTTACTGACAAGAAATTAATACGAAGGTCTTGGCTCCAGGTCCATTAGTAATAAAGGGAATAAAGGAGATGAATTGTTACTCCGGAAAGATATGCTCGTCCTCTTTTTATCTTAGAACGCAACATAATTGGTGTGCGAAAAAATTAAAGGTAGTGAATCCATACATGTTTACAGCATTCACAACCCAAAAAAAAAAAAAAAAGAAGAATAAGAAGAAGAATTTCTTTTATTCTACTTTTCATAAGAATTAAACCTATATCGTTCAGACAATTCAAACTAATACCTCAACTACTTAAATACTATCTCAAGAGGACTCCCTTTTATTCGTTAGACTGTCGTTGATTCTTCTATATCATAAATTAACAATATAAACCGACATTATGTGCGTTATCCAAAATAATACTTTTTGCAGTTGACTTTCTATACCTAAATTTGGTCTGAACGTTGGTCAAAGACAGGAAGAATTTCACTCCCTCATTTTAAGTGTCCTGCTCTGACTCAAAAATTTTGGCCATACGAGGTAGTATTCAAAATCTGGGTGTCATGTTTCTTGGAAAACATAAATAAAATGATTAGTTGAAGTTGAAACACTTGACTTCCATGCGCTCTCATGGCTCTTTTTCTATTCCACTAAGACCCTAGTGTCAAGGATGACGAGGCTTTGATAGGTCCGATACATTTTGATTACCTACAAGAGTCCATGTCCTAGCCCTCCTAAATGGGACCCAACAGTACTTGGCCCAAAAGGAAGAAGAAAAAACCATTAGACCCAACAGTAGAAACGTTACGATTCCTTTACCCCCACATCATGCGCCGGATTAGACCAATGATCTTATACTTTGTTTAGGCGGATGAACGAGTTTCAACAGGCTGTGGCTTAATTTCAACCCTCGACATTGGAAAGGGGAGGCCTAATAAATCTGCGAGTCCTTCCAAGAATTCATCTATGTTTGTTATATAGAATATAGGCTCTTCAATACCAAACTTGATAAGTTATGTTCTGTCTTGTATTTATGTTCCAGATGTCATTCTGTTATTGTACCACATGTTATTTTTTCCGTTTGTTGTAGACCACTCGGTTAGTTATAACCCATAGCAGTAGTATAAATAGAACTCTTGTACATGACAGATTGAATAGAACATATTATCTTGCTCTGCACTTCTTCGACTTTCTTCTATGGAGCTCTCGCACGGTGATTGTGAGCATTTCTTCGGATTCCATAGCAATTTGTCATGGAATCAAATCAAGTATCATCTAGCCCTCACTGATTCTTATCTAATTGTTTCATTAAAGAATTAGAATTCGTATGACTCACCAATTACGTGATATGAATAATAATCTGGAATTGGCAATTAGTGATTCGTATTATCTTTCTAGATCGAATCATCCTATAATGACTATAAGTAATATAGTTTTTAATTGCAACAATTATCTTTCATGGAGTAAATCGATGAAATTGGGGCTAGGAGAGATGGTGAAATCGGGATTTATTAATGGATCAATAGCTAGGCTAGTTGATGGTTTGGATGAGTTGAATAAATGGATTGGGGTGGATTATCTGGTGAGATATTAGTTGTTGAACTCAATGTTGAGTGATTTGGCACAAATTTTTTTCCATACATAATCTTCCTTTCAATTGTTGAAGGAAGTAAAAGAACAATATGGAGTTGCTAATAGTCCTTTGATCTTTAAACTCTAGCATGAGATTAGTAATACAAGGCAACGAAATCGTATCGTCAGTGTTTATTTCAATAGATTGCATAAGTGCTAGGACGAACTTCATGAATTGTACTCTTTTCCTAGTAGTTAGTATGATAGAATGGGTTACTATACATGTGCCTTTTAAGAAGGAATTATTGAATATGATTCACATACTAAGCTGATTCAATTTTTGATGGGATTGAGTGAGGTCTATGAGAATATTCGAAGCCAAATTCTCTCTATGGAACTCGATAAGAATCAAACTAGTGGACCTTTAACCTAAGCCTGAGTATAAGGACTTAGGAGGCTAGCGAAGCGAATTCTACTGTTCCAACCAATTCTTGTTGAGGCTGAGCTGATCTTTACTACTGACTAACTCCATATGCCAAGCCAATTAACTTTTTATCTCTCAATAGTCGAGTGTTGGCTTGAAGTATGCTCTACTGACGATCTGAACCCTCACATGTTTGCTTGGTCATGACCGTATCAACCTCCAGCTTGGCAGTATTAGTTTTGAGAACCTTAGCACACATCAACACCCACAACTTCTCGGAAGGACCTCCAAGTCTGTTCGACACCTTAACTCAGTAGTTACCAACCTAATCGTATAGTTTGTCTACTTCTACCAGAAAGTTACCTATCTATAGAGTACTACATGTCCGAGCAATCATATGATAGAATCCTCCATACAAGACGGACATTATGTTTTATTTTCTATTTATGCCCTTTTCTATTTTTTGTACAATACTTTTTTAGGACTTTGTCCTTTTTAGTCATTTCCGTTTATAGTTGTTACCCTAATATTTTGAGTATAAATACCCATTATAAATGTACTTGTATTATACATCGGATATTGAATATACTTCTCCTTTTGTGAGCTAAGTTTGCTTACTTCCCTCTTCTTATACTAACCCTTAAATAAAGCTAGGTAGCGAGTATTTTTATTGGACCAACTCATGCATCATATCAAGATGAGCCATGAACCTACGGAGTTTCTTCGTTGTGTCACATCCTTGGACTCGTTTGTGGTTTTGCTTGTTTACTTTCATTGCCATTTGCGCAATTTCCCATCTTTGTTTTCAAGCTTTTAACAAGCTTGGATCTACCTAAATACCATTACCCTTGTTAGTTTTCGGCACAATGTATCAAAACTCTTGCCTTTGATCAATAGAGCCTACTACTTAATTCAACAAGTACATAAACAAAAACAAGTTTCTAAAACTTTAGGCTTGAATTTAGACTTAGCTGCCTTTTATTCTAAGAAGGTCGATATTAATGAGAAGAGAAAGAGTAAGAAAGGCCCTTTTTTGCAAGCATTGCAAGGTTGAAGGTTATCTAATTGACACTTATTTTCAGCTAGTTGGGTACCTAAGAATGGTAAAAAGGGAAAAGAGTTGGACTTAAGGGTAGAGCTAATTATTCATCTTTCTTATGTCTAAGTCAACATAACAGTGCTTCTTTAGAAACACCATTTGATGAAAACTTTGGGAATACTTCTAATTATACTTATAAGGGTTTCGATAAGCAACTTATGTAGAAGCTTTGTCATGAAATGGTGAAATTCATGAATGAGAAAGATGTTGCTACATTAGCTTCAAATGCAATTAACTGTATAGGAATGTTGCCTCTAATTTGTATTTCTTTAACAGTTGTGAATAATAATTTAGTGACATAGATTTTTTATATTGGTGTAACAAACCACATGACACCTTTTCTTGACCTCCTAAATGATATTAAAACCATAAACAAACATGTACCTATTAGATTATTAGATGGTAGCATCTTTATGCCAATTAGTTTGGATCGGATTACATTAGCTCGCTTTTGACACTATACAATGTACTGTTCATTCCAAGATTTACACATAAGCTTTTTTCAGTCACAAAACTTGTTTCCCATCAGCCTTTATAAGTAGTTTTTAATTCTTCTTCTTGTACCTTACAAGACTTGACTTCTAGTAAAGTTGTTGCAACAGCTCAAGCTAACATTGGATTATATCTGCTATATGCTGAGTTCTATTCTATTCCTTCTGTTTCTATTGATTTCATGGCTAGTTCTATTTCTTCTTCTGTTCATTTAATGAATAAATAGTATGTAATGCTCATTCATGATAGCTTAGGGCATACGTCACTTTCTAAGTTACAACATTTTAGAGTTTTTAAGAACTTGGATCCTATGAATTCCTTGTGTAATTGATGTTAGAAGGCTAAGTTTCATCATTTACCTTATCATGTTAGTTCAAGTGTATGCTCTCATGCTTTTGCACTTCTTCATGTTGATTGTTGGGGACCCTATTATGTGACTTAATTATTTGGTGCAAATTACTTTTTTACTATAGTTGATAATTTTACTAGGTATACTTAGCCTTATTAGATGAACCATAGGAGTCAAATACCTTTTGTCCTTGATCAATTCTTTAAGTTTGTTAGCAATAATTTCCTTATTACACCTAAGTTAATAAAGACTGATAATGGAGGAAATCGGTGTAAGAGTACCTTTTGTCTTCCAAAGTATACACCCCATTTGTACCCTCTTTAGGTCCATCTTTAATTTAGAATCCCCTAATTTTTTTGAAAAGACTAAAAATATAGAAAATTCAAAAAAATTAGAAAATGAGAAATACTAAAAAATTGGGGAAATGAAAATTACCAAAAAATTGAAAAATGTGAAAAAAAAGCCAAATAAAAGAAAAAGAATCATAACAAAAATGTTATACTATGATCCATTTGGGTCAGTTTAAAGTGGAAATCATCTTCTGAGGTCCAAGATGGCTTATGGGGTCAAAATAGGTATAAGCAATTTGATTGAATTAGGAATCAAAAAATAAAAAAATAGACATTTATTGAAAATTATTTTTTCTAGCTTAAGTTCAACCAACTCATATTGAAATATTTTAGAAATTCATATTTTTAAGAGTTTATAGTCTCAAATCGTGCCTTAATTAGAGTTAAAATGAATATTTTATGGCTATTTGAAGTTTTCAAATATAAGCCAAATATAGGTAAAAAGTAGTTCCTAATTCGGTCAAATTCGATAGATTTTGAAAAAATATTTTGTGCGTATATTTATTAGGCCTCTAATTCACTTAATGAGTGAAGTACAATTTTTTAGATTTTTAATAATTCATTAGGTGTTTTTGGAAAAAAAAATAAAGATAAAAGGGAAAAAAAAGAAGAAGAATTGTAGTAGAGTCAACAAATAACCATGGTGGGAAGAAGGGAAAAATAGGAAAGAAAGGGAAAAAAGAAAACAAAGAAAGAGAAAGAGGAACAAAAAAAAAAAAAGAAGAAAAGGTAGGTGACATATGGCATCTATGTAGGGTGCTACGTGTTGACCCTAAGAGGTACTAGATGGCACCCATCTTAGCTCGCCATGTAGCGTTAAGTAGACCAATTGTGGCACTAGTTTGACTATAGTCCAACACCCATTTTCTCCTTCCTCCTTTATCCTCTCTTCTCTTTACAATTCGAAGAAGCAAAGAAACTTAAAATAAAAATGACAAGTTTTCAAGTTTGCATCTATATCTTTTTTACTTGATTTTGAGAGGTTTTCTGACTCCTAAAATCAAATAAAATTTGAAAACTGAAAGATCATGTGAAATATTTTTAGAATAATCTCAAATCTTAATCACACACAAAAAATAGAAAAACCAGATAAAATATAAAAACATGCCCTTTTACATTCAGTTTCAATTTGGAAAATTGGTGTATATCTTGTTATTATACTCAAAGTTGCTTAGGAAACATGCAAAGATATCTTCTAGAGTGTCAGTGAATATTTATTTTCTTGAAATTCATGCAAAAACCGAATCAAATCGGAGCAAAAATGGAAAAAAAAAAAACCATATACAATTCCATGAATAAAAGATGCATTTTTTCTTCAACATGGTCGTTTCTTGGGCATTAGTTGAGCTTTCCCACTATAAATAGAGTTTCCCTCTTCTCATTCCAACACATGGAAAGCATTGATAAGCTCCAATTTGCAAAAAATTCACAACTTTTCTCTTAAGGCTTCAAACTTGCAACCCCCACTCTCTTTCTTTAATTTCTCTTACCATTGAGCAAATTGAAGAGAACTAAAATAGGGGAAGATTCCTCATTCATCTAAGAACAAAATCCAATGCTTGATTTCGTCCAACAAAACTTTAATTTATTTTAATTTGAGTTGGAATCAAGATGGGTGTTCTGGGATTCATACAATAGTTAATTTATGTTTTTTTATCAAATTGGTATACTTATACCTTGGTTTTTGTGAAATTGACTTAGGGCTTTGGAAGATCGAGGAGTTAAAAGTTGGGAATTGTTGAATGCATATCGAGAATCAATCCAAACCAACTCGAACTAGTCACACGCTAAGGTAAGTCTCTTTTTCTTCTTTTTTTTCTTTTGACTTTCTCAATCCAAAAATAAAAATAAAAAATAATAAAATGAAAAAAAAAAGATAATCTATTTAAGTTGGTTGGCATGTTAAATAGTTTGTATGTTGGTTAATAAAGATAATTATTTGTTAAATGTATGCATGTTTTAACTAAATGAGTTGTATACATGACTTAGGGATGTAGACATGATAATATTTAGCATGATAATTTGCTTAATAGGTTTAATTGTCTTGTTTGCTTATAATTTTAGTAAAATTAATAAATAATTACCTTTTGAATTAATGGGTAGATTTAGTTTTAATAAATAATTTGCTACTTGATACATTTAGTTTAAATGAATAATTTGTTTGTTAGTTGGCAATGATTAGTTAGCATGTTAAATTTAGGTTAAATAATAATCTTGCATCATTAATATGTTTGCATCTTATTGGCCTTCTTAATGGCTAACTTGCATGAATAATCGAGGTGATTTGTATGCCTTGTTAATAATGTGTCTTGTTAGTTGTTTACATGTTATCAATGTGTCTTATTTTATGTATTTTTTCATGTTTGCGTAAAGTTATATTTAAATAAAAATGGGCTTCCTTTTCCCTTTTTTTTTCACAAATAAAATGTTTTCATAAAAAAAAAAAAAACAAATTGGCCTTTTCCAAATTTTGGGGTTTAGTAGGTTTTTCAAAAGTGGACTAAAATCCAATTTTCAAAATTAATAAAGTGTAATGAATTAAAATGATAAGAGCTTTTAATAAATAAAATTGGCTTACACACTAAAGTCTTCTTAAATTGAGAACTACGTGGACTTGATTCCGCTTCATAGGTACGTAGGCATTTTGGGCAGCCCAAACTCAAAAATAGAATTTGTTTTTCCTTTTTCCTTTTTAATTTTTTAATGAAAAAGCCCAATATATTTGAAAACCCATTTAAAGCCCATTAAGCAATTTCATGGACTTATTTTATGCAAACCTTTGTATTTTAAAAAGTTAGCTTCTAAACCCAAGTTTCTAATCTCTATTTTTCTATAAGTTTTTTTTAAAAAACTTGCAAGCTAATAATTGAAATTAGAGTTTATCTACTCATAAGCTCTAATTTCACTTTTTTCCCATTTCAATCGGGTGGAAACAGCTTTTTCAAAAGTCTTTTTTTTTTTCTTTATAAAACCTCTTCTTAGCCTGATTAAGACATTTATATTAAGCGGGCTAGACTTAATATAAATCGAGTTAAAAAAAAAAGAGAAACTAAATTTTTAGCTCAACAAAATTGGCAACTTCATTAGAGAGCAATTTGTAGGCTAGCCATAAAAGAAATTAATGAAATTTAATTGGGCCTTTTGTTTTGGAAAAATAAAATAATAATAATACTTAGGCTTTTCCTTTCTTGAAGTTTTTTTATAAATATTTGTATTAACTCTTGTTTAAGTGTTGTAGGGAAATCCGAAATAAAAAAAGGCCTAATGAGCCTTAAGGGAGGTTTTATGGGGGAATCATGAAATGTGCAGTTAGATATGATCAAACCAAAACTATCCTAAGAACCTAAGAAAGGAACCATTGTATAAGTTTGAGTAATGTGGTGTAACCATTGCTTGGGGCTGAGTTGGCTAATCTTGCTCAAGTTTTAAATGGGTTAATGATTTAAGAAAGGTCCATTGAAACTTAGGAACCTTTAGAACCTACCCAATTGTATTCTTGTGAATAAACCTACAAATAAAAAATAGTGTAGCCTTTTGTAAATAAATAAAAGTCGTAACTTTATTAATATTAAATTATTTTATAAACCATACCCTTAGTTTTATAGATAACTATAACTTAGCAACTTAACACATTTATGGCAAAACTTATTTAGGATTCCTTGTAAATAAATTTTTTTCCCAAAAAAGAAAGTTGTTGTAAATATTACAATTCTTTTACTGATAACCCAATCATTTCCTTAAACCCACCGTGTTGTAAAATAGTCACTAATCAAGGAGACATTTAGAGCTTGTAAATTAATCCTTAAACCATTAATATTGTAACATAATATGTTATCACCTTTGTAATAAAATCCACTCCCATTTGATAAAGTATTTAAAAAAAATTAAAAAAGTACCTCATCAAATACTTATAATCCTTGACTAAAATTTCTTTTCCACAATGTTTTCCTTTCAATCCATCACATTGCAATTCAACATTTCCCATTAGTTAGGTATTGTTCCTTTATCTACAAAAAAATAATAATAAGAATAATAAAATAACACTAAAAAACAAGAAAAAGTAAAAAAAAAAAAAAAGACATTTATTTTTTTCCTAAGTTGTAAATGATTCTTTTGGGTTATTATTGATTATCTTTCTCATTATTGTTATATACTTAACCACATATTTCTTTAAATCATTGACACCCATAGGTTTATAATTATCAAAATTGTGATTTTACCCATGCAATTATATGAGTTTATGATTTTAGATAGCTCTTTCAAGTTAACTCGGGTGTGGAATTTTTTTTTTTTTTTTTTTTGTATAGAAACCTATGTTTTTAACAAAGTTTACATATAAACTTGGTATAAAGTTATATTTTTGACCAATTTTATCGATTCTATATATCTGAGTTGAATAGACTAAAAAATTAAACAAAAAAAATACAACTAGCCTTTTACGAACCATTAACTATTAAGGCATTACAATGTCTATCCTATCTTATTCCAATTTTTTACCTCTTTCTTTCTCTCTCAATATCTTATTTCATGTTTATAGTTTTTATCCAAGTTTCAGCTCTAATAACAAAGTTTACAAAGAAAACTATATATTTTATTTTATACTGTTAATAACTTAAAATGAGTTAAAATGTTTGGTTTTTTTTTTTTTTTAATTTATAACTTTTTTTTCTAAAAAAAGAGAAAAGTTTAGTTTCAACTCTATTTTTTCTTTTTCCGTACATGTTAGATTATATATTAAGAATTTTTATGGAAATAAAAACTTAATTTCTTCATTTTTTTTAATTTCTATAATGTATTTCAAGTTTTGAATAACTACTATAAGTATATCAATAATTTTTTAAAACTATTTTACATAAGTTGTAGAAAGTTACATTTCTACTTTTTGACGTTTCGATTTTAAGTATAATCACGAGTTTGACAAACTTACATAGGTTATTTTTAAGTTACTAACCATGAAAATGGCGCTTGTCATTAACCTGCTAAAAAATTCAAAAAAAAAAGCTAAAAAATTCAAAGAGAAAAACAATAAAAAAATGTTTAGACACTTAATTTTTGCTCTCTATAATTCTAATTTTTGTTTTTTAATAGGGTCATAATTCAAAAAAATTAAAAAATTAAAAAATAAATAAAATGAAAAAATTGAAAAATGATAAAAAATACTAAAAAAAATTTGACAAAAGAAAAATTATGAATATTTTTTAGAAAGTAAATTATTTTATGGTCAATTAGATTAGTTTTGGTCCGGTTTTAATCGCTTTTGAAAATTGCGTAACTTAAGTACAGTTTAATTATACTGAATGTCAAGGTATAGGTCAATTGTTTAAAGGATAAATATTGGAGTATTGATATAGAGTTAGCTTGAAGTTATGGGTCCGAATCTTATTAGGCACCTATGTTTTTTATTTTTCTATCTTTTTCAATTTTCTTTACAAAAAACAAGTTGACCGTACATAATTCAAATTTAATTTTTATCAAAATTTTTCAATGTGAGGTGTTAAAGATTTAAAAGATTCAGATCTAATTTGATTTTTAACAAATCGGATTTTGATTTGATAAAAATCAAATTGGATTTAAATCTTTTATTATCATATCGAGTTTAAATCAATATACATGATTTTAATCTAATTTGATCAAATCAGATCTAGGATGATATAAAAGATTTGATTTGATAGGATTTGATTCTAGGATTTATAAATATTAATCGTGCGATTTAAGAAGACAATTACAGACGCTCCCAAAAAGAGAATAAAAAAAAATCCTTCATTGATTCATCGTGAGAAAATAAGAAAAAACTACACATAAACTCCATCATCGAACCTTTGTTTACATGACAACTGCGCTTTTAATAACACCCTTATCCATATTTACATCACAATCACTGTACGATGATCCGACTATATAATAGCACCCAATCCCTTCCCATGCCCACCAGCGTTTCACACTGACCTTCTATCATCTTCACAGCCATGACCAGCGGAAGGCGACAACACAACAACACATGATCAGTCCCTTGCTTATCGATCATACGTCACCATCCAATTCACTTTGACACTCAACTGCTGGTCGAGATCAGCAATGATACAAACGCAACTCCGATCGACATTGTAGCAAGCGCAGTCTATTGTCCACATCTGTTCGCCGACCGTCCATCTACGCACGTTGTAGTCATTTACGAGCCACACCATAGCAGCGCCCCTACGCCTATCACCCACAAGCAATTGTTCCATCTTCCCAATCCAGTTACGGCAACCGGTCTACTGCATCATCAATTCAATAGCACGTTGCTAATCCGCAAGCTCGCAATACACGAATACACAACTTCCACGCGCCAGTATACTGTTTCTTCACTACACAGTAGCCACAATCAAGTTCTGTTTCTATCCAAGTTTTTTTTATTATTATTTTTGATTTATTATTATCAGATTATATTATTATTTTGTTAAAACTTTAGTAGTTTAACATGGTGCATATATATATATATATATATATATATATGTGTGTGTGTGTGTATGTGTGTGTATCTTAGTTTAAGATATTTCTTTTAGCATTAGTTTTAATATATAGATATTAGATAAGGGAATATTAATATTAGTTTTTTTATTATATATATACCTTATTATATTATTATTATCTATTAGTTAATATAATATATAATATATTGTCGAGCCTGTTTTTTCGGTTTCTTTTATTTAAAATTAATTTCTTATTTCTTGATTAATACTAAACCCTAACCCATTTAATATTAATCCTTGACTAAAGAAATCGAAAAACTCCAGTTTTTTATTAAAAATAATTTTTAGAGTCACCACCCGATTGGAGTCGAGAAAAGAAAAAGAAACCGTAATCAATTGGGGTAGATTAATTACTATTTGGTTACCGATCTTTAATTTCAATTTAAATGAAGAACCAGACGGTTCCGAGTTCGGGAGCTAACATATTAAACCCTAATGGATACCACTATTCATTTACCGAAATTAGGATTATTCTTCTAATTATAATATTTTTAAAGAAAAAATAAATAAATAAAATAAAAATAAAAAGAATCTAAGTTTCTACATATTTTATCATCGCCCTGAAGGTGCCTACGTACCAAATAGCCGGGATCAGATGATCATAGTTTTTTCCGAAAACTTTAATGTGTTAGTTCCTTTTATAAAAAAAAAAAAGTGATTGGTTGAATTTGCGTTTTTATTAACTATTTTATTTTTATTAAGAAAAATCCCTAGAAGCCTAATTTTTATTCCTAATTATAAGAAAAAACCTTAAAACCTAATTTTTGAAAAGTCTCAAATTAAGATTTTTATTTAAAAACAATTAAGTGATAATTTTTTTATTTTCAAGAAAAACCCTAAAGATTTTATGAAATACGCAATTTTTATGAAACGTGTAATGTTTTACATGATGAATATTTTATATAGAAAAGATGCTTAAAACATAAAAAAAGAGAAAAAAAATCTTAATCATAGAAAAGATACCTAAACCATAAAAAAGATGCCTAACAATAAAAAATATATCTAAACTATGAAAAAAAATCTAAATTATAGAAAAGATGTCTGAATCATATAAAAGAAATCTAAACAATGGAAAAGATATATAAACTATAGAAAAGAAGTCTAAATCATAGAAAGGACGTTCAAACCATAGAAAAAAAAATCTAAATTATAGAAAAGATATCTGAATCATAGAAAAAAAACCTAAACATTGAAAAAAATAAATAAACTATAGAAAAAAAGCCTAAATTATAGAAAAAATGTCTAAACCATAAAAAAGATGTCTAAACTATAGAAAAAATATTCAAACAATTGAAAAAAAACCTAAACTATGGAAAAGACATCAAAACTATGGAAAAAACATCGAAACTGTGGAAAACAAGCCTAAATTTTAGAAAAGATGTCTCGCCATAAAAAAAAAAAAGTCAATTAAAGATTATTTTTATTTTATGAACATCAAATAATTTTTTTATCTAAAAAACCTTAACATGCTTAATGCAATTTTTCTAAATTAATACAATATGCAAAGAATGAGATTTTGTAAAATATGAGATTTTATAAAAATGTCGTTTTGAAAATATGAAATCTAAAAAAAATAAAAAAAAAACTAAAATTGAACTTAACACATGTTCACTAGATACTAATATTATAACTAATTAATAGTAATTAAAGATGTGATAAAAAAAAAAAAATTAGTACAAGTCTTAAAAATAACTGTGCATATATTAAGTGAGACAAAAATAAATAAATAAGACAAGTTACAGATAATAATTAAAAATCACTATTATGTACCTATAAGGCAAAACACGCAAAATTGATAAAAGAGAACATATTGGATCCCCAATACTATCGCACACACAACTATAGAATTGGTCTAAGGAATGGGTTTGAGTGTCTTTTTTAACAAATATGTAATTGTTCTTTTTGACTCGTACCATGCAACCCATATTTATAAAACTTAAAAACAAATCTTTTGAATCGAATCGAATCGAATCGAATCGAATCAAATCTAAATTGATAAAGATCTAAAATAGATTTGAATCTTACAAATCTTAATTTTATTAGATTTAACGTCATCGTATCAAATTTGCTTTTTTTTCGACAACTATTTAGTTAAGATTCCATTAAATTAATTTTTTTGAATTTTTAGTTTTTTTTTTCTTTTTTTTCCAATAATATTATATATTTTTTTGTCTCTTTTATCATTTTTCAATTTTTTTTTTATTTTCTAAATTACAACCCTAAAAACAAAAATTATAACTACTACGGATAAAAATCGAATATCTACATATATGAATATATTAGTTTAGGAGATTTATTAGTATTTGTTTTTTATATATTAGAGTATATTAAATGATATCATTAATTTATTTAGGTGGATACTTATTTAGTAGTAATAATGTGTGTGTGTGTGTGTGTGTGTATATATATATATATATATATATATATATATATTAGTCTAGGAATTTTTAGGATTAGTTTCTTTTTAGGATTTTTCACTTAGAAAATCAATTTTTTAGAAATAGAAATTAACAAAAGGAAACTTATTACAAGAAGATTATAGTGTCTTAGAGTCTTTTGATTACTTACAAGTTAAAATACCCTTATATTTCATTTACACGAACTGAATCGATTACAATGTAAATTAGGTTGGTTTTTAAAATTAAAATCAATAAACAAATTAAAGTTTTCGAGAAAGAACTACGATTGTTTGATCTCGACTAGCAGGTATATAGGCGCTTTTGAGGCGACGATAAAATTTGTAGAAACTTAGGTTTTTTTTTTTTTTTTTTCTTAAAAATATAAGAAAGGGATAATTTAAAAGAATAATCCTAATTTCGAAAAATAGATAGTAGTACCCGTTAGGGTTCAATAAGTTAGCCCTCGAATTCAGAACCCTCTATTTTTTCATTCAAAATTGAAATAAAAAACCGATAGCCAAATTGTAATCAATCTACCAAATTGATTACGAGATTGATTACGATTTCTCTTTTTCTTAACTTCAGTCAGGTGGCGACTCTAAAAGTTTTTTTGAATAAAAAATTGAAAATTTCCAATTTCTCTAATCAAGGATCGATATTAAAAGAGTTAGGGTTTAGTATTAATCAGAAAATGGGAAATCGAATTAAAAAATAAGAAATTGAAAATTTAGGCTTGACAAAATATCTTTATAATTGTCTCCCTTCATCACCATGTATTTGTCATCATTAATGCCTTTGTTTGTTCCTCTTAGTTGTCATTTTGTCCCCTAAGCAAGCAAATTAATTCTATTAATCTTTTGATTTGTGAATGGCTCTTTGAAATTAAAATTGAAAACAATAAGGAAAAAAACCCCAAAAATGGAAGTCTTTGTTTTATCATTAGATTGTAAATAATACCTCCCTGATGGTTAAAAAATTGTAAATGTACAATTATTTGTAACATATCTTATAATTATTTGTAATCCTTAAATAAAATTTGTTTTTCACTATATTTAATCCATCACATTATAAATTTAAAAATAACCTTTTGTCACATTTTCCATTAATTAGACAATTGTTCAATTGCATAAAGAAAAAGGAAAAAAAAAAAAAGTCTTTAAACTTTTTCCATGCTGTAAATAATCCCATCTCATAAATTGTTTATCTTTTTCAAGTATAATTTCTTTTTCATTAGGTCTCTCTATAAATAATTTTTTTATACCATGAAGTGTATTGCAAATATTGCAATTAAAAAATCGAAAAAGAGACTAAATCAAAGAAAAAAAAATCCAAAAATGAAAAAAATAGTACTTGTTTACTACTTATTCTTTCCTTGCGTTATAATCATCTTCCTTCAATTTGTCAATAGCGATCGTTTCCTTAAAAACAATAACACCTTTGACTATAGTCCTCATAATGTTAGGGATTACTAAAAAAAAAAA